>CM072521.1:49278513-49351013 GCA_036898135.1 Oncomelania hupensis
GTACCTTTGAGTGAATATTCGGCGACTGGGAAAATTGCATACTGAGAATTTATGTTTTATTCATGTGAAGTTTCGGCCGTTTAATTTCATTAAAGTGCGTGAGGCTTGTGCCTATGTACACGTTTCGCGCGGTCGACTAGGTCTAATCTGAAGAAGATAGTGACTGCATGGATCTAGTTGTCCCCAAGGGCTCGACTCCGCGTGCCGGGGATGGACCCCAACCTCTCTCTGGCTGGGTGACTAAGCTAGCCCAAACCTTTTTAATTCTTCCCTTTTGTCTTTCTTCTACCTTTCCCGTCCTTTCACCTATATTCTTTTTAACCCTAAATCTTTTCCCACTAACTTGGCAGCTTCTCAATTTTGTTTCTTCTTTCTTATTGGAGAGATTATAACTGTGATAAATCAACCCCACCCCACCTCACGCCTCTTTATCCACCCATTTTCTCCTAAAATATAAGCTTTTTGAGTATCTTAACTATCTCTTTTCACTCTCTTTTTATTCAAGTCATTAAGCTTTTTTGTATTACATTCATTTTTGTTACTCGTATTACCGGGCAATTTGCACCGATTTTGAGAACTTTTTGTGTTACATTTGAAACATAGAAAAAAGATTATTTGTTGATAATATTACTTTTTTATTTACACACACACATACACACACACACACACACACACCCACACAGAGGAAGAGAAAGAGGGAGAAAGGTATGCACACTAAAAAAGCACACTTGGCAGGGCCGGATCGGGGGGGGGGGATCGGGGGGAGGGGGGTGGGGGTTCCTGGGTTCCGGAACCCCTCCCCTGGCCATCCGATGTACCTCAGAAAGAAAAAAATATATATATATGCAGTTGTTTTTTTTAGCTCTTAATTAGTTTATTTATTAGATGACCAGCCAATATGGGACATTAAACTCAAAAACCAACCAACCAACCGGAATGTGTGATGAATGGTGCAATTTACGAACATAGCAAAATTTTCCCACCTTCCGTCCGGCCCAATACCATCACTTGGAACAACCCCCCCCCCCCTTCTACTTACCTTGATCCGGCCCTGCTTGGCCTAAGCAGAATGCAGCCTTTTAAGTAATTCAATAAGCTACCCTTTCTCATTGCAATTTCTAAAGGCAATCTGGCCAACAGTATGAAACAAACCGAAAATAGGAAAACCCAGCGTAGATGTATTCAACGGTGAATAACGACGGCTGTGTTCACTTACTGATAGCATTATAAGCAGATGACCTTTCGTTATCCAATCACAAGTATGGTTTCTGACTGTTCAACCAATCAGTGCGTTACGATTGAGACGCGCACGATAGATCTGATCATTTTGTTTTGCAAAGCATGCAGTAACAGAGTGTATTTATCTTTGATTTGATTTTGCGTTGTTGCTAGAAGAAGCTTTGTGTGGTGTTGATAATTTTCTTCGGTCGATATTGTTGAGAATTTTCTGGAAATACTTGTTTATTATCGACCGAAGCTTCCAGATAGATCTGATAATAACTAAGGATTCTCCTAACCTAATGACGTAAGAAAGTGCATAGTTCCGGTGACGAGTTTTGTTTTCATTGGGTGTTATTGCTTTAAGCAGGAATGATCGAACTTTTTCTCCATTGCAGAAGAGGCTATATAAGTAACGCACTGTCCATGGGGCGCCTGCAGTCCCTTATATGCTCTATGAGTCCAGGGACTTTAATCTAACTGAACGAACGAAAATGGGGCGCCATGTGTCCATTTATTCTATGTAGGCATTTTATATGTATGTGTTTTGTTGATAATTTATAATGATGTTTGTATTCTATTTTGTTTTTGTAAACGGGGGTTCGATTAGTTGGGGTAAAGCCTCAGCCGTCCCCTGCGTGGGATGTCTTTATTGTAAAGTGACTGGCTGGTGGAGGGCATTCAGTTTTCCCACTAGGGTTGTTTCAGCAGATTTGTTATGCGGATTGGGGGTTGTCCGGTCCTGATTTGGCTCGGAAGAGTCCGCTGGACCTAAAGCAACAATTATGTAATGTAATGTAATGTAATGATTGTGAAGCTCAAGGTCATTAATTTTTAGTCCTTTAAAAAGCTTTAACATTTGTCATTGGCGTATTTCTATTTGATTGTGAAGCTCAAGGTCATTTTAGGCCTTACAAAAGGTTTAACATTTGCATTGTATTTCGGTATAGCTCTATATTTGACCCATAGTAGGCATCAACGATGGGTTATTTGATAATACTTATGAGAGGTCATGTGAAGGTCAAGGTCATCCTGAGCCAGGTCAAGTCACTGAAGGTCAAAGCCATTCCAATATAACTTTTTTTAAATACATTATACAACCATGAGAATGTGCAAGATCAGCACTAACATTAGTGAAGTCATCAAAAGCCTGATGACAAGGCTACCAGTGCAGTCCTCCACAACAGCGCCATCGGAAACTGGTTTAGAACAACAATCGGCGTGCGTCAAGGATGCCTACTCTCTCCAACACTCTTCAACATCTTCCTTGAGCGCATCATGTCAGATGTCCTTGCAGATCACGAAGGCACAGTCAGCATAGGAGGTAGATAATCTCCAACCTCCGTTTTGCGGATGACATTGGTGGATTGGCTGGAGAGGAACAAGAACTGAGCTGGTACAGAGGCTTGACACCACTTCCAGAGTCTTTGGAATGGAAATAAGTGCAAAGACCAAAATGATGACCAACAACACCAATGGCATCAAAACAGACATCAAAGTTCAAGGCCAATCCCCCAACACAGTGCATTGCTTCAAATATTTAGGAGCCATTATATCAGACAATGGGTCCCAATAAGAAGTCCTTTCCAGGATCGCACAAACAACTGCTGCCATAACAAAGCTGAAGACCATTTGGAAAGACAGGATCATCAGTCTACACTCCAAGGTAAGGCTGCTGCTCTCTCTTGTCATCTCCATCTTCATATATGCTTAAACGAAGAATACAAAGCATGGAGATGAGGTGCTATAGAAGACTTCTGGGCCTTTCATATACCCAGCACATCACCAACGACGAAGTCAGACAGACCATCACACAAGCCATTGGACAACATGATGACCTGCTCACAGTGATGAAGAAACGGAAACTCCGATGGTATAGCCACGTCACCAGAGCATCAGACCTTGCAAAGACTATCCTGCAAGGCACGGTGCAAGGAGACAGACGAAGATGGAGACAGAAAAAAAAGTGGAAAGACAACATTAAAGAATGGACTAGCTTGAAATTGAGCGAAGCCATGAGGGTTGCTGAAACCAGAGAAAGATGAGGTACGCTGGTTAAACGATCATCTGTGGTGCCCCAACGTCTTTCGAGTTACGGGATAGGATAGGATAGGATAGGATAGGATACAACGTTTGCTGTAGTTTATTTGATTGTACGTGAGTGTCCATTTGGAGACGATGGTGAAGGTCACGACCATTGAAATTTCAAAGACAACATTTCTTTGCATTTTGATGCCACCATTTTGTTTCAGTTTTCTTGTGCACTAATTTTCATGTAGAATATTGCAAGCTCAATAGGTAGCATGCGAGGGATAGGGATAATGTAGTTATTTGTTATTGATGATATATGCCTTTGTTCTTTTTAAAAGTTATTTTGCAGTTAATGGCTGCAAAACTTTACTCATAGGAAAAAGAATTGTTGGCATGAAACTGTGATACTACTTACATATGTCTTTGTGTGACATAATTTTTGTTTAAATTAATAGTTAAGTGTTCCAGTTTTGTATGTTGTTCAATATTGTGTTTGTTAGTATATATCTTCATTATGTTCATGTTTACCTTGCAGACTCCAAACAAAATAATATCTTGGTAGGATCAAAATGCACACATTCCCGTTCCATCCAATTTATACTCATCTTGCTCCCGCTTCCCCGTCTGCCTATCACTTTCACTATAATCTCTCTCTTTCTTTCTTCTAACAAAAAGGGGTTGGACAGAAAAGGATGGTCATAAGGATTCTAAAAGTCCCATGGTTGTTATATTTTCATTGTATTGTGTGTGTGTGTGTTGTACATATGTGCTTTGTGTGGTGTGTGTACGGATGTATGCGCACGTGTGCTATGCTTTGCATTTCTTTCTGCAGTTTATGTGGGATGGTGTGGGTGGGTAGAAGCAGGGACAGGTGTGGGTGTGTGTGTGTGTGTATGGGTGTGTGTGTGTGTGTACTTTATGCATACGCACTGTAAATAAAATTTAAAAAAATGTCTTAGACACATAAAACAACATGTTTAAATCTTAAGAGATAATTAACTAAGATAAACAACCATTATTGCAATATTATCTTCTCTTGTTTTGTTTTTCCCAGGAAGGAAGCAATCTGTAGTGCTGGCGTTATTGGCTGTAATAATAGGCCATTGATACATAGGGGAAAAGTCGGGAGATGAAGAGGAAAGGCGATATGTGTAGGAATTAAAAGAGATAGGGAGGGGATGGGGTCAGGGAATAATAAAAGGAAATTTAAAATGTTTTTTTTAATACATCAGATGATTACATTGTATTATTGCAGAACTTGTAATGACCTCATGAAGTCGTATTGTATGAAGCTATATTATTATTATTATTATTATTATTATTATTATTATTATTATTATTATTATTATTATTACTAGTGGTTTTTTACCCTGGCAAGCCAGGGTACACATGATGCTGTTTAAAATGTAGACAGAGAGAACTTTTGTCTGTGAGGTTCATTTGGACGATGATACCTCCCCATATCCCCCTTGATACCTCACCATATCCCCCCCCCCCCTGATATCTCCCCGTCCCCCCAATGATGTAATAATCCCCCCAGTAATAATAATAATATTAATAATAATAATATTGAATATAGATTAATACAAATAGAAATCAGAAAAAACACCAAGGTTTTAAAATAAAATTTGATATAAGATATTATAATTGTTATTATAATAATAATTATTATTATTAGTTTATAAATAATAAAAATAATAATAATAATAATAATAATAATAATAATGAATATAGAATAATACAAATAGAAATCATAAAAAACACCAAGGTTTTACAAGAAAATTTGATATAAGATATAATAATAATAATAATAATAATAATAATAATAATAATAATAATAATAATAATAATAAGTTATTATTATTATTATTATTAGTTTTAAAAAAATAATAATAATAAATTAAAGGTAAAAAGCCTAAATTTAAAAGAAAAATATCCATATTGTAGTGTAAAAAAAAAAAAAGGCCATCGTGAGGTTTGAACTTGGGTCGCCTTGCACGGTAGGCGAATGTTTTACTAAGTAGGCTACCAACGCTTCCTAGAAATGCCATCAATTTTTTGGTCTATATGGGAAAACATGCTGAAACCTCAATTTGATTTTTAATGGAAGCGCGCGGAATGAGGCTATTGCAGTTTGTGGACATTTTGTTTATTTATTTATCTCAGAAACGGTTAAATGTTCGGTAAGGAAATGTCGGCTATAACGATTTCGCTGGTTTTGAGCACACAGCAGGCCGATCCGCAGCGGCCACCACCTGCCCAGATCAGCGTCCATACCGGACAAACTTTATAGTAGAGGCAAGAAGGACTTCCGGCTAAGCAATTTATATATATATATTATTACTACTACTACTACTATTATTATTATTATTATTATTATTATTATTATTATTATTATTATTATTATTATTATTATTATTAATATTATTATTATTATTATTATTATTATTATTATTAACTGCTGCTGCTTCTGAAACTACTAGTATTAAAGCAAGGGGCGAACGTATGTGACTTAGGTACGAGACTATTGAGGTCACCGAGGGTTTTCTCCGGGCACTCCGGTTTCCTCCCTCCCTTCAATAATGGTACAGGACGCAGTCAATATAAAAATTTGAAAAAAAAAATCGATTTTCTTTCCGTCTTCTAATAGCGATCTCAATGCCTTTACACCACCTGTTTGAGTGATGGATGTGTGTTTGGTGTGTGTGAGGATGGATGAGACAGGTGAGCGTGTATGTTGGTATAGATCGCCGCACTTTGAGCCTGAATGACTTGGGGAAAGGCACGTATAGCATCTTGTATTATTATTATTATTATTATTATTATTATTATTATTATTATTATTATTATTATTATTATTATTCTGCTGCTACTGCTGCCGCTGATTATGATTATGATTCAAATGAGGATAATACAAATTTTTTACAAAATTTCAGTACAAACTGTTGGTTCGCCGTGCAGTAACAGCACGGAGTGTGTGACAGGAGCCATGTGCGACAACAGTATTTGCAGTGAGTACACACGGAGAACACATTGTACTAAACGCTTTTTACAGTGAGAATGATCGAAGAGATACGACAATTATTTATGTACCAATGAAGAGCGAAATACATAAATTATGACTGGAGGGTTTCTGCTGTTATAGAAAGCACTTAGATTCAGTTTTTATTCATTACTTGGTTGGCCAGTGATTGTGTGTGTGTGTGTGTTAGTGTGTGTGCGTGTGTGTGTGTGGGTGTGTGTGTGTGTGTGTGCTTGAACGTTTCTGCTTCAGTGTGGAATGCTTGTTTGGAGATAGATTATTTTATTGTGCTCTATGTTATGTAATATGTATGTACGTGTCTTTACTGAATGTTATAACAGTTTTATCCCAAAGTGCGTATGTGTGTGTGCAATTGAATAAACGCACAAATGGGTAGCAGACCTCGTCTTTCTTAGTAACAAATGGGTTTATTTGCTTGGAACCCACTTTTTTCCAGGACCCCACTTTTTTCTAAGTGCGCGGGAGTGCTCTTTTAGTGCATGGGAGTGCAGTTGTAGTGCTTAAGAGTGTTTTAAGTACAAGGGAGTGCTCTATCCGAAACGATTTTCGGAGATATTTTGAAGAAAGTTCGACCTATTTCGTCGCCTATAGGAGACGGACTAGGTCAACTTTTTTAGACGGAAAAAGCCAATTTTGCATTAGATTCTTACATTTTTAGAAGAAGTTTGCACTCTTTCCGTCAAAATATCACTTTCCGATTCCTACATTCCTAAATAAACCAAGTTCTGATGTATTGGAAATATGTGTGTGTGTGTGTGTGTGTGTGTGTGTGTGTGTGTGTGTTGAGCCTGACTGGTGATTTGGGGAGAAGCACGTATTAGCATCCAGTATTATTATTGTTATTGTTATTATTATTATTATTATTATTATTATTATTATTATTATTATTATTATTATTATTATTATTATTATTATTGGTATTCGGCTGCTACTGCTGCCGCTGATTATGATTATGATTCAAATGAGGATAATAAATTTTTTTACAAAATTTCAGGACAAACTGTTGGTTCGCCGTGCAGTAACAGCACGGAGTGTGTGACAAGAGCCGTGTGCGACAACAGAATTTGCAGTGAGTACACACGGAGAACACATTGTACTAAACGCTTTTTACAGTGAGAATGATCGAAGAGATACGACAATTATTTATGTACCAATGAAGAGCGAAATACAAAAATTATGACTGGAGGGTTTCTGCTGTTATAGAAAGCACTTAGATTCAGTTTTTATTCATTACTTGGTTGGCCAGTGATTGTGTGTGTGTGTGTGTTAGTGTGTGTGCGTGCGTGTGTGTGGGTGTGTGTGTGTGTGTGCTTGAACGTTTCTGCTTCAGTGTGGAATGCTTGTTTGGAGATAGATTATTTTATTGTGCTGTATGTTATGTAATATATATGTACGTGTCTTTACTGAATGTTATAACAGTTTCATCCCAAAGTGCGTATGTGTGTGTGCGTGTGTGTGCAATTGAATAAACGCACAAATGGGTAGCAGACCTCGTCTTTCTTAGTAACAAATGGGTTTATTTGCTTGGAACCCACTTTTTTCCAGGACCCCACTTTTTTCTAAGTGCGCGGGAGTGCTCTTTTAGTGCATGGGAGTGCAGTTGTAGTGCTTAAGAGTGTTTTAAGTACAAGGGAGTGCTCTATCCGGGACGATTTACGGAGATATTTTGAAGAAAGTTCGACCTATTTCGTCACCTATAGGAGACGGACTAGGTCAACTTTTTAGACGGAAAAAGCCAATTTTGCATTAGATTCTTACATTTTTAGAAGAAGTTTGCACTCTTTCCGTCAAAATATCACTTTCCGATTTCTACATTCTTAAATAAACCAAGTTCTGATGTATTGCAAATATGTGTGTGTGTGTGTGTGTGTGTGTGTGTGTGTGTGTGTGTGTGTTGAGCCTGACTGGTGATTTGGGGAGAAGCACGTATTAGCATCCAGTATTATTATTGTTATTGTTATTATTATTATTATTATTATTATTATTATTATTATTATTATTGTAATCGCCGCCATTTAGGAAAGAGAGTTTCCATTCGCTTGTCAAGCGCCTCGTATTAATTTAAGGTTAAGTAATGACGCACTCTAAGCACAGAAGCAGCATAGAGTTCATTTATTCGTAGTCGAAGAACATTCACGAAATATGTCAACGTCTCACATAAGAATACGTATGTGTGTGTGTACATATCTATGTGGGGACAACTAATATCTGTGTACGTGACTAAGAACTACTTCTCGTGCCAGTAGATGTGTGGTAAAATACTGCGAAAAGAAAGAAACATAAGAAACAATAGCAAGTGTACCAAACAATGTCTCAAAAACCCTTAACCAAGCAAGATACAGTCAAAGCAATGAAACGGAAAGAATACACATACCGGAGGATAACAGAGACGAATACTTTAGCTGATTTCAAAGAAGACAATTTAGCTAAGGTTGCGTGGAACCAATCCAGAACAAAACGAAGGAACGAACGCTTTATGTTCCTTTAACTTACACGACGATTTGGCTACGTTTATTCTTTTAAGCCTCAAAACAATTGGCGCAAGACAATTTGACTATGCTCATCTAACATTAGCCAATCCATTAATACAAACAATTCGGCTACGTTCACCCAACGAGCTTCGGTACGGTGCCTAAACTAGGAAATACTCGTCGATGACCTAGCTTAGTAAAACATTTCTAACATAATTCACATACATAAACATTTTACACCATATTCTAGGAAATACACCCGAAGTCCCAAGCCGTAGATAACTACCTTGGCAGAGACAAACCAGCAAAGCTTTAAGGAAAAACGCTATAAATACCCAAGTGGGTTAACATTTCGAATAAGGCCGATAATTCGACAAAAAACGTTATCTTAACTAAAGACCAAAACAGTTATCTTAGTCATCAAAACTTAGTCCGACAAATTGCGGCGACAATTAGCTTTAGTCAAGCCGAAGAAATTCGACATAATTAGCGAATTATGACTGACCACAAGCTAAAAACAAATAAACTTGACTTGTCCTTATTTACAAAGCCTGAACAAAGTGTTCACCTCAATAAATCTTCTGACAAAAGACCAAGTTCTAACTCAAAACGAATTCTATTAAGCATTAGAAAATCAAAAGCTTAAAGAACATCAGAAACAAATTAATTTGCAGAAAAGGCATCAAATGAGTCACTAAAACGAGAAAATCATAAAAATCATAATCATTTGCACAAAGCAACAAAAACATATGCAAAACGCAAAATAACTATAAGTACCTTATGACCGCTGTAAGATGTTTGGAAACCACACAAATCCAAAACGCGACAACAACGTCTGGTAGCAAATGCAGGAAAAATAAAAGCTTTCCACAAAACTCTACAAAGGATGAACACCACATTTAAACTCCATCTACCTCTTTGAAAACAAAACAGGTAAGCACAACTTTTTTATCATATGGAACTAAAAACGACTCAACCTTCTCTCAGACCCAGCAATCTAACTAACCAGAAAAAAGCTGAAACAAACGTATATATGTGTTACTACCAAACTCAGTCTTTCGTCATAATCCCGATCTAATGAGAAATAATACACAAAGATTTACAAACGAAACACAGTTCACCACTAATATTCGAACCCATATCAAAACTCGGCACGCTTTTACCATTGCCTTGAAGAGAGCAATAGATTCTGAGAGAGGGTGAGAGAGAGAGGATGAAAGAGAGAGAGAGGGGGGTAGGGGGTGGGGGGTGGAACACGACAATCACAAAGTGAAGAAGCACAAGAAACAGAGGGGCAAGAAAGACAGGCACCAACGAAAATCAAAAGAATGGAAACAATTAACAGCCCAGTCATAAAACCAAAAAGATGGGTCGGGTTGGCCAATGAGGTGATGATACGTCTTGTCAGTCACAATCAATAAAACCAAACAAAAGAAAACGATAGAAAGAAGAAGCAACATGCAGTGGGGAGGAAAAAGAGGACAGATAAACGAAGGACACTTTACGCACTAAGATAGTACATGATATCACAAATAACACAGACTCTCTCTCTCTCTCTCTCTCTCTCTCTCTCTCTCTCTCTCTCTCTCTCTCTCTCTCTCTCTCTCTCTAAATCAACAGCCCATAATTAATTTCAATAATTACCTAATTATATATCGATCACACATGACTCGTAGGCAGGCACAGTTATTATTATTATTATTATTATTATTATTATTATTATTATTATTATTATTATTATGATTATTATTATTATTATTATTATTATTATTATTATTGTTATTATTATTATTTTTACATCTGTTCTTCAAAGTCGATTATTTACTCACATTATTTTCAATGATTATGGTAATTTAGTGCAATGATTAAGGGTGTATGTACATGCGTTTTGTAATTTTGCTGCTGGTGTTGATGATAAGATGATGCTGATGTGGTTCAATGATTATGGTACTTTAGGCAATGATTAAGGGTGTGTGAGCATGCGTTTTGTAATTCACAGTTTGATGGAGAGGTGACATAAACTAATAAGGTATGTTGGAATTTCAGAAACGGAATTAAATGCTGGTGACAACTGTGCTGCTGCCAACACATATTGCAAGTCACCACTACAGTGTAATGCTGGCTTTTGCAGTAAGTATTCCCTCCTTTGTACTTCTATTGTATACTTATTTCACATTCATTGTGTCGTTTCTCTCTTTATTTACTTACATCTGTTCTGTTTTTTAAATCCCATTAGTTATTCAAATAATTAAATGTGAAGACAAACAAGAACTTTTTGTTATAATGGTCAGTATAAAAACATCGTAATCGTGAATGTCATGGACCGTAGGGCCTGTGTACCTGGTTGCTTGAGAGCTTTTGCAAGTTGTGTGATGTAGTGTCTTTTTTGTTGGTTGTCGCAATTTCTCTATGGTGTGTAATGTAATTGCACGTTTCTGCTTCAGTGTGGAATGCAAGTTTGGAGATGGATGATTTTATTGGGCTGTATGTTATGTCAAAGATGCCTACTCTCTCCAACACGCTTAACATCTTCCTAAAGCGCATCATGTCAGATGCCCTTGCAGATAACGAAGGCGCAGTCAGCGTAGGGGGGTAGAGCAATCTCCAACCTCCGTTTTGCGGATGACATTGATGGATTGGCTAGAGAGGAACCAGAACTTGAACAGCTGGTACAGAGGATTGACACCACCTCCTGAGCCTATGGAATGGAAATAAGTGCAGAGAAGACCAAAATGATGACGAACAACACCAAAGGCATCAACATGGACATCAAAGTCCAAGGCCAAACCCTCAACACAGTGCATAGGTTCAAATATTTAGGAGCCATTGTATCAGACAATGGGTCCCGACAGGAAGTCCTCTCCAGGATCGCTCAAGCAACTGCTGCCTTGACAAGGTTGACACGCTTGGTCATTCAAGTACTTTCAGACTGTGTCTAAAAACTCCCTTAGTTCCGCCTCGTAGGGTCCCTTTACGCAGGCTGGACTGCTTATAACCTGCTGAGAGACGGCCAGCGACCCACAGCACAAGCTATGCAACTGGCACTCGCCTGGAAGCTTATAATTACTTTAACCGCGCGCCAAGCTCTGTACTGTATAGGGCCAGGAAGGGGGCTAGCCGGGCGGCTGCGCTACATGCAATTGAGTGCCTATTGCTTGCACCATTAGCACCACGAGACTTTCGTAAATTCGCTACAATTACAGAGGCCTGCAACCTAACACAAGAAAATATTTTATAATGTTGACCACATCACCAGAAAGTTCAAACTGTGTACTAAGTGACTTCAAATGATGAACATTGTAGAAAGGATTTAAATGTGTAATTAAAACGCGTATATACACTAGATCGAAAACCGGTCCGTTGCAAGGCAATGAAGGGCCGATCAGTACACACGGTCAAATCGACTAAAATATAAGACAAACGAAATGGTATTCTGAGATTTAGTTTATGCTAACACAAAACACAGATATGAAAGTAACTAAAATGCAAAAGGACTACCACAATACAAACGATATTTCACATAATATGATCAGTTCTATAGCACAGAGTTAGAGAATGATATCCAGTCAGTGGTACGCCGTTCTTTGTCTAGTATGTTAGCGGGAAGCGAGACTGCAGGCATGATATGAGGCTAGCCGGCTGGCTGCAGGGCTTGCCAGCTATAATTAGCCTAGTAGCTCCACTGAAAAGTCCTTTCCAGTGAAAGAAAGCACAGGCGTGTTGAAGCCCATTTGGAAAGACAGGACCATCAGTCTGCATTCCAAGATAAGGCTGCTGCGCTCCCTTGTTAACGCATCTTCCTATACGCTTGCGTAACATGGACCCTCCCAGCAGATCTACAACGAAGAATACAAAGCATGGAGATGAGGTGCTACAGAAGACTTCTGGGCATTTCCTATACCCAGCACATCGCCAACAACAAAGTCTGACAGACCATCCACAAGCCATTGGACCACACGAGGACATGCTTACAGTGGGGAAGAAACGGAAACTCCGATGGTATGGCCACATCACCAGATCATCAGGCCTTGCAAAGACCATTCTGCAGGGCACGTTGCAAGGAGGCAGAAGAAGGGGGAGACAGAAAAGGAAGTGGGGAAATAGCATTCGAGAATGGGCTGGCTTGACACCGAGCGAAGCCATGAGGGTTGCTGAGGACTGAGAAAGAAGTAGTGTGCTGGTTAAACGATCATCTGTGGTGGCCTTACGACCTTCGAGGTACGGGATAGGATAGGATACGATAGAATAGGATGTTATGTCATATATATGTATGTTATAATGACTTTATAACAGTTTAATCCCAAAGTGTGTGTGTGTATGGGTGTGTGTGTGTGTGTGTGTGTGTGGGTGTGTGTGTGTGTGTGTGTGTGTGTGTGTTTTGAGCCTGTTCAGTGATTGGGAGAGAAGCGCGTATTTAGCATCCGGTATTATTATTATTATTATTATTATTATTATTATTATTATTATTATTATTATTATTATTATTATTATTATTTTTATTATTTTTATTATTATTAATTTTTTTTAAATTATTTTTTTTTACATCTGTTCTTCAAATCCCATTATTTACTCACTTTAATTAAAGAAAATGATTAAAAAAGATTTTTGTAATAATTGTAAGTATCACATCAAAATTATATGAAGGTTCTGTTGAACGCAATGATGAAGACGATGGGAACAATGGCATTGGACGCAGACGACCATGATGATGATGCAGCTGCTAGTGTTGATGATGCAGACAATGCTGATGTGGTTCAATGATTATGGTAATTTAGGCAATGAGTTAAGGTTTGTGTGCATGCGTTTTGTAATTCACAGTTTGATGGAGAGGTGACATAAACTAATAACGTAATTTCAGAAACGGAATTGAATGTTGGTGACAGCTGTGGTGCTGCCAACACATATTGCAAGTCACCACTACAGTGTAATGCTGGCCTTTGCAGTAAGTATTCTCTCCTTTGTACTTCTATTGCACAATTATTTCACATTCATTGCGTCGTTTATTTCTTTATTTACTTACATTCATTCTCTTCTTTAAATCCTATTAGTTGCTCAAATAATTAATTGTGAAAACAAACAAGAAAGTTTTGTTATAATGGGAGGCACAGTGGCCTAATGGCTTGCGGATCTGAAGGTCCCGGGTTCGATCCCAAGCCGGGGCATTGTGTTGTGTCCTTGGGAAAGACACTTTACCCCCGTTTCCTACTCCTTCGGATGAGAATATAAACCGAGGTCTAGTCTGTGTCGCATACATTCCATCATAACGGACTTTAAAGATCCTGACGCTCATATCCTAGACGGGTGAGTGCCGGTGACAAGAACACACCCAGCATGCACCTAGGTCTATCTACCCCATCCCTGGCTGCTCGGATTGTGCTCAGTTGTCTGGAGCGTTATTACGGTGCGCCCAAAGGCTGCACGTTGGCCCCTCGGACCGCTTGGGTTAGATCCTGTATCGGCCAGCGCCTTGAGCAGCTCTTGAGCTGAAAAAGCGCTATATAAGAACGATTAAATAAATAAATAAATAAATATAATGGTCAGTATAAAAACATCATAATCTTGAATGTCATGGACCGCAGGGCCTGTGTACCTGCTTGAGAGCTTTTGCAAGTTGTGTGATGTATTGTCTTTTTTGGTGGTTGTTGCAATTGCTCTATTGTGTGTAATGTAATTGCACGTTTCTGCCACAGTGTATAATGCATGTTTGGAGATGGATGATTTTATTGTGCTGTATGTTAAGTAATATGTATGTATGTGTCTTTAATGACCGTTATAACATTTTCATTTCAAAGTGTGTGTGTGTCTTTGTGTGTGTGGGCATGTGTGTGTGTGTGTGTGTGTGCATGTGTGTGTGTGTGGGCATGTGTGTGTGTGTTTTGAGCCTGATTGGTAATTTGGGGAAAAGCGCGAATTTAGCGTCCAGTATTTTTCTTCTTCTTCTTCTTCTTCTTCTTCTTCTTCTTCTTCTTCTTCTTCTTCTTTTTACATCTGTTCTTCAAATCCCATTATTTACTCACAATAATTAAAGACAATGATTAAAACATAGTTTCGTAATAATTGTAAGTACGGTGGAACCTCTCTACAAAGACCTTGAAAATGTTGACAAAAAATCGGTCTTTATAGAGGGGGGTCTTTACAGAGGGGTAAAGAGTTTACCTTTCACTACATCTTTTTCTGTTATTAAAGAAATAAACTCAACAGTGTATTTGTTACACTCGTTTGAAGTTGGTGTTTTTCTTTATCAGTAGTTGATTCAGCCCCAATGCTGAAGTACTGATGAGTGTAACTCGGATTCGTTTATCCACGCAACCCGTCCAATCAGCAACAAGACACGGAGTCGTCGTATGAAGTTTTCAAACTTTATTCAGCGTTCATCAACAACTGCATACAATCGCCTTTTCACTTTCTTCTCTCTTACTTTTCACAGAGCACCGAATATATAGTTTTTCTCTCACCTCGAGATAACTTCAGAATGTTCCCGATGACACTTCACAACCAATCAAACTAAAGTTCGTCATCACTGACTTACGTCATACAACATTCTTTTCGGTCCAAGAATGTTCTCAAATATCTAAACCTATCGTGAAGTTTCGATCGACAGTAAACAAGCAAATCTAGAGAATTCTCCAATAATATCGACCAACTAAAATCATCAACGTTATGCAAAGCTTCTCCTAACAACAATGCAAACTCAAATCAAAGGTAAATGCACTCTATTATTGAATACTTTGCAAAGCGAAACGATTAGATCTATCATGCGCGTTTCAGACAAATTATCGTTCGCGTTTCAACGTAACACAACCCCCCCACTCAAGAAGAAATTTACCCAATTTCTTTCAACAACGTTGAAACGTAATGCACAAGCAAAGTCCAGAATTAAAACTTATTTCAGACTGTCTGGATACAGTCAATGTGCTCAGTTTATCTACACAGTGTCAATGGTTTTCATCTGCAAAGAAACGACTCCCTCGTCCATTACGGTTTTCATCGGCCCAGGGTCAAAGACAGTGATCTTATGGACTTTCCTGGAATCAGTGCACTCCAAGTCTACGGAACCTGTCCACCAGTGCCTTTGCCACAGTTTCAGTGCCAATCTTCTTCAGAGGCACTGCTTCTGGGTACCGAGTCGCATAGTCCACTAAAGTCAGTACTCACGTGTGACCTTCACTCGAAGGTTTTATTTCGCCGATTAAGTCTAAGGCCACCCTCTTGAAAGGTCGGTCGATCAAAGGCATCCTCTGCATAGGCACTTTCGGGACCCTACCTCGAGGTATGGTCTTCTGGCAAATGTCACATGACCGCAGAAACGGCTGACGTCCGTATGAAGTCCTGGCCAGTAGAACACCGCCTGGATTCTGTCCGACGTGTTCTTGATGCCCAGGTGACCTCCCATGATTGCGTCATGTGCTACTTCCATCACTTGGCGCCTTAGGGGTAACGGTACCAAGACTTGACGTAGTGGTTTACCGCCGTTGACCCTCGGGTGCTGGAGGATTCTGTACAGGATCTTGGCCTTCACCTCGAAATAGACCGTGCCACTGCCCTTGGTCACGTGGTCTTGGCGTTTCCTGTACTTGTTTAAAGTGCTGTCAGCTTCCTGGAGCTGGATCAGCTTATCTCTGTCCACGATGGCTGCTTTGAAGCTGTCGGCGACCTTCAGTGGCGTAGACGTCTTATTTCTCTTGGCCTGGGCCCTAGTAGTGACAGCACCGACGATCTCTGGTCGGCAGAGCTGAGCCGGAGTAGCCACATTGTCCCGTAGCAGTTCTGCAAGGTCACCATCGGCAAATGGCAATGGATCCTCCTCCACAACTTCGACACGTTGGGTTGAGGCAGGACTCTATTCTGAATCGGGGTCGTCGGGTCGTCTCGCACCGTCGATATTCCCGATCATCAAATCATACAGCGGCTTCTTCAGCCAAACCGCTTCTACTTCGCCTATGTAGAAAGGAGTGCTGACTGGAATCTTCGCAACTGACGCTCTCACACATTTGCTGTCGGCCATGAGTGTCCATTTAGAATCGCCAGTGAACTGTTCTTTGGCGATTAGGTCTTCTCTGACGATGACCCCACTGCAGCCAGAGCCTCTTAGGACAGTCACTTCATGATTTCCGACGCGTCCCTTGGAAACAGGCATGTACTGGACGGTCACAGCTGCGCTGGCGACGACGGGGATGGATTTCCCGTTGGCAAGAAGAAGTTGGCCATCAGTCATGCACTCTTGCACGTCCGCAGGAGTAGCTGTGCGCTTGGTCTCACTCGGAAGAATGAAGCTCCCGCCGCACACTTGATGGTCAGATCTACTGGTTTGACCTTGATTGGAGAAACGTCTCTGTCGGTTGCCCGCCGCTACGTTGTCCGTATTGCTCTGCTGTCCGCTATTTCTGTGTTGAGGACAGTTGGCAGCTCTGTGGTCTGTAGCGTTGCAGATGAAACAGCCTCTTGAGTGCCCTTCCCTTGGAGGTGGTGTGGAGTCCGTGTGTCTATGGCTCGTCTGACTCCCCTGGATCTGGTTCCCATGGTTTCTAGTCTTCTGAAAACGTTTCGTCGCCTTGGGTGGCCCCAGCGTCTTCCCGTGAGCGATGAGATATCTTTCAGCAGCCTCGGTCACATCATTAAGCGTCTGCAGATTCTGTAATTCTAAGTGGGTCGCCAGGTCCTTGTGACAGGCATTGAGGAATTGCTCCTTCACGATCAGGTCATGGAGACTATCCCTTTGCCTGGTAGTTCCACAAACTGCTTTGGCGTCTCGTCTGACAAAGGCCGGCATTCACGAAAGCGTTTACGGTAGCCCTTCTCTGTGAAGCTGTAGCAATGCAATAGGGCCTCTTTCAAGACGTCGTAGTTTTTGGCGTCATTGTTCGACAGTCTGGTGTAAACTTCGAGCGCTTGCCCTGTCAAAAGTGCACTTAGTCGAATCGCCCAGTCTTGAGGTTGCCAGTTAGAGCTTTCAGCGAACCTTTCGAATCTCGCCAGATAACTGTCGATCTGGTCCTTCCCGCCGACGAAGGCTGGCAATTTTGGAGCTTTGTTGTCACTGATAACTTGTGGCGCGTTCTGCTGTTGCTGGATGCGCGTCATTTCTAGCTGGAACTCAAGACGCTTCAGTTCGAGTTCTATTTCTTCTCGGCGACGCTGTTCTTCTCTTTCTTGACGCCGCTATTCTAATTCTCGTTCTTCACGGCGACGCTGCTCTTCTAATTCTCTCTCTTCACGCCGACGTTGTTCTTCTCTTTCTTGACGCTGCTGTTCAATTTCTCTTTCTTCACGCCGTCGTTGCTCTTCTTGTTCTCTTTCTTGTATTCTCTCCTGAGACTTGACGTACTCCATCAGCTGCTTGCCTTTTAGATTCATTGTAATTCCTTTCTGCCAGAAATCAGCCATCTTAATGCTTCTGGAAAGTTCTTGACTATGCTGTACCTTTCTAGAATGTTCTAGAACAGCACGCTTTCTGCAGTAGCGCTGATGCTTGTCACTTGTCACCTTCGCTGACGCTGGCCCCTGTGTCCTCGTCGTATGCGACGCTGCACCACGCTGGTGTTGATGTTTACGCTCCTGTGCTGAAGTAGACGCGACGTCCGCTCGTCGCCCTCTGTAATCCTGGCGATGTAGCTCCGAGACTGTCCCTCGACGTAGTCTTGCGGCAGCCACGTAGTCCCGCTCTGTTGTTCGCTCACGAAGCAACTCTTCGGCGACTACACGCCCTTGCAATCAACCCGAATCTATCGGGGATGTAGTCCCAGTATGTTGGCCCCTCCCGACACAACTCCTTGGCGGCTTCCTCGATGACTGCCTCTCGTAACGTTGACTCGCTTGTTGTAGCAGTTGAACCCTTGGCTATGACGTGAATCGCAGGCTTGGCCTCCCAAAATGTTACACTCGTTTGATGTTGGTGTTTTTCTTTATCAGTAGTTGATTCATCCCCAATGCTGAAGTACTGATGAGTGTAACTCAGATTCGTTTATCCATGCAACCCGTTCAATCAGCAACAAGGCACGGAGTCGTCGTATGAAGTTTTCAAACTTTATTCAGCGTTCATCAACAACTGCATACAATCGCCTTTTCACTTTCTTCTCTCTTACTTTTCACAGAGCACCGAATATAATTATAGTTTTTCTCTCATCTTGAGATAACGTCAGAATGTTCCCGATGACGCTTTACAACCAATCAAACTAAAGTTCGTCATCACTGACTTACGTCATACAACATTCTTTTCGTCCAAGAATGTTCTCAAATATCTAATCCTATCGTGAAGTTTCGATCGACAGTAAACAAGCAAATCTAGAGAATTCTCCAATAATATCGACCAACTAAAACCATCAACGTTATGCAAAGCTTCTCCTAACAACAATATGCAAACTCAAATCAAAGGTAAATACACTCTATTATTGAATACTTTGCAAAGCGAAACGATTAGATCTATCGTGCGCGTTTCAGACATATTATCGATCGCGTTTCAACGTAACAGTTTTGTTTACAACACCCCACACATACACTCAGTAAAACTGTGTACTGAATCCAGCACATTGCATTTAATAAAAAAAAAAAAGAAATAAAATTGGAAATCTCAAACTAAAGTCAATAAAGAACTATGTTAACTCGATCTTCCAGAGATAAAAATTTTCTTTGCTTTGTAGACTCCATCATCCCATCAAGCTTTCTTTGCTTCTTCTCAGTGCCGCGCTCGTAATGTGAATGAAGTGAAATGCAAACCCCAAAGGAGTAGAATCTAGAATGTGATGTAACAAGATGACCTCGAAAGTACGAAAGATTGATTGATTTATTGTTGCTTTAGGTCCAGCGGACTCCCCCGAGCCAAATCAGGACCGTACAACCCCCGATCCGCATAAAAGATCTGTTGAAACAACCCTAGTGGGAAAATTGAATGCCCTCCACCGTCCAGTCACTTTACAATAAAGACATCCCACGCGAGGGACGGCTGAGGGTTGACCTCAACTACGCGAACCCCCGGTTACAAAAACAAAATAGAATACAAACATCATTATAAATCATCAACAAAACGCATACATATAAAATGCCTATAGTGCTAAATAGTACAATCATAGGAAGCCCTAGTGACCACCCGGCAGAAAGCGTCCAACACTCCCAAGCTGATCCAACAGACCTCATACACAAACAAGGAGTCTTGTCCAGGAAGAGTTTTCAAGAAAAAAGGTAGGTCATTGATCTAGCGAAGAAGAAGATAGTATAGCAGAGTGAAGGACAGAGCAGGAATAGGAAAGAGTAGCAGGAATAGGAAAGAGTAAATGAGGAAGACAGCGACAGTGGGAATTTAAAGCACTAAATTTCCATAAAGTGGGGATACTATTTATACTGAAAACCCCCGGCACTCCAACGGGGGTACTGTTGCCGCAGTGAATCTGTCTTGCCTATAAAGGAAAGACAGGTTTTCAACTGTGGCTTTCACTTTTCCCTTTATAGGTTTGAACAATCTACAGTGGCAAGATTGCTCATGACCCCAAGGGGTAGTAAGAAAGATGCAGTCAGACCTCTCTCTCTCTCTCTCTCTCTCTCTCTCTCTCCCTCTCTTTCTCTCTCTCTCTCTCTCTCTCTCTCTCTCTCTCTCTCTCTCTCTCTCTCTTTCTCTCTCTTTCTCTCTCTCTTGCTCTCTGTCTCTCTTGCTCTCGCTCTCTTTCTCTCTCTCTCTCTCTCTCTCTCTCTCTCTCTCTCTCTCTCTCTCTCTCTCTCTCTCTCTCTCTCTCTCTTTCTCTTTCTGTCTCTCTCTCTCTTTTGCTCCTTTTCTTTCTCTCTCGCTAAACGACCTAGACATCTGTCTGTGCCGCACATGTGATGTTGAATCACATGAAATCCACACCCCATACGAGTAGAGGCTGGCCGCTTTTGTAACAGGACGATGTCAAAATTACGGAAGGTAAAATTAACAGCTGGCGTAAGATCGTAAGGTCAGGCAAAGAAGGTCGCTACACAGCCTATCTGTGCTGAACTTGTAATGTGAATCACTTGAAAACACCCCATACAAGTAGACCCCGCATGTGATGTAACAGAATGACGTCAAACTTATAGAAGATTACTTTATGGGCTGGCATGTCGCATATAGGTACCTGTCTGACTGTGCTGAACAAGATCATAGACAGTTTTTATTGTGCAGTCATGCCGAGAAAGTCGCTATACGGTCTGCAACGATCGGTCGTTAGACGTTAGAGCGAGGTAGTCGCTATAAAGATGACGGCAATATAAGGAAATACATCCGTTAAAATAAAATGGGTCGTTGTAGCGGGGAAGTCGTTATAGAGCGGGGTCGTTGTGAGAGGTTCCACTGTATCACATCAAAAGTAATGAATGTTAATGTTGAACATAATGATGAAGACGATGGTAACAATGGCATTGGACGCAGACGACCATGATGATGATGCAGCTGCTGATGTTGATGATGAAGATAATGCTGATGTGGTTCAATGATTATGGTAATTTGGGCAATGATTAAGGGTGTGTGTGCATGCGTTTTGTAATTCACAGTTTGATGGAGAGGTGACATAAACTAATAAGGTATGCTGGAATTTCAGAAACGGAATTGAATGTTGGTGACAGCTGTGGTGCTGCCAACACATATTGCAAGTCACCACTACAGTGTAATGCTGGCTTTTGCAGTAAGTATTCCCTCCTTTGTACTTCTATTGTATACTTATTTCACATTCATTGTGTCGTTTGTCTCTTTATTTACTTACATCTGTTCTGTTCTGTTCTTTAAATTCCATTAGTTCAAATAATTAAATGTGAAGACAAACAAGGACGTTTTGTTATAATAGTCAGTATAAAAACATCGGAATCGTGAATGTCATTGGCCGCAGGGCCTGTGTACCTGGTTGCTTGAGAACTTTTGCGAATTGCAAGTTGTGTGATGTAGTCTTTTTTGGTGGTTGTTGCAATTTCTCTATGGTGTGTAATGTAATTGCACGTTTCTGCTTGAGTGTGGAATGCATGTTTGGAGATGGATGATTTTATTGTGCGGTATGTTACGTCAATGATGCATACTCTCTCCAACACGCTTTAACATCTTCCTAGAGCGCATCAGGTCAGATGCCCTTGCAGTTAACGAAGGCACAGTCAGCGTAGGGGGGTAGAGCAATCTCCAACCTCCGTTTTGCGGATGACATTGATGGATTGGCTAGAGAGGAACCAGAACTTGAACAGCTGGTACAGAGGATTGACAATACATCCAGAGCCTATGGAATGGAAATAAGTGCAGAGAAGACCAAAATACACCGACTCAACCAAAGCTTTTTAGTTTTGAGGTTGGGTCAGCCAGGCTAGAAATAAATAGCTTCACCGATGCTACCTTTTATTTCCTTTCACTGGAAGGGAGGGTGCAGGCAAGCTATAAATAGCCCACAGTAAGCAAAATGTGGAGGCACTAAACAGTGCTGCTCACATAGGCATTGAGTTGGTGTGAAAATGATGACCAACAACACCAAAGGCATCAACATGGACATCAAAGTCTAAGGCCAAACCCTCAACACAGTGCATAGCTTCAAATATTTAGGAGCCATTGTATCAGACAATGGGTCCCGACATGAAGTCCTCCAGGATCGCACAAACAACTGCTGCCCTGACAAGGTTGAAGCCCATTTGGAAAGACAGGACCATCAGTCTACATTCCAAAGTAAGGCTGCTGCGCTCCATTGTCATCTCCATCTTCCTGTACGCTTGCAAAACATGGACCCTCCCAGCAGATCTACAACGAAAAATACAAAGCATGGAGATGAGGTGCTACAGAAGACTTCTGGGCATTTCCTATACCCAGCACATCGCCAACAACGAAGTCCGACAGACCATCAACAAGCCATTGGTCAACACGATGGCATGCTCACAGTGGTGAATAAACGAAAACTCCGATGGTATGGCCACATCACCAGATCATCAGGCCTTGCAAAGAACATTCTTCAAGGCACGGTGCAATGAGGCAAAAGAAGGGGGAGACAGAAAAAGAGTTGGGAAAACAACATTCTAGAATGGACTGGCTTGACACTGCATGAGCGAAACCATGAGGGTTGCTGAGGACAGAGAAAGATGGAGTATGCTGGTTAAACAATAATCTGTGGTGCCCCTACGACCTTCGAGGTACGAAATAGGATCGGAGAGGATAGGATGTTATGTAATATGTATGCATGTTATAATGACTGTTATAACAGTTTAATCCCAAAGTGTGTGTGTATGTGTGTGTGTGTGTGTGTGTGTGTGTGTGTGTTTTGAGCCTGATTAGTGATTGGGAGAGAAGCGCGTATTATTATTGTTATTATTATTATTATTATTATTATTATTATTATTATTATTATTATATTAATAATAATAATAATAATAATAATAATAATAATAATAATAATAATAATAATAATAATAAATTATTATTTCATATTATTATTATTATTAGTAGTAGTACTACATCTGTTCTTCAAATCCCATTATTTACTCACATTAAAAAAATACAAAGATTAAAAAAGAGTTTCTTAATAATTGCTGTGTGGCGGCTCTGCATGTGTGTAGCGACAGACATGATCATGCAACACGTACCTTCTGGTTCTTGCCCTGCGACCCTTTCTCTCCATTACTCCATTAATACGCTCCCTCTTCAAATAATCCTTTCTATTTTCAATTTCACAGTTTCTTTTAGTCTATACCTCGCACAGAACAAATTCTTCGGTTTTACATCGAACTACACCGTCAAACGTTTGTTTGTGTGTACTGCTAGCCACGGACAGAGCGACCTTTGGCCTTGACCCCTCGACCTCAACCTCTGCATACGGTTTTCGCGGTGCCTCATGGGTGTGGTTCTGTCTGTCCTGCTTGCATGCAGTATGTTGGCTCGTGTGCGAACTGTGTGGGTGTGTGTGTGTGGGTGTGCGTGCGTGTGTGCGCGAAAGCTTTTGGGTTCTGGCCTAATATAGATGTGCGTTTTAAGGAAAATCTCGTATATTTTTTTAGATAAGTTGTATAGTAACATAGTCACTTGAACTGTATTTCTGTAGCCTACTGCCTGTCTTAGCTTGCTACACACGTGTGTGTGTGTGTGCGTTCACAACTATCCAACTCGGTTCCTTAGATTAACACACAAGCGTCCAACTGGGTTCCAAAAACAAGTGGGTTTCAAAAAATGGAACCCACTTTTTTTAATACTGTTTCTTGAAGAGAAGTGCTAAATCGGGATTTTTAGAAGTTTTCAAGGCTGGAACCTCCTTGTGCACTTTCGTCAAATTCGTGTGTGAATTATTTCACACATCAAAGTGTGTGAAAAAAGTTTCCACTTGCCAAAGCACACATGGCAAGGGAAGATAACTTTCAATGACGAGTTGCAGTTTCAAGATGGCGATGCTTTGTGGCCCCAAGGTGAGCAAGAATTTTAATTGTACGATTGTTTGATATGTGTTATGGAACATAAACTGTATGCTTTTGTAATGGTTGATTTTACTTGTTTGTTGATGATCTTTTATTCGTAGGTTATAATTGTATTGGAATGAGACTGTGATCGATCGAATGGTCTTGAACCGAACGCCGAAGTTAAGCTAGATCTAGGCGAGATAAGTAGATCTGTTTTTTACGAAATAAAAAAAAAGCCGTCGTTACATCTAGATTCATTTCTTTTTCCATCCAGAGCAGAATGTATATTATAAGGATAGGTAATATGGCTAAACATTTTATTTGGTATAAAACGAAGGAAGTTGGGAAAGCATGTGTCTTTTGTCGTGCTGGGGGCTGTGATAATGCCCCCAATATAAATTATAAGTTGAAGCAGAGGACTAGATGTTTTCCGATTTGTAAAAGACGAGGACAGATTTATAGTAATATAATATATATATATGTTGCCATTAAGTGTGTTTGAAACAGATTAAAAGAGTGAATCTAAGCGTGCATGTGCTGTTGTTTGTGTACGAATTCTGTCCTATGTTACTCTTCATCTCTGATAATTTTTATTTTCAATGAAGTTTTTATGTGTCGATTTAGAATTTTTTTTAATCATAGTTTTATGTTGATATTTGGATTGCGGTAATGCATAACTAAAATATTGTGTAGCCTACACTCTATTATATATTGTTATATAAATTAAATTGACCAAGGAAGTTTAGCACATGACATTCACAGCGCCCCAATACACAAACTAAAAAGGAGTACAATCCGCATTCATTTTCAAACAATTTCTAATCATTATCAGCAAATGAACCAAATTACTGATACTCTATTCAAGACGAAATAAATTTTGATCTAAATCGACTGTGTGTAGGTTACGAAGGGAAATTAAATCTAAAAAAAAATATTTTTTTTATTCTGAGCTAAAGTGACGCAGGATGCTATTAAATAAAAGGAATAGAAAACACCTTTTACCATGTTTTGCTTTGAGTAAGGAATATAATGTTGTTCAAATATGAACTGAAAGTGAAGTTAAAGAAGAGAATGGAGGGCGAGAAAAGAAACACAATAAATGTGTGTTTCGTTGCTGTCATTGTTTTTACATTTCATTTGCAGATGTTTTCTTCAACAAGCCAGGTGTTTGCTTTTCCTAAAGGACAAGGGATAATTCAAAGGTGAGATTAAGGATCACTATTAAAAATTGTGCACTATGGATTGGTTCTCTCTCTCTTTTCCCACTCTCTCTCCCACTCTCTCTCTCTTTCTCTCTCTCTCTCTAGCTTGTGTGTGTTGCATGAAGATCATAGATGTTTATTTTTATAAGGTTAATTTAGTAATTCATTATTATTGTTACAAGGGCAGGATGTTGACAAAAAAGGAAGCCAGCGCTTATTTTTTTACCATTGGAAAATAACATTGTCATCCTCTCTCTCTCTCTCTCTCTCTCTCTCTCTCTCTCTCTCTCTCTCTCTCTCTCTCTCTCTCTCTCTCTGAGTTGAAACATAGTCATGGTAGCGTGCGGACGCATTTTGCTGGAGCAGTGAGTTCAGATATTAATTAGTGATGTTTATTGACAGAAAAATGTGTTGCGGTTTCTAGTTTACTATATAGTATTGTACTCCAACGGTGTAGGCTATCTACCTAACTGCAACGGTGTAGGCTACCTACGTAACTGCAAGGTGTAGTCTGTCTACCAAACTGCAACGGTGTAGGCTATCTACCTAACTGCAACGGTGAATCTACATAACTGTAAAACTATGCCCACTACAGCTGTAAAACATAGGCTGGTTGTTGGCGTCTTTCACCGCTGCTTCATAGCATTTATAGCAAAAAGGGTGAAGAAAGCTGCACTACGCTTCAGACCATAGAAACTCGAAACAACCCAGCGTAACACCCTCCGATTTGGTGGTGCTGTTTCTGACTGTGGCTCCCATTATTCAAAGTGGCGAGGTGGAGATGAATCCGTAACCGAATGAAAATTATGTAACAACGCCGACGAAGGCGTCCACACCGACAGCAACGGCGGTGACAGCAGAGTGTTGATAGCGATCGAAAAAGTATTTCAAGCCGTCAATCGCATCGATAAATAGCAAGTGAATAATGCCCAAGCTGTGACCATCAAACTGAACCAGGCGGAGAAGAATCTAGATGAGAGACTTCAGGCTTTGGAAAGCGACACAGAGAGAATTTGTGGAGATATTGTGAGATGAGTGCCAAGCTGGAAATGATCGAAGAGAAAACCAAGAGCTAAGGAAAAAAAGTGGATAGTCTTGAAACGAAACTACAGAAAGTGGAAATGATGAGTGAGCGCCTGAACAAGAAAGGCACACGGCAGGACATGGCAGAACATGTTTCAAGACGTCACAACCTAGTATTTAACGGAGTGCCGTCGGCGCCAGGGGAATCACCACAACCTTTGGAAAACAGGTTTGGAGTCATCATCACCAAAACCATGAAAGCCACCAGAGAAAGTGGTTTTGAAGGCGTGATTAGAGCTGGCAGATTTTTTGTAATCTCAGCATTAATATTGATAGTTTTATTTTTCCACAACTCGATTCTTTTGTTTTCCAACAGGGTTTCACAAGGTGCCACAGATACCTATAAAACCAGGGTACCCCAAGGGTCAGCAGACAGCAATACACCACTGAGGGAATGGAATGATTGTCAGGCGGAACATTATCGGAGGAGGACGTGTCACGTATCACACCTGGTTGCCACTTACGCTTTGCTGAATTGCATCTTCTGCTGGCGAGACTTAAACGGGCTTGCACGTACTTGCACTCTGCTGTCCTGAGATGCCTCACCGCTTTACTGCTTGCGACTGCTGCGCCGTTGCCTTACCTTTTTGAGATTGGATGTCCTAATGGCTTTGGCGCTACCTGCTCCTTTGGTGAATATTTTATAGATTTTAAAAAGTTTTTAAGCTTTCGTAACCTTTTTTTAGCTAGGAATTTGAGATGTTTGGGTCTTCATTGGAGATATGTTTTTGATAGGTTTTGAATTAAATCTTTAAACCTCGGTTTTGACAGATCCTGGTTGAATTTTTGGACTTTGAGGCGCATCGCCGCGAAGAAAAGGGGTGGAAAGGATCACCCGGTTACTCAAAACAAAACTGAACTGAGAGACGATGACGTTGGTAAACGGAACTCGCAGGACGGTGGGGGCGTTGCTCTCTGACTGAATAATTTGGCCGTTAGTGCTGACCCCGGGCCCTCTTCTCCTTGGTGGAAGAGTGCCCAGGAAACACTCTCTGATTCCTCTTTCTCTCGTCCATCCCGGAGGAGACTGATGATAATTCTATGGAGGATGGGGTTGCTCCCACCCCCTTGGACGTTTGTTCGGGAGCGGTCGTTAGTGCTGGCCCCTGGCTCTTTTCCTCTAGGTGGATGGGGGCCCATGATCCATCTCTCTCGTCCATTCCGGAGGAGATTGAGGGTAACTTTATCATAAAGTTATAAATTATGGAAGAGAGGGCTGCTCCCTCTTCCTCAGATCCTTGCTCGGGAGCGGAGTCCCTTGATTCTGGTCCCACGCTCGAGGAGGTGGTACACCTGGTGACCCCTCCAGTCGCTGCTTCGAGTGACACCCCCCCCCCCCCCCCCCCCCCCCGTTGGTTCAAGCGTGGTCTACTGTTACCAGTAGAAGAGAGAACAAAATGAGACGACCCCTGGGGCCGACTCGCACACCAAATTACGGTCTTTGTCAATTTGCGGTAGTTATTATACAAAAAGGTGATACCACTTTGGTTTCATTCAAATCATTTGGTTGGAAGCTGGCAGACCTCTTGCGCGGTTCTGTGGGCGCGGTGGACAGGGTAAGACCCCTACATAAAGATGAAGGTTTCCTCATAGGTTGTAAAACCTTGACGCAGTAACAGAAACTGATTGAACTTTCGCAGGTGGGCCAGATTATGATAGCATGTACTAACCCAGTGCCGGTGGTGGAGGGGGTTGTCTCTGGCATCCCCCACCCACCCCCACCCTCTCCCCATCGTGCCGGTGGAGGAGATACTCGAAAAGTGCAATGAATCGGTGGACCCGGATGGTACCGTCCGCACCTGCAAGGTTAGGAAATTCCAACGCATCCTCACATGGACAGCCGTCCACCGCGGTTAGGGTGACAGTCGAGGCGATGACGCTGCAGCAGCTCTCCTTCTCAATTGTAGGGAGTTCCTGGTGACTCCTTACGTGGCAACGGCACTTAGGTGCTACCGGTGCCAAAGATTCAGGCACATTCGAAAAAATTGTAATTCTGCGCAGATTTGTTCTTCCTGCAGGGCTGCCGGTCACTCGGGGGCCGATTGTAGAGCCGTAGGGCGAACTTGTGCCAACTGTCGTGGTGACCACTCGGACGCTAATCATAACTACCCTACTCGCAGTGAGCGCCTGTTGGCGAATGAAATGCGAGCGGCGACATTCATGCCACGAGCGCAGGCCTTATGCCTGGCCAAACAAAAAATTATGTCTGAGTCGGCGAGTGGGTCGTGGCCTCGGGCGTGTCGGGCGGCGTTGCAGCTCTTGCGGAGGTGTTTGCTCCACCCCGTTCCCTCCCTAGTGCTTGGAGTGGTTCTCTCTGACGCTTGGCGGCGGGGAGCGAGAAAGGGGATACAGTTACAGCCCAGCCGGTCACCGGGGTGGGTTCGGGATCCTATACAGAGCCTGTGAGGTTGGCACCTGGTGCCAAAAACGACCCTTGGGTGGCTATTCAAGGCTCGAACGCCTTGTCGAAAGACTGATCCAGTCCGTTGTGGACCTTGTCGAGATGGTCCGTGGCCGAACGGCCGGGGCACCGGTTGCTCCTACCCAAAAACAGGTTGGCGCCGACGTCCTGTACGCCGAGCGCGATTTGGGTCCCAGAGCTCCCTCTCTGGTGGCCGTGCACAAAGGCCATTCCCCTCGGGAGGTCCCGGCGGCGGTTGCCAGTTCCGACAGGGGCGGTGGAGGCGGTGGTGGGTCCGCCGCCCCTAAAGAAGTGGGCCCATGTGGTTATCCTGACCTCAGTGCTATTAGTGAACTGTTGGCCCAGTTCGATGCCCGACTCAGATCGGGCGAGATAGCGCTAGATGGCCGAGCTTGCGTAGGTAACAGCTCGCCTCATGCCACGCACTTCCCCTACCAGGAATTAGGCTGTTTCATACTTTAACCTTACTTACCATGATGTTAGATCTAGTCCGTTTGCATTCTTGTCAGCTGAATATTTTCCCCAATATTAATATTGAAAGTTCTGGCTCTCCACTACTTGAATCTTTTGTTTTTCAACAGGGTGTCACATCGTGCAAGAGAGAGACTCAAGAAACCAGAATATCAAAAGCGTCAACAGAGAGCCATGATATGCGAGGACGAAAGAGGAGGCGACAAAATGGGCCGTTCAAGTCTTCGTCCGATTGTTCATACTTATCACCACATTTTAGGTTAGCCTTTTCTTCATTGACTGTTGTACTGTCCTGAATTAGATCCATGATTACCCAGGTCTATGTTTCCCCAGGTCTGTGTTCTCCCAGGTCTGTTCCTCGGGTCGGTGTCCACCAAGGTTTATTTTCCACAGGTCTATATTCCCTCGGGCCTGTCATCCTCCAGGCCTATGTTAACTCAGGTCTATGTTCTCCAGGTCTTTATTCCCTGATGTTTAAATTCCCATGTTTCTATTCCCCCATGTCTATGCTTGGCCTCTAGGCTATGCTCACCCCCCAAAAATATATAAGTGCTATCGCCCATAGTGGCGTATCACCTAAAAAATAAAAAAAGAGATCGTTAGTTTTGGGGTGTTAAGGTCCAGGGTAGATTGTCAGATTACTAAGTGTTTTTAAAATGGTTTGTTTGTTAATCATCTTGGCAGCATACTTAATATCCCCTCTACCCCCGCCATGCCAACCCTCTCTCTCTCTCTCTCTCTCTCTCTCTCTCTCTCTCTCTCTCTCTCTCTCTCTCTCTCTCTCTCTGTTTCACCAGTTCTATGTTCACCCAAATAAAAACCACTTTGCTTGCATAGACTACATTAAAATATAATTCTTCTTGCTCGATCTTTTGTGAGTAAGATGTATTTTGTCTCAAACTCTAGCAATAACCCTTGTGGTATGTTATATACTGCAGATCCAGGATGCCGATCATCTCTTCGCAAGCCAAAGCAAATGGTCAAGTCCTAGAAAGTGACCATTCAAGCGCCCATTCAAGTGTTCAGTTTTATGCTCAAGTCAAAGGTGCATTGTCAAAAAGCAATGTTGTATTTTTTGCCAAGAACATTTAATGAAAAAATGTCAACCCATCTTCAACGAATTCGCAAAGAAGAGCTAGAGGTTGCTCAGATTGTATAAATTGTTTCTTATTCAATTGAATATTATGTTTTTTGCAATATTTGAATTTATTTCTATCCGTTGTTTTTTTTTTCTTACCTAAAGAGATGTCGTCAGTTTTTGTTAACAGTTTTACTCGATGGACCAATTTCACTTCTCACTCCACCACCAACCCCCTCGGGGAAGATTGGTCCTAACAGCATTGTCACTTTAAAATAGTTGAAATTAAACTATGCATTATGACATGCCAATGGTGTACGTTCCTTTCTTTTAATTTTGTTGTTGTTATTCATTCTGTATTTTGTTTTACAAAAAAGTACTTGTCAGTTATTCATTGAAATAAAATTGTTTCAGACTAAATTTGATATATTTGTCTTGAGTGTTTGATACGTTTTGAGTGTTTGCCTCCAGGTCTAAAGTTGATTACTCATTGCTTATAGGGTCCAGCGGAATACGATGAGCCGAATGCGAGGACCTCATCTAGGTGTTCGAGTTAGAGTATTACTTCACAAATAATGCTAAAACAATGTAGATTGGCCTATGGTCGAATACATTTTGTGTCGAATGTCAAATACTGCAAATGCATACGATTTTTTTTGACTATGTATTCGCTCAAAACTCGACGCAAGATGAGTCCTAAATAGACCAAAAATAACATTTGACAAATAATAATTTGTCCGGTCTCTCGCCGTCGACTGAGCAAGACATTGAAGTGGTCAAGTACTATTTTAACTAACACAACCTAAATACGTAATATGGAGTATACCCACGAGACCTCGAAAATGATACGTGAATTAAAGGCAAATTTATAGGGTACAAAATTATTAAATATTTGACAACATTTCTAAAGTTTCTAAGTTATTAATATTGAATTTACGATTCTTTTGTTTTATGATACATATAAATGAGATTGTTAAATTGGTCAACATATTTCTAAGGTTTGTTCGTATGAGTACTTTGAAGTGACCTTGGCTCTGAACTATGAGTGGTATAATGTCCATAATTGATTTTAGAGATATAATAGTTTGATATTTCATATATTTTCAGTTTTTTCGATGATATTCAAAGTCAAGTTCATTGTAGGCCTTGCAAATACTTAAAAAAAATTTCATCAGGACTGCTTAGTCGAATTGGCGTCAGACTATGCGCCCAAAGGTTGCAAGTGAGCGCTTTGAGCCGCTTGAGTTAGATTCTTTATCGGCCAACATCTTGACCTGCCCAATAATTCATTTATTTAAAAATTATAAAAGTGTTGACCCTCAGGATACGAATAACCCCTTGGCAAACCAGATTGTGGCCGATAAACTATCTCGGGGCAATGAAATGTCAGTGTCTGGATTTCAGGTTAATGATACAAAACATTGGAACATAATGAAACAGTGCCTCATTTGAATAGTAATGGCTATAAGACCCCCACATTTACAGGAACACGAGCATCTAATTCCGTGAATGTCATCTACAAATCTTGTCCCAAAACCATTATCAGCTTTTCAGGAGTATGGTTGCAAATACTTCAGAGACGTTGTATAGAAAAAAATGACTACCTGACGTGATAACTAAGAACTAAGAACATGAATTTAAGCCACAAAATGAATTTAAGCCACAACCCTGTGTACACATCTTTGAAGGTACACGCGAAATTTCAGCTCTGTCAGCCCAGCCATAAACGCTTGCGTTCTGTGTGCACATGAATGAACATGAAGGTTTAATGTCTATACCCACTATTGGTCATATGGCAGACGGGGATAACCAACTCAGGGAAAGAGGGGTAGGGTCCTAAATCAACACGGAACCACCAGAGCAATCAGACTGCTAAAATGGACAGTAAAAATGGAATATGCACATACGTCATTAATATTAAATTGAACTAGAAGGACACATCACATATGACTCACATGCTTCTTATGGAACTTGCAATATTTGCTTTGGATCGTGGAGACTTGATCTGTTTAAAGCGGCTGACAATTGTTAAACACCCCAAGGTATCCACGATCCAAAGCAAGTCTGGAATATGCCTTACAGAAGAACAAGAAGTCTTGGATAGATGGATAGAGTACTGCTCTGACCTTTACAACCACACAACAAACGGAAACCCATCAGTTCTAGCATGTCCCCAGAACGGAGAAGAAGAAGAAATCCTTCCAATTCTCAGATAAGAATTTGAGGCAGCAGTGCAATCGCTAAAGAAAGGGAAGTCAGCGGGAGTGGACAACATACCCGTGGAATTGCTTCAAGCAGGAGGAGAAGCGATGATTAACGCCCCTCACCATTATCTGTAACAAGATCTGGCAGAGTGAGGAGTGGCCTACACATGGATCCAGTCACTTGTCATCACTCTTCCCAAAAAAGTTAAGCTTCAGGAGTGTGAAAATTACCGCACCATCAGCCTCATCAGCCATCCCAACAAGGTCCTCCTGAAAATAATAGTCAACAGATTGAAACCCCAAGCTGAACAAATCATAGCTGAAGAACAAACATGATTCAGGGCAGGGCGAAGTACCACTGAACAGATTTTCAACCTCAGATTAATTTGCGAGAAATACGTACAGCACGAACAACATCTATAATGTGTTTACAGACTTCAAGAAAGCCTTTGACCGAGTCTGGCATGCAGCTCTGTGGACAACCATGAGAGTGTACAACATCAGCCCTAAAATTATTGAAATCATCAACTTCTTCCAAGAGCTCATCATGTTAGATGCCCTTGCAGATCACGAAGGCATACTCAGCTTAGGGGGTAGAGCAATCTCCAACCTCCGTTTTGCGAATGACATTAATGGATTGGCTGGAGAGGAACAACAACGTGAACAGCTGGTACAGAGGCTTGACACACCAGAGCCTATGGAATGGAAATGAGAGCAGAGAGGACCACAATGATGACCAACAACACCAATGGCATCATCATGGACATCAAAGTCCAAGGCCAATCCCTCAACACAGTGCATAGCTTCAAATATTTAGGAGCCATTGTATCATACAATGGGTCCAGTCAGGAAGTCCTCTCCAGGATCGCACAAACAACTGCTGCCCTGACAAGGTTGAAGCCCAATTGGAAAGGCATGACCATCAGTCCATATTCCAATGTAAGACTGCTGCGTTCCCTTGTCATATCCATCTTCCTATACGCTTGCGAAACATGGACCCTTACAGTAGGTGTACTACGAAGAATACAAAGCATGGAGATGAGGTGCTACAGAAGACGTCTGGGTATTTCCTATTCCCAGACGAAGTCTGACAGACCATCACACAATGACATGCTCACAGTGGTGAACAAACGGAAACTCCTATGGTATGGCCACGTCACAAGATCACCAGTCCTTTCAAAGACCATCCTGCAAGGCACAGCGGAAGGAGGCAGAAGAAGAGGGAGACAGGTAAAGAGGTTTGAGGACAACACAGTCGAGGGTGGACTAGCTTGACACTGAGCGAAGCCTTGAGGGTTGAGGAGGACAGAGAAAGATGGCGTATGTTGGTGAAACGATCTTCTGTGTTGTCCCAACGACCTTCGAGTTATGGGATAGGACAGGATAAGAATATTTAACATGAAAATGAATGCCCATAAAGAAATAAATGAAACTGGTATTAAAATGTAAATGAATATCGACTTCGATCTTTCTATGCTCTTGACCTTGAGATGACCTTGACCTCCTGTTCCAAAAACACTTATTGACGATCAAATATTTACAGCAAAAGTTGTATTATGCCAAAAGACTGACCTTTGGATGACCTTGACCTTCAGTAACCTTAACCTTGGGATAACCTTGACCTTCACAAGGATCTCATGCTCATGAAAGATCAAATAACTCAATGTTGTTGCATACTATGGGTTAAATAATGCCATTCTACTGTACAATTACCTTTTTTTAAAAAATATTTTTGCAAGGCCTAAAATGACCTTGACCTTCAAGATCAACTCAAAACTGGAACATATACGAAAGATCAACCATCTCTAAATCTCTAAAGAAAACAAGATTGGACTTTATATCTCTCATTGTTTAGGGCCAAGGTCACTTCAAAATACCTATACTAACCGATGTTAGACAGCTCCAGTGACCTTGACCTTGACCTTGGAGTGAGGTTGACCAAATTTGCATATAAAATGTGTGTCATTGATATCTATCATGCTTCAAAGAATCATAAGTTCAATATTAATAACTTCGAAAAAAGTGAAATTTTGTTAAAAATTGTCATTTTTGTAACTAACATTTGTTGACCATGTGACCTTGACCTTGAAGTGAAGTCATTCATTTACTGATCATTTATGAGGTTTCATGGGTGCACACCATCTTACCAAGTTTGGTTGTCCAAATTTAGACTCCAAAAAGCAGAATCATGTATGGAACCCAAAGTACTAGTTTGGTCGTTCGTGTGTGCCTGAAGGAACCCACTTGTACAAAAAGGAACCCACTTTTCCAAAGTCAACCACATCAAAGTTTGTTTATATATTTTAATTTTTTACTGATATTGGAATCATGTACAGTCAAATTAGGCTGTATGCTGAGTTTTGAAGTCCTCACTAGTTTACATCATGTGGAACCCAGTTGACATCATTTTGGAAAGAAACCCAGTTGGGAGGCTTTGAACGTATGTGTGTGTGTGTGTGTGAGGATGTTTACACGGCGTTATTGGGACAAATTAGTGCAAGTTTGCATACGTTCTTTGGACAGACCTCCTTGTTGGGACGTCCATTTAATGATCCGTGAGGGTTAGGGTAAGGGTTAGGGTTAGGGTTAGGGTTAGGGCTAGTGTTAGGGTTAGGGTTAGAACACTTTAAAGTACTTAAAAACGGGGTCGTAGCACGACCCATTGTCCACAGAACGTATGTGGCGATAGAGGAAAGTCCAAATAACGGTGTCTCCGCAAGTATGTGTGTGTGTGTGTGTGTGTTTGTGTGTGTGTGTGTGTGTGTGTGTGTGTGCGTGTGAGTTAAGAGTCATTTTTTCCCTCCCTTGCGCAAGTGTTCTTTGAAGTAAAACCGAATAACTAAATGAACGTTAGTTTGTGATAATAATAGGAATAATAAGTTGTTGTTGTTTTTTTTTTTGAAAACAATATTCTCCTAGGATACAACCAAAAGCAATAATATTATAGACAGTGTTTAAATAAAAACATCAAATTTTTAGATCTAAAAAAAATCCCAGTAAGTTTGTAGTCTAATAATCTAAAAATAGTCGCTTACCTAGAGAGATGACGGAATTTTGAAGAGCGGTCAGTGTGGCCTCCATGGCTTGGACCTTGTTGACCAGCTGCTCCACCACCACAGCTTGAGCCACAGGGTCGTCTGACCGCTTGACCACAGAATGACCGCCGTCAGCGGACGAATGTGCAACGACCGAATGCGTCAGAAACATTGCAGCGATCAGGATAGTGCAACGATTGCTCGGTGTTGACGCCATGGTGAAATTGTACCACGTTATTTATTGGATTCGTTAATTAATTAATTAATTAATTAATTATTTTAGCATATGTCGGTAGTCGAGGTAATTTGTTATTTTAACTTGAGATTCCTCTACTGGTTTAATTATTCACGGAAATCTCGCACAATTTATATTAGCTCTTGACTCAAGGTTTTTGAATATTCCTGATCTCAAAGGTTGGCAAATTTCACGAATCTTCTCCAAAATCTTCACCTAGAGTACAGAACTTGGTTCTCACATGTACGCTGTCTGTCTACTGCTCGTCCAAATAACACTGTCCGAGTCTGGGTTAGATTATTATGTATTGAAAGTGCAAATGCCTTTAGATCTTCACTTATCTCTCACTTGTGACGCATGGACAAATTGTAAATCGTCAAACGTGTCTCGTTGTTGTTGGGTATGTGTGTGTATGTGCGTGCGTGTTTGTGTTGTGGATTGTTGATACTATTAGTCGCCTATGCGGGTGAAATTCAGACTTGCTTTCTCAGCGAAAGCATGGCTATCGAAGCGCAGCGCACCATCGAGAAGAGAAATGTATTTTTTTTATTTGTTCTTATATAGCGCCTTTCCAGCTCAAGAGCTGCTTAAGGCGCTGGCCGACACAGAATCTAACTCAAACCGCACGAGGCGCCCACTTGCAGGCTTTGGGCGCGTAGTCTGACGCCCAGACGACTATGACCCAGTAACCCCATTTAAATCCTAAAGTTGACCTAATTCTCACCGACTTTGCCATGAAACAAACCACCAGACTAACGAGTGGTAGTAAGATGGCCAGTGATGATTGCCACCAGCATAATGGTTTGGGTTCATCGCGGATCGAACCCGCAGCCTCTCGCACACGGGTTTGCCGCTTTACTAACTGAGGAATTGCGGGATAGTTTAAAGGTTAGCGCATATGCAACCCCCACCCCACCCCACTACTCCCCTTCCTCCTCCAGCCACTCCTCCATTTCGTGATAGGCTACGATCAGTCCAGGTAATACTTGGATGGATACTACTACTACTACTATTACTACTACTACTACTACTACTACTACTACTACTACTACTACTACTACTATTACTACTACTACGCGCTTTTTAAAAACATAGACGTCAAAACGCGGCGATCTGAAAAAGATTTCTATTGCAGAAGGCGGAAGAGAATTAAAAAAATTGACTGCATCCAAGTCTATTATTCAAGGGAGAGAGGAACCCGGAGTACCCTGAGAAAACCCTCGGTGTCCTGAATAGTCTGGTGCCTAAGTCACTTAAGTTCGTCCCACGCGGGGTTCCTACCCGCGACCTTCGACCTACGAAACCACCGTGGCAACTGCTATGCGCCGACCGACGACCTTTTTAGAGGAACGAACTAGATCGCCGCGCTTTGAGTTCGACTGAAGAAAAAACTCGTGATAGCATCCTGTATTACTACTACTATTACTACTACTACTACTACTACTACTACTACTACTACTACTACTACTACTACTACTACTATTGCTGCTGCTTCAGTAAAACATTTCAATGTTGATGATACTAAGTTTAACAGTGTAGAGAATGCCTAATGTTTGATGTGACACGCCGCAGATCGACAAAGAAACATAATTAAGAAACCAATATAAGACAAACAAATAGAACATTACTTCTTCACAATCATTTTATATCGCGCGCTGTCGATTGAAGAACTGTCGCCTCCCAGGCTGGGTGGCATGGCTTATCGTGTCATGTGCCCGCGAAAAGAAAGGTTTGTACCCAGATTGAAAATATCTTATCGTACTGTTCTGTACGTTGTTGATAAATACATTCAAGTTGTTACAGGAGTCATCAATACTATTGCTAGATCTCCTAAGGGTAAAGCTTTTTTTTTTTAAAGTCTAATATGATTATCATTTGTTTCCTTTATATTATTATTGTTTCAATTGTTAATGTGCTTTAAAAGTCTCATTTTAAATGTCTAATATCACCTAAATGTGTGAGCAGACATTAAATTAAAAGACTGATTATTGAACAAATGCTTCAGAACAACTGGTATAAACTTGAAATTATTAATTGATTTATCGTATCGTTCTTAGTCCACAAAAACAGTATGTCTGTTAACGGTATCCCAACCGACCTACATTTTTTGACCCGTCCTTAAAGCATTTTGAGGCGGGATCATCTGGAGAAAAAAAAATCCCCCAAAAATCGAACCCAAGGTGGAAAAGGTTTTAAAAAAATATTTAAAAAAAAATGCCGACCTACTGACCTTATTATTTTCCCCTATATTATCGTAATAATACATTTTTGGGGGCCTTCTATAGCCCTTTTCCAGCTATAGAGCTGCTGGAAGGGCAGGCCGATGCAGGATCTAACTGAGGCCGCCCAAGACGTCCCCTTACTGCCCTATACAATGCGTGTTAACACAAAAGACTTTTTTTTCACTTTTTTTTAAAATTTATTTCTTTTTATGAAATGAATTTAAAAAAGATGGGAGATGGATGAGGATAGTGATAAATCCTGAACTAATAACATAAACGAAAAAAAATATTAAAAGAAAACGAATTTAAACAAATGGGAAGGGGTGGAGGGTAAAAATATAAAATAAAACAAAGTAAATATGATAAACCCTCCTGTTCTAACATGTGTACACTTTTCTATTTACAATACATGTTTTAATATTCATTAAGTAACGGTAGATATGCAGACCACTCTGCATTGAACTGTGCAACATTCATTTTTATATATGCAACATGTTTTTCAATTTCATAACGTTTTCTCAGATAATTTTCAAAGGTTTTATACTCTGGTATCAAGTTCTTGAATCTGCATGTGTAAATATAATTCTTCGCCACCAATATAATCAGATCAAAAATTGTATCGGTTCTAATATTACTATCATATCCAAAAAGAATAAATGATTCCTCTAAATGTACGTTCATAGCATTCAAACATCTATTATTAATTGCAGTTTGAAAGTGATTCCAAAACGTATGTACGTATTCACATTCCCAGAACAAGTGCTGTATATTTTCTCTTCCTTTTTTACCAAAAAAAATAGTCAAAATATTCATGCCTTATAGCGTAACACTTGTAGCTAAAATTATGTGCACACGTCTAATTTGAAACCATATTAGTTTTATATCATGAATCTGTCTAATTTTCTGAAAAATCTTTTTCCACACTAGTTCTTTTCTTAATTTTATATTCCATTTATTACAGCAATTTGGTTGTATATTTCCCAAAAGACAGTCATAGTATGTTCGAGCTCCTTTGTGTACTGATTGTATAATTTTCCAGTTCTTACTCAGTTCATCAAAACTACTATTTTCCAAATCAAATTTATTACTACTCACATACTTCTTAATAGATCTTACGCAACCAATAAAAGATAGAAAGTCAATATTCACATCATACTTTTCAACAAACTCGTCAAAAGTGAAGAATGCACCATTTTCTTTTAGAGAATGGCCCAGACAATATACTGTACAGTATACCTTTTTCAAAACAGTCTTTATAAAAAATTACCTTATTTCCAATTAGCACATTTTCATTGTAAAATACACGCTCTGCTAACATTTCTGTGGGAGACTGAACCCTGACTTGTTGAGAGAAATCATTATACGAACAAATACAGTTTGTTCCTTGGTTTGACCCTCGCAGCTTCGGAGTTCGTATTCGACTGACTAGCTGAGGTTGGGCCACCAAGGACATGCAGGGGTTCTGACCAATCGTTTAACTCTCGTTTTAGTTAATCTCGCATATACGGGATTATTCGTCTTTATTTGAATTTTTCCCCCACCTGTCCTAATAATGGGACACGTGCAATTATGTCTTACTTGGAACATCAGTGACCGGGTGTAGGATAAATTCACTAGCGATAAGCGGTGCCTAGCTAGTTACCGGGGATGACGTCTTGGTCACTTTGGCTAAAGTAAGCTAATTAACGGGGACAACGTTCTGGTCAGTTTGGCCAGTACACTCATTACAGTCATGGATCGCTAAGTCTGTTTGATTTTATCTGGAGAGGCTGGCGGCGTGACGGAAGTTAATTTAACACGTGTGGGCTTCTTTTTAGATAACTCGTGAATTTACGTCAAGTTTTATTCGATGGTATCTATTTCGCGCTAAGCTAATTTACTACATTGTGTCGTCAATATTTCTGCTGTTACAACCTTCTAACTCAACAAAAAAATTAGGATCATCCTCGTTTGGACCGTATATGCTAACTATCAACAAGTCCCGTTCCATAGATCTTATATGAACACAAATACAATTTCCACTTACACTCTTATGTACCCTTTTTACTTCAAATTGAAAATTATTATTAACAAGAATAGCTACACCCCTGGAATTTGTTGCCTTTGATGCAAAAAAAGCCTTATACCCCCATTCCGCACAAATGTAATTTTCTAACTTTGGGTCAAAATGAGTGTCTTGTAACAAATAGACAGAATACGATTTTTTCCTAAGATAATGGAACACGTCACCGCTTTTCTGTGCATTGGCTAGGCCTCTACAGTTCATTGAGAGTATTATTTTGAATACAATTGTCTTCCGATGCCACACTTTGTATAAAGTTACAATTACACATGATAACAAACATTCAGTACACATTTTATGGTTCAACATAAAATAGAAATAAAAGAAGAATGAAAAATGTAATGTTAAAAAGTGACCAAAACTTCCTTTGGCAAATGAAACAGAAAAACAAAAATCAGAAAAAAAACATGTCACCAAAACTTGCGTGACACATGTATACAAGTAGCAGTACAACTGCTAAGCCAAACACAAACAAGAGAGGTATTTTTTCACTTTCTTTTCAAACATCATCAGTGATGGAGAAAGTTTTTAAGCTAGGGGTATTTATACCCTCAACCAAAACATGTGGGGGTTTTCATACCCTCATTGCAAACATAAGGGGTTTTTTAATACCCCCTTTCAGTTTTTTAGGGGGATACACCAACATACGTAATAAATAATTAGTTTTGTCTGCTTAATTTTTCCTTTTCTTCGGCTTCCCCTCAGATCGCTGCTTGTCGGCCATGTTTAATGGTTTTTTTTTTGTTTTTTTTTTTTACTAGTAAATTTACATCCCCGGACACATTAAGCGTAAAGGGGACGGGTGAACCACCACTTGGTTGTTGTCAGTCTTATATAGCCAATCAAAAGCGTCGATAAAAAATAGTGAATATTATCGTGCATATGATTGGCTGTTTCTCGGAAGCGACAGAATGAATAGGAGGGGGAGAGAGGGTGGTAGGCGGTCGCGCAGGACGCACAGGCATCCAAATCGAGCGAAAGCTGTACGCACGACCGAAATAGTTGTTACCTGATGATACCTCCCAGCAACTTAGCTTTACGTTTTCATACCCCTTTGGCACTGACTTTGTGCGTGTTTATACCCTTTCATTACATTTTCGTTACGTGATTTCCCAACTCAGTACGTGAAACACGTACGATTGTACGTGATCTCCATCACTGATCATATTAAATCCAAAAGGATAACATATAAATTATATAAATAAGTCATTTTTATCTGTTATATAAAAAAACAATGAGGGTTGGAAAAGCAACAGCATCAGCAACCACAGCCAATTTTGCTAACCAAAGAGCTTACAAAAATATACAATCATTTTTATGCTTCTCACACAGAAAGTCAACATATATACATTGCGTTATAAAGCACACACTAATGAAGAAGCAGGGGGAAAGAAAAAAGAGTCTGCTACTGGAAAAGTGCGTGTCCAGCCAATGTTGATGCTTGATCTGAAGCGTTTCTTGACCATGATGTAGCCGATCTGGTTGTGATGCTCCCCGCCAGACGATGGAGGTCTGCTAAGGATACAAAAAGATGGAGTACGCTGGTTAAACGATCTTATATGGTGCCCCAACGACTTTCGAGTTAGGGGATAGGATAGGATAGGTCTCAAACAACGGTGACGTTTGGTATTATATTTATATTCACATTATTTCATTGTTTACACTGGTTGCTTTGGTGTTTTTTTTCAACCGTCGTAACTTTTGGTATTCGGCAGCAAACGACAGTTTCCATTGCGGCCCTGTGGCGAAAAACATAGAGGAGGAAGTGGGGGTGGGAATGGGGGGGAGGGAAGGGAGAGGGTAATACTCTGGCTATGAATCAGCAATGCTAACTTTGGACGAGAAGACGACTCTTTCTTTGCTAGCATTCAAACAAATTTGAAGAAATAGAAGAAGAAGGAGCGCCGTAGAAATATCGTAGGCTATAAGAAGAAAAACACGAAGTTTAGATTCAATATTGGCAAATATTACACACGCAAAAATGTCCCGTTCACCCAAAGTTTGGCTCAGTTGTTTGCGGTGTTGTTAGGTGATGCGCTCCAAAACTGCAAGTCGGCGCTTCGGGCGGCTTGAGCAACTCATTTAGCTGGTAAAAGCGTTATATAAGAACGATAATATAAATAAACAAACTAACGCCAAAATGATGATGATGATGATGATGATGATGATGATGATGATGATGATGATGATGATGATGATGATGATGATGATGATGATGATGATGATGATGATGATGATTACGACGACGACAGAGATGATGGTGATAATGCTGATGATCATCTTGGCACTGTATCTGTACATGTACCTGTGTTTGTGGAAACGTACGGCCAAACTGATGAGGAGGAGGAGAAAGATCAGGATGTTGGCGTTGGAGCTGCTGCTGCTGCTGTTGTTGTTGTTGTTTGTTTGGTGGTGTTTTTTTTATTTCGTTATTGTTGCTGACCCGCTCGTGGCACTTTGTTCCAGACTTTTCCGCATGCACAAATGCGTCAGTAATTATCCGAAGCGGTTCCTGGATTATATAACTGTCAACAGGTATTACCTCAACGATAAGATAAATTTCATTTCGTTAATTAAGTTCACCGTTTAAAGTCAGTCCGAGTCTCCTTAACAAGAACGTTTTTTGTTTTTTTTGGGGGGGTGGGGGGAAACAGTGGCAAGAGGGAAAGGGGGGAGGGGAGGGGTGATGAGGTGGGAGGGGTGTGGAATGCTGTCGGTTTTTGTTTGTTTGTTTTTTGGGGGGATGCCAAAGGTCAAGAACCACTGAACGGATTTTGCCCAAACTTCTTAGGAACTTTACCTAAGTTAGTGGCCTACCTTCCTGGCCGTAATATGTGCTCTGCCGCAAAGGTTAAGGTCATTGGAGTTTATTTTGTTGCTCAAAACGTTTTGCTCAACGTCTCAAAAAAATGGCTAAAACCATTTTATGGAGTTTGGGTAAACAGGTACTTCAGATCATGGACCAACCATCAGTTGCATTGCCATGGTTGGACAGTGGGTCAATCGGTCAGTCCGTCACTGGGAATTGTACAGTAAAAAAATTTTTTTTTTAAACCGCCATATTTGCCTAATCTCCACAATGACTGAACCGAAACTCATAAATTTTACTTTGCCAATTCTTGAACTAGTGCTAAGCATGATATAGGGGTGTCGGATAGCGCAGTGGTTGGAGCACTCGCTACTGTTTCGCAAGTTAAGCACCGTCCAGTGCGGTTAGCACTTGGATGGGTGACCGCAAACCGTGAAGCGACAAATAACAACGCCCCCAGTTGACTCCACTGTGATTGAGTACCTACTCTCTTAAGGGTGGGGAAGGTAAAGCAGCGAGAGAGAGAGATGGGCATCACCCTCATTACGCTGGCCCAAGATAAGTGTGATCTCCAGCATCACGCTCCCCTACGGCCACAAGGCTATGGGACTACCTTTACCTTTAACTTAAGCATGATTTATAATTGGTATTTGTATGTTGTTGTTGTAAAAGGTCAAGGTCATTGCGTTTCACCATGTTCTAAACACCTTTTGCGCTGTATCTAAATACTGGCTGGTCCGATTTTGATCATTCTTTGGCTTGCAGATCGTTCAGATCGTGTCCTATCATTTCACGTTTTTTTTTTGCTTAGTTAAGATATAATACCGCCATGAAAATTAACAATTTTGAAAATGCGTTTTGTTGTTGTTGTTGTTGTTGTTGTGTTTATTTTTAACCTATGTCTGTGAATGTCTGGAAATACGTTTGAATGGATTGACATCTTGTTAGCGAAACAATCTTTGCGTTTAGACAGTAATTTGGGGCGAAGATCTTCAAACCTTTTTATACTCTTCTAGAGGGGAGGGGTGGGGGGGTGGGGGGGGCTTCATAGCAATGATGATAATTAATAAACTCTTCTATGTTGTTACTGTTTAGTGTAACAGTTTTTTTTTTTTTATAAATGGCCTCAAACCCACTTTAATTAGCGAATGCACACTTGACATGATTTATCGAAGGCAACCTATTTTAAAAAATTGAAAATTAAAAAAGAGAATATTCAAATGACAGTTTGATGCATTTAACAATTATTTAACGCGCGCGCTCTCTCACACACACGCACACCCACACATAAACGCACGCACTCGCACACACACGGTACGACTCTCTCTCTCTCTCTCTCTCTCTCTCTCTCTCTCTCTCCTCAGCTCTGTGGACTTTAATTCTCGTATTACTGTCAACATCAATTTCAATGAGTCAGTTTCAGCTGTTCTGACCTGGATATACGCACCTCCACTCCCCCTCACCATCCCCCCTCACCCCCGCTCCCTTGCTTCACTTCCCCCTCTCCCCACTCCCCCCCCCCACTCCCCCCTACTTCCACTCTTTCTCCAAACAAAAACGCCCTCACCTTCACTCCGCGATCACTCTCCTGATCCCGCCATTACAAACTCCACACACCCTTTCCACACACACACACACACACACACACACACATACACACACGCTCACCAATTTCTTCCCTCCCACTTCTCACAATCTGCATTTTTAAAGGCCAAAACATTCGCTAGACCTAAAGAGGCCAAGGTTTCAACGGTGTTTGTTGATTATTTTGTGACGATGTGTTTTACAGTGGGGAAATTACGTTGTTGTGACATTGTAAGAGGAAATTATAGATGGGTAATCACGTGTGTGCAGTTTGTCTTGGGCAAGAAAGACCTGGCAGGGCCAAATTCTCTCCAGGCTGTTGGCCACAGCCGATATCCACGAATACAGTGTGGCTCGCCTTGGCCCCGAGCACGTGGTCGTTGAACCTGTAGTAACATGAGGTTCCTCCGTCCTGGCCACGCCGGTGACTTCTGTGTAGAAGACTTTCGCCCAGTGATGCCGTGCTGACATCACCCCTGTTAGTCGCCTCTTACGACACGTCGGGTCTATTCTAGTCAGTGCCCGAACCCACAGGGCAGGATGGTTTTTGCAAGACCCGATAATATGGCCACGTGACCAGATCACCAGGCCTTGCGAAGCCTATCCTGCAAGGCACTGTGCAAGGAGGTAGAAGAAGAGGGAGACCAAAAAAGAGGTGGAAGGACAACATTCGAGAATGGACTGGTTTGACACTGAGCGAAACAATCAGGGTTGCTGAGGACATGGAAAGATGAAATACGCTGGTTAAACGATCATCTGTAGTGCCCCTACAACCTACGAGTTACGGGATAGGATAGGATAGGGGAATCACGTTTGATCATGGGTTTTATCTATATACTTTCATCGAGCCGTTTTACTTCTTCGATGGCACACCCGGAAATGAGATGACAGAACGGATTAAAATCACTTATTTGATTTATTATTTCTCCCTAAACGATTTTAAAACTTAAAATGACCCAAACCGCTCCGTTCCGCTTAGCGTTTCTAAGTTTCTGATTATTTTGGTTGTTTTACCGGGGTCCGTCAGGGAGAAAATCTATCACCTTTGTTGTTCTCAGTGTGTCTGAATTATTTAAAGTCTTTTATTGGTAACTCTGGATCCAAACTTGAGGCACAATTAGGTCAAATAGATATTGATATTTTGTACAACTTATTTATTTTATTATATGCAGACGATACTGTTATTTTTGCTGAATCGCCTGATGCTTTACAGACAGCCCTTGATTCCATGTATGATTATTGTCAGCTCTGTAAACTTAAAGTTAATGTAGCAAAAACAAAGGTTATGATTTTTTCCAGAGGTAAAGTAAGAAATGTATCTGGGAATAAAAATCAATTACAATGGAAGCTTTAAGCCAGCTCAGAAAAACCTATATGACCAAGGCGATGTTTGCTTTACTCCGCAAAGTTAGAAAATTGGCTTTACCTATTGACATACAAATTGAACTCTTTGATAAAACTGTTGTACCTATAAAATTGTATGGTTCGGAAGTATGGTGTCCTCAGTTGACTGACCTGGTAAACAAATTGCAACTACGTTTTTATAAGTTCATCTTAAAGCTTGGTAAAAGTACACCGACATGTATGGTTTTAGGAGAAGTAGGTCAGTTCCCTATAGATATCTTAGCAAAATGCTGTCATGTTAAATTTTTGGTATAAGCTTGCTTTTGACAGAAATAGTACTAAATTATCTTGTGTGGTTTACAGGCTTCTGCTGAAGCTGTACGAACTAAACTTGTACAAACATGATTATTTAGACTGTGTCAGGAATTCTCTGGAAAAACTAGGGTTAGGAAATGTTTGGTATAAGCAGTCTCATGGCTCGAATTTTTCTGCCGAAGGGTTTAAAGAAGAGATTAAAAAAAAAAAAAGGCTGCAGGATCAACATGTACAAAACTGGCACTCAGAAATTAACACAAATGATTTATATTATAATTATAGAATGTTTAAAGAAAATTTTGAATTTGAAGAATATTTGACAGTTTTGCCCACCAGCCTAGCTGCTGTTGTCATAAAATTTAGAACCTTAAACCATAAGCTACCAGTGCAAAGGAGACGGTTTCTTGGAATCCAGAGATGTGACAGAATCTGTAATAAATGTAGGCCTACTTATAATGAGTTAGGAGATGAATTTCATTGTATTTTTATATGTCCACATTTCGACGATGATCGAAAAGAGCTGCTTAAAAGGTTTTTCTATGTGCGACCCAATGCTATTAAATTTTCTAATTTATTTTCAATGAAAAATAAAACTATTCTGTTGAAACTGGCTAGGTTTATGAAAATAATAATGGATTGCTTCAGAACGTAATAGAATGATTTGTATGATAGTAATACAAGTGATTATTTTTTTTCAATAATGACAATTTAAATACTCAATAATAGTTTGTACCCCCCCCCCTTCTCCCATTCTTTATCACCCAATCTTGCGAGAGAGTGCGTGAGATTTGTGATCAGATTGTGTGGACATAAGTTTTATGTAGTATGCTTGTGTTGTGTGATAATAATGAATGTGTATTTTGTAAATGTTTATTATGTGTCTTAGAACGCGAGTGTGAAAGATTAACTTTTATTTTTGTAATATATGTACATATGTATTTTATATTGTATTTAATGATTTTCATGGTTATTCTATGTTTATTTTTATTCTTTTTTGTTGTATCCACGTGCCCCATGGGGTTTTATGGAATAAAGCGCTTTTGACTTTTGACTTTTGACTTCTTGCTTGTTTGTCACTGTCTTATGCCGCTTCACAAAGCACTGTAGTAGAAGGGACATAACAGAAAAGCACAGCTCTCTAGTGTGAAAACAACGTTTGGTCTAGTTCCGGCAATGTTTGCTGTAGCAACGTGGTTTTAATCGGAGTTTTTGATAGTGATTTAGTATTTGTTCTTCCTTGTTTTTTTCCATGGACTTTCTTCCTCTTACAGGTTATCGAAAATGGCGGACTCTGATTTGTCGATCTTTTATGGTTTTGAGACCGATTTCAATGCAGAAACATTCAAACAACTTGGTATTGACTCGGACCAGGGTGATCTCTCTATTTCGAATGTTCATACCGATGATCTTAGCGAGCTTACGTCAGATATTGAAGGCAATTTTTCGACCGATTCATACACTAGCCTTGACTCTGGTGCTGAATAGACTGATGTGGTGATTGATTTGGAAGAAGAAAACTTCACAGAAAGCTTTGGGACACAGAAACCACGTGAAGTTGATATCGAGCCATTAGACTATTGTATGCAGTTGTTAAATCAATAAATGAATTAATATTTGTTGATTTGTTGATGTTTGTCAAATTGAATGAAGAAACAGCACGTTATGCAAAGCAAAATGGAGACAGGAACTTTGAAATTTCGGTGGAAGAAATGAACACTTATTTAATAAAAAGGTTGCAATACAACAACAAATAATAGGTCATCACAGTATTTCTTTTAGACATTATAGAGGTTGTTTTGCATCCTTTCATCAGTTCCAGAATTAGCTAGAGGAACTCACCTGTGACCGGTAATTTTTGTCAGTATGCTTGGCTATGTAGGCTGTGACAAGTAGTTGTGTAGTTTATTTCCAATCATGAACAATAACTAAATTCATTGCAGTAATAATTATGTGGCAATAAACTGTGGTTGTAGTGTAGTGTTGCGCGCTGAGTTGCCACCTGGGTTACTTATCTGTAGGATAAAAGCCGTCACAGTAAACAGAGATGGGTAGTGGGGCCGGGTAGCTCAGTTGGTAAGAGCGTCTTGCTAGTAACCGAAAGGTCGCTGGTTCGAATCCCGGATTGGTCAACGTGTGATCATATTATTTTCCCCTTTACCAACAACTGGCCCGCTGGTGTCAGTATAAATCGGTCCAGTAGTCACCTATATGCGAAAGTGTCGTGTGACTATAATCTACAAAGAACAACAACAGAGATGGGCGAAAGTGCATAAAATATTGTACTGCACTCGTTCAACTTTTCCTAACACACATGCTACCACACAGTATTTTTAATTAACACCTCTTTTCTTTTGCTTTTCCCCTTAATTCTCTTGTGCTACCTGTAATTAACAAACTGATACGATTTTTAACAGGTAAAGCATGCGCCAAAATTTTCAAACATTCAATACGTCTAAGCACTATTCACTTTCAACTTTCATTTAAAAAAAAACAAAAAACAAAAAAAAAAAAACATTCAAAAAAAATTTATTTAGAAATACAGAAGTTTTATTTTTTTTTCCCATAGACATACCCTTTTCAGTATAGTTTTAGTCCAAACCTTATGAGATTGAGCTCAAGCATTCTTGAATACCACCATGAGTCTGTTACGGTTGAGAGGTGCACGATAGATCCGATCATTTTGTTTTGCAAAGCATGCAATAACAGTGTATTTACCTTTGATTTGATTTTGCGTTGTTGCGAGAAGAAGCTTTGTATAGCGTTAATAATTTCCGTCGGTCGATATTGTTGAGAATGTTCTGGAATTGCGTGATTCTTTCTTTTTATTGTCGACCGAAGCTTCCAGATAGATCTGGTAGTAGCTAAGCGATTCTCCTAACATAATGACGTAAGACAGTGCATAGTTCCGGTGACGAGTTTTATTTTGATTGGGTGTTATTGCGTCATGCTGGAATGTTCACACTTTTTCTCGACTGCAGAGAGGCTATATAAGTAATGCACTGTCTGCTTGTAAGAATGATTGATGATGATTTTTTTTAATGAGGATCTTTGTAGAGATTTTTGGAAAGGGATCTTGTATGCAGTAGTTGATGTTTGTTGAATAAAGTTGGAAAACTTTATACGACGACTCCTGCCTTGATGCTGAGTGAAAAGGCTGCGTGGGTAACCGAATTCCAGTTACACTTATCAAAATTCAAGCATCGTGGCTGGATCAACTAATGATAAATAACCATGTCAAAGGGTCATTAAAAGTTAAAACTGTATAATGTATATAAATGTAGATTTCTACGCTGCCTCTTTGTATCTCAGCGGTTATTATTTAATGATATCATTGCTATCCTTCAACGTGTCGTGAGTACGACACTTTGGGTTTTTTTGCCATCAGCACGTGCTCTTGTTGTTTTCGAGAGTATTATAATTGAAAACTGTGTACTGTGTATTTTTTTTTTCCAGAAGCTGGTTAGAAATCGTTTATCCGCTTTATATTATTTATCCCTAAATGTTTGGCAAGAACTTTGTATTTTTATTATTTATTTATTTATTTATTTATTTATTTATTTATTTATTTATTTATCCTTAATTTTTAATTTTGCTCTCACTTTGGAAGAGCAAATTTAACTGGCTCTCAGCGTTGTTGATGGTGTTGTTGTTGGTTTTGGTGGTGGTGGTGTAGTGTAATGTGTTGAGGTGTAGTGCAGTGTAGTGTGGTATAGTGTGGTGTGGTGTAGTGTAGTGTGGTGTAATGTAGTGTAGTGTAGTGTAGTATATATAATGTAGTGTAGTGTAGTATAGTGCAGTGTAGTGTGGTGTAGAGCAGTGTCATGTAGTGTAGTTTGGTGTAGAGCAGTGTAATGTAGTGTAGTGTAGTGTAGTGTGGTGTACATGTAGAGCAGTGTAATGTAGTGTAGTGTAGTGTAGTATAGTGCAGTGTAGTGTGGTGTGGTGTAGAGCAGTGTAGAGCAGTGTAGGGTAGTGTAGTTTTGTTTTATTTTCGAAAAATAATGACACCCCCCCCCCCCCCCTCACTCCCCCATGGCAAGTGCATCCATTTTTCGAAGTCGACGATCCCGGCTACAGGATTTTTGTGTTCATGTTGTATTTTCAGACTTATCTGGAAATACCTTGAAACAGTCGGGAATAAGAACGAGCCAAATGTCGTTGGATCTGTCGGTCCGTTGTAAGCCATGTCTCAAGAAACAAACTTCATAGGACCACTACCTAGGTTAGTGGCCTCCCTCCCGTGCCATCATATTTTGCTCTAACTCCAAGGTCAAGGCCATTGGAGTCATTTTCTTGCTAAACACGTTTTGCTCAATATCTCCAAAACGGCTAAAGCGATTTAGTTGCGGTTTAGTATACAGGCACTTCAAATCATGGGCCAATCTTCAGGAGCATTCCGGTTGGAAATGTTGAGTTTTGAGGTATATGTGGCGAGTGTCTGAAAACACTGGGTTTGCCAACTCTTTTTTTTTCTTCAGATACAGATGTTTTAAAATTGAAAGTCCTTTCATTGATAAAATGATTGTAGACTTTTACAAGCATGTACCGATAGTCTACAGACACAGGCATAAACATACACACATATACACACATTTATATACTTAATTACAAAAAAGATTACTTTTGTCACTGTGCAACATAAGATTGCTGCGCTCCCTTGTCATTTTCATCTTCCTATACTCTTGCAGACCTACTACGAAAAATACAAAGTATGGAGATGAGGTGCTACAGAAGACTTCTGAGCTCTTCCGATACCCAGCACATTACCAATGACGAAATCCGACGGACCATCACACAAGCCATTGGATAACACGATGACATGATCACAGTGATGAAGAAACGAAAACTCCGATGATGAGGCCATGTCACCAGAGCATCAGGCCTTGCAAAGACCATCCTGCAAGGCACGGTGCAATGAGGCAGAAGAAGGGTGAGACAGAAAATGAAGTGGGAAGACAACATTCCAGAACGGACTGGCTTAACACTGAGTGAAGCTATGAAGACTGCTGAGGACAGAGAAAGATGGAGTACGCTGGTTAAACGATCATTGGTGGTGCCCAACGACTTTCCAGTTACAGGATAGGATAGGATAAGATAGGATAGGAAGATAATGTAGACAAAGCAATTTTTTCATTGAGTTTATGCATGATTGTATAAAACATAACTGAAACTATCGGTGTCATTTATCAAAATATAGTTTGCAATCTTGTTTTCTTTTCTGTTTTTGGGTTTTGATGTCTTTTTTTCTTCTTCTTCTTCTAATCTAAGAACTACTGATTTTCTGTAATTATTAACATCCTTAACAGACATATGGAGTAAATTAGCCCAAGTTGGTCACTATCAGCATTAGCATCAAGACCTCTCATCTCTCTCTCTATTTCCCTCTCGCCAACCACATCCCAAGCGAACCTTTTCTATCCTCTCCAACAGCACGTTTGTTTTGTTCGCTGCGACTATTACCGAAGCCGGATAAAACAAAAAAGGGTCAGAAAATCATAGCACAAACGTGCAAGACCTATATTGACGATGGACATGGAGGAGGGGAGTGGGGGGAAGGGGAAGGAGAGGGGGAAGGGGTCAAAGGTGAAGGCCAAGGGCGTCGTTGCCACTGAACGTAAACAGGGTACTTTCGAAACTGACGTGACTCCGTTCAGTATTTGGGTCTTGAAAAAACAGGATCGGTAATAGGAGGAGTGGAGAGGAGGGGTGGACAAAGGGGAGAGAAGAGTGGGGGGCGGATTAAAAGAGAGAGGGGGGGGGGAGAGATAGTGCTTCTGTTTGTAGTGATGAGATTACATTACATTACATGGTTATTGCTTTAGGTCCAGCGGACTCTTCCGAGCCAAATCAGGTCCAGAGTGATGAGGTGACGTTGATGGGATGAGGTTAGAGGAAAATTGGGGAAGGGAATGGAGAAAGGGGAAGAGAGGGGAGGGGAGGGAACGGAAGCAGAGAGTTCGTGAGTGGCCAATCAAGCTCCGTGTATAAGTTCTAGTCAGTGTCAAGGCCTGTCTTAATTAAAAGGTCCTTGAAGCTTCACGAGCCTACCCCCGCCCCCTTTCCCCCACTTTTTGTTTGTTTGTTTGAGGTTTTCAGATCCCGAACCTAAGTTCCTGAACCATTTTTTCCCCCGAGGTTCTCAGAATCCGAACCTAGATGTGTTTTCCGCCTCTCCCCCCTCTCTCTCTCTCGCAGTCCACCATCCCCCTTTCCTCCCTTCCTTACACACACACATACACACACACATACACACACACACCCACACCAACACACACACACATTCAGGAACCTAGGTTCGGGATTTGCGAACCTCGGTTGTTTTTTTTATTTTTTAAGTCCGTGAGTCTCCACGAACCTCCCAAAAGAAGACAGGCCGTCAAAAGGACCCAGAATCACATCTGTCAACGTCACGGGTCATTTCCAAGTTCACAGTGAGTGTTGACTCCACCGCGTGGAAATAAAATAAAGAAAGAAGATTAAACTCCAAGAAAATAACTTCTTTCAAAGGCACCGTTGTGAATAATTATACATGATACAATGGCATGCGTAGGTTTTTATAGTTTTAAAAAATATATATCATTAAAGTTGAATATGAAAATAGTGCCCCAACCAAAGTAGGCTAAGGCACAGTGGTTTGTTGACGTTACAAGAAAGAGACGTCTATAATTGCAAGCTTAGCAGTCGGTTTTGGGCAACGATGACGACGACGGCGATAAGTAGTAGTAGTAGTAGTAGTAGTAGTAGTAGTAGTAGTAGTAGTAGTAGTAGTAGTAGTATTTATGCAGACTTAGCTCTAGACGATTACATGCAGAATACAGTTAAAAAGGTAAAAAGGTAAAGGTAGTCCCATAGCCTGTGGCCGTAGGGGAGCGTGATGTTGGAGATCACACTTATCTTGGGCCAGCGTAATGAGGGTGATGCCCATCTCACTACCTCGCTGCTTTACCTTCCCCACCTGCACCCTTAAGAGAGTAGGTACTCAATCACAGTTGAGTCAACTGGGGGCGTTGTTATTTGTCGCTTCACGTTTTGCGGTCACCCATCATATCCAAATGCTAACCGCACTGGACGATGCTTAACTTGCGACAAAGTAGCGAGTGCTCCAACCACTGCGCTATCCGACACCCCATGCGGAATACAGAACAGTTTTAAAACTATCAAACAAAACGAGCAAAACTCATCGCTCGTTACCAAGAAAATTGGTACCTTGAAACGGTTGTGGTATGGGGAAATGCCTTGATTGGTTTATTGCGGCAGCCCTCCATACAACCAATTTATTTTATTTTATTATTTTTGTTGGTTTTTGTTTGTTTGTTTGTTTGTTTGCTTGTTTATTTTTGGGGGGAGGGAGGGTACAAAATACGCAGTACGATGTTAAGTAAGTAAACTGACACAGCATAACAACAACATCGTGGCGCAGTGGATAAGTCGCCGGTTTCCTATGCCGAAGGTCGCGGGTTCGATTCCCGCAAGGGGCGAACGTATGTGACTTAGGTACGAGACTATTGAGGTCACCGAGGGTTTTCTCCGGGCACTCCGGTTTCCTCCCTCCCTTCAATAATGGTACAGGACGCAGTCAATATAAAAATTTCAAAAATAAAAAATCGATTTTCTTTCCGTCTTCTAATAGCGATCTCCCTGCCTTTACACCACCTGTTTGAGTGATGGATGTTTGTTTGGTGTGTGTGAGGGTGGATGAGACAGGTGAGCGTGTATGTTGGCATAAATCGCCGCGCTTTGAGCCTGAATGATTTGGGGAAAAGCGCGTATAGCATCCTGTATTATTATTATTATTATTAATAGCAAAATGCACAAGAGGGAAAAGTCACGATCACAGTCAGTCAACAAAAAAGCAGGTAGATAATAACCAGGCATGGCCACGCCCGGCAAAACAATCCAACAACAACAGCAACAGCAAAACAACTCCTCCACCACCTCCACCACCACCAGCACCATCACCACATTACACTACACCACGCTACCCTACACTGCACTGTACTACACTGCACTACACTACACTATGCAACTCTACACAACACTACACTACACTACACTACACTACACTATACTATACTACTCTGCACTACACTACACTACACCACACCAAACTACACTACACTACACTACATTATACTATACTACACTACACTACACTACATTATACTATACAATACTACACTACACTACACTACACTACACTTCAAGTTCAGAAGTCAGCAAGCAGATTTTCACCGCTGCAAAAAAACGGGTCACTAAAATAGTCCAGACTGCCAAAACCCGGTACTTTAGCGACAGAATTAGCAGCAGCGAAACTAGTAAACAGTTGTTCGACATTTGCACTCAGCTAATGGGTAAGAGCAATGCAACATCACTCCCATCCACGCATCCACCAGTCAGCTCCCAGATGTATTTTGTAATTATATCACACAGAAAGTGGCTGACATAAGGGCCGCTCTTGATAGCCATGAGATCCCACTCATTAACCCATTCACACCTTCCCTCACTACCGCAAAGTTGGAAGTTTTTCAACCAATAACAGAGCAAGAAGTCAAGAAAGTCATCTTAGGCTCAAAACCAACATCTTGTTCTCTTGACCCCATTCCTACTCCGATGCTGATAGAGAATCTTGACCCTCTATTCCCGACCATTACCCACATTATCAACGAGAGTCTGTCCTCTGGTGTTGTTCCGTCTATGCTCAAAGCGGCTGTCATCAAACCCCTCCTTAAAAAAACAAGTTTAGACAAAAATAATCTAAAGAACTATAGACCTGTTTCAAACCTCTCCTTCCTGTCCAAAGTCATAGAAAAAATTGTTCTCAAACAACTGTTTGCCTAATGATAACGCTTTACTTTGCCCCAACCAGTCTGCCTACCGACCCTTCCACAGCACTGAGACAGCCCTACTAAAGGTAACCAATGATCTGTTGCTTGCCTTAGATAATGGTAACGTCTCCATTCTCACCTTACTAGACCTCTCAGCCGCCTTTGACACAGTCGACCACCACATTCCCTTTAACACTCTTCAACACTACTTTGGAATCTCTGGCTCAGTCCTGGCTTGGTTCCACTCATATCTTTCTGACAGCTTTCACAAGCGGTCATTGTCGATTGCTGTTTCTCCAGCATAGTAGACTTGGTGTGCGGAGTGCCTCAGGGTTCCGTTTTAGGGCCGGTGTTATTCACTCTGTACACCAAGCCACTGTTTCTCCTGCTCGGAAAGCAAGCTGTTGAGAGTCAGTCATTTGCAGATGACACACAACTTTATAAATCCACTGCCCACTCTCTCATTAATTCCACTGTTCAGACTTTGGAGAACTGCATCACAGACATTAAGTCATGGTTGACACTCAACAAGCTTAAGCTTAATGACGATACAACCGAAGCCCTCCTCATTCACAAGCACAACACCTCCTCCTCACTCTCGCCTCTCCCAACATCGCTTACAGTAGGGACAACAAACATTCAGTTCTCATCCTCAGCGAGAAATCTCGGCTACATTCTCTCCGACGACTTGTCCCACAACAACCACATCTGCAACGTCTGTCGCTCTGCATACACGGCCATACGCCAAATCAGCTCCTTTCGCCACTATCTTACAGTCACTGCCACCAAAACTCTAGTCTGCGCTCTCGTCCTTTCTCATCTTGATTATTGCAACTCTCTCCTTGCTGGCTCCCCAAAACACATCATTGACAAACTACAAAAGGTTTAGAACTCAGCAGCTAGACTAGTATTCCGAGCACTGGCTTCCTGTGCAAGCACGCATAGAGTACACACTCTCTGTTCTCTGTCACTACTTATTCACAGATTCTTGTCCTTCCTAACTTGCTGATCTACTGTCTATCTACTCTCCTTCACGCACCTTAAGATCTTCTGCTGACACTCGCACACTCAAGGTTCCCGTCACCCGCACTAAGACATACGGCCAACGTGCATTCGCTTACTCCGCACCCAAGCAGTGGAATCCCCTTCCCTCCCATATCCGCAACATACAATCAACACAGGCATTCAAAAAGGCCCTCAAAACCCTCCTCTTTAAATTGCATTATTCAGACTGATTTGTATCCTGCTGCCATTCTCTCCTTTTTTGTCTCTGTCTGATCCGTAAGTGTGTACACGGCTGTAAATATTTATACTGCTTTCCTTTCCTGGGTTTAACCGGGCATATAAATAGCTGTGAATAGGTTTTTGCTATTCTATTTTTGTCTTTTTTTTTTTTTTTGGTCATTTTTGTACATAGTTCTAAATAGTTTTTACTTTTACTGTTCCGTCTTTTGGTGTATCGTAGCAAAAGCGATGTTTGATCGAATGCATGTATTTTTATGTAATGACTATGTAAAGCGTGGTGAGTCTGGTTGTAGGCTGGAGTACCCGTTATATAAAAATCCGTTATTATTATTATTATTATTACACTACATTATACTACATACACTACACTACACTACACTACACTACACTGTACTACACTACATTATACTACACTACACTACACTACATTATAATATACTACACAACACTACAATATACTACACTACACTACACAACACTACATTGTACTATACTACACTACACTACTGCACTACACTACACTTCACTACACTACACTATACCACAATACACTACACCACACTACACTGCACTACACTACACTGTACTGCTCAACACTACACTACACTACACTACAATACACTACACTACAATACACTGTACTGCTCTACACTACATCACACTACATTGCACTGCACTGCACTACACTAACACTACACTACACTACACTACATTACACTGCACTATACTACACTACTCTACACCACACTAACAAAATTACATAAAATTGCATTACATAAAATAAAATTCATTTAAAACCAAATACAAATAAACACAACAAAAGCTCCCGACCTAAGCTCGGGAACTAAAAACATTCTGACTTCGCAGACATAAAATTAAAAAATCACATTGATGGGTTCGGGATCATCGACAGTAAAATGTGATGCTCTGGAGCTGGTTAGGTTACATCAGATGTTTTGCTTGGGCCTAGCCTCGCCTCCTATGTTCCATTCTGGCTTTAGATTGGCAATCGGTTTTGTGTCTGTATTCGAAACATCTTTTTTCGAGGTTCTCAGATCCCGAACCTAGGTTCCCGAACCTCCACGAACCTTCCACGAATCTTCCAATTAAGACAGGCCGTACGATTTCCAGCGTGTAGTGGTATGATCTCGGACTGTGACGACTTCAGCCGCTCTTTGAGTCGTACCTTTGAAACAGGAGAAGGGCGCTTATACTGTTGCAATCTATTTAAAGGGAGCCACTTTGACCACGCCCCCTTTTACCATTCACATTGAGTGTTGTCCCACTGAAAAAAAACTTATAGCAAACAATAATTCTTTCGAAAGTATCGTTGTTGTGGTTTTTTTAAATTAATAAATTCCTTGGACGTTTGTGGCTATTAATAGCAACAACCGTTGGCTAGCCAGCCAACATTCTGGAGCTAAAAATAGCAGTCACCAAAGCCGGTAAGAGACCGAACCCGTAAATACAATTGCTCGTAAGGTTTTTTTTTTGTTTTAGGTTGATAAACCAGATCCTACCCTACCCTACCCTACTCTGCCCTACCCTACCCCACACACTAAAGACGCACACTTCAAACCGAGTGGTTCACTCAGAAACAGGGTCGAAGGTCACAAGGCTGTACCGTTAAAAACAAGGGAAATAACTCCATGTCAAAACCCGAAAGGGAACAAGCGGTTTGTTTGGAGCCAAAAAAGCCCACACCCTTTCTCGCCAAAATTAAACGAAGGGGCCTTTTAAAGGGCCTCAATTTGAATGCTTTGTTTCCTCTAGCCTAAAACGGGTTTTGCGGTGAATTTTGCATTGATATGACATTAAGACAATGATAAAGGGGCTCTCGTTGTTCTGACAGGGAGTGCTTTCCCCTGTTTAACGGTACACTAATAACATTGCCATGCGACCTTCGATTCTATAGACCAGTGCGTTTTTGATATTTACGGTAGGTTAGGATCTAATGTATCAACCTAAAACCGAAGACCTTTTACCGAGCAACGTTCTGTAATGGGTCAAGCCTCTTTCCGCGATCCGGCTTCGGTAGATGCTATTTTTAGCTCAAGAGAGGTGGCTGACGGTAACTATTAATAGGTACAAGAACTGGGGAATTTTGTTGATTTAAAAAAAATCCTGTACTTTGGAAAGAGTTTGGGTTTTTGTTGTTGCTTTTTTGTTGTTGTTGTGAGCTAATTTTTTTTTTTCATCAGGGCAACACTGCGATCGTTAAAAGGGTCCCTTTAAAGGGAAAAAAAATACTACAAATATTAAAATTAAATAAAACAGTTCTAACCCTTTGGTGAAAAATGTGTCAGACGTTAACAAATAAAATAAAAACAAATATATAAAAAAAAGATGGAAAGACGTTCAAATGTAATTTCAGACACTCACACACATTAAAAAATGTTTACAAAAATATTTTAAAAAAGCATTTTCAAAAGTGTTACTTTTTTTTGGCGGTATTGTGGCTCGGATTTTTCATAAAGAAGCCAAAGAAACGCGTGGAATGATAGGCCGCTAAATGAACCATCTGCAAGCAAACAATAATTATCAAAAATGGGATCGTGCCAAGTTTTAGATGCAACGCAAAACATATTTTACAGACTGATGAAGCTCAATGACCTTGACCTTTACATATAGGGATGATCCAACGCGCTTAGCAGCATCAGCAGTTAAAGTATCCGCGAAGTAGAAATGAGTAAGCGCGGTTTAGTTACTCTTCAGATCAGGCCAAAAGTGTATTTTGAACAACACACACACACACACACACACACACACACACACACACACACACACAAAAGTGACATTGATTCGGAGAGACAGGTCTACTGACTGACCGACCGACTATCCGACAACGGAGCTGCTCAATAAGGATGAAGGTGAAGAAACGGAAACGCCGGAGGTATGGCCACGTCACCCTAGCATCAGGCCTTGCAAAGACCATCCTGCAAGGCACGGTGCAAGGAGGCAGAAGAAGAGGTGGGAGGATAGGGCAACTTGAATGGACTGGCTTGACACTGAGCCAAGGCATGCTGAGGACAGAGAAAAATATGGAGTACGCTGGTTAAACGATCATCTGTGGTGCCCCAAGGACCTTCGAGTTACGGGATAGGATAGGATAAGATAAAGAAGGATATCCCATGATGTGAAGTACCCGAATGCCAGAACTCAACCAAATCGCCTTACCCGATTTTGAGATATTGGGCAAAACGTGTTCAGCAAGTCTTTTATATGGACAGCCGGGCATTAAATCTTAGACCTATTTATTGAACATTGGTCTTCGGGATTCCAAATTCCGGAGCATTTTGTATACATGTGTCGTCACATCACAGTAAGAAAATGTTTGCTCTTTTTTCTTTTTTCTTTTTTGTGTTTGTTCTTTGAATGTCCCTTTGTGTGTGTATATTGGTTTGGTTCTCCAGAGCAGTGCTTTGTATCATAGTGGTTTCTAGCTCTTCTTTGAGTGTATGTCACTGACTCACTGTGGGTGCCTGTTGCGAATTCGTCCAGTTGGCGAACTAACGGACCGATCGACCTACCGACCGACATTTGGCTCGTTCTGATTTCCGACTATTTCAAAGTAGTTTTAGATAAGTCTGGAAAATATATATATATAAAAAGAAAGAAAGAAAGGAAAGACATCCTTGCAATACAACATCGCCCGTCCTTTGAAATCCCGGCAAATAAAACTAAATTAAATTAAATAAAAACATGTTGGTGCAGGTCACGGGGTGTTAAAAACGGGAGTTAAAAGGGAGGCACAGTTTCATGTTTTGCGAGAGATGCGTGTGTGTGTGTTTGTGTGTGTGTGTGAGACGCCAGGTTGCCCTGCCGAGCAAGATGTAACGAGAACTGCGCCATTACATTTTGAACGCAACACTGACACTCTGGCGCACGCACGAAGGCATGCCGCGCGCGCACACTCCCCCTCGCCCCTCACCCCCATAAACACATACACACAAGCACACACATACAAACACACACACACACAAGCACACACACACATGTACACACAAACATTCGCGCTCAAGAGCACACAAAGACACGCCTACAGAGTATGAGACAAAAATGAAGATAATGTTTGTGAACACAGAGACCGATAGTAATATCTTGATGTAAGAATGAGTTAAATAATAATAATAATAATAATAATAATAATAATAATAATAATAATAATAATAATAATAATAATATTAATAATAATAAATAATAATAATAATAATAATAATAATAATAATAATAATAATAATAATAATAATAATAATAATAATAATAATAATAATAATAATACTGGATGCTATATACGCGCCTTTCCCCAAATCAATCAGGCTCAAAGCGCGGTGATCTGTACCAACATACACGCTCACCTGTCTCATCCACCCTCACACACACGCACAACAAATACACATCCATCACTCAAACAGGTGGTGTAAAGGCAGGGAGATCGCTATCGGAAGACGGAAAGAAAATCGAAGTTGTATACCTGCAAGGTTTGCATGACTTCAAAATGCGTAGTTACAGACAGACAGGGAGAGAGAGAGAGAGAGAGAGAGAGAGAGAGAGAGAGAGAGAGAGAGAGAGAGAGAGAGAGAGAGAGAGAGAGAGAGAGAGAGAGAGAGAGAGAGAGAGGATGTAAGCGAGAGAGGGAGAGATGGACATAGGAGAGAGAGAGAGAGAGAGAGAGAGAGAGAGAGAGAGAGAGAGAGAGAGAGAGAGAGAGAGAGAGAGAGAGAGAGAGAGAGAGAGAGAGAGAGAGAGAGAGAGAGAGAGAGAGAGAGAGAGAGAGAGAGAAGGAAATTGTGAGGAGAAGGAAGAGAGAAGGAGAGATGGAGAAGGAAAATCGTGTACAGTTCTATGTTGGAGGATTGAGAGAGAGAGGGAGACGGACAGTGAGGGAGTGAGGGAGGGAGGGAAGGGGAGAGGCACGTTGAAAGGTTGAATCGGTGGCGACGCAAAAAACAAAACAAACTAGCGCGCGTTAAAATTCTATAAAGGTGAAACGAGGTCACTAGGTCGATGGCTCAGCCTTGGGTTGGAATGCATGGTTTGCAACTTGTTGCATATTTATTTTATTTTTTGTTCAGCAACTTTAAATTTGAAAATGACTCTTTGGACCGTTAACAGCTATAATAGTTCCCTACGTTTACAGTTTAGCGTTAATTCAGCCAGTGATTTTAGCGCCACAGTACAGCTTAATAACGTCGTTGTCCCGGAGTTTGTGGTGGGTTACCTCGTCCGTGCAAGTGGGCCCAGAACATTAATGCAAATGGGAAGGGGGGTATCTGAGGTCGCCCCAGGCCGGCAAAATGATTTGCTGCACACGTGAATGCTGCCTGGACCCAGCCATTCTTGTATTTTTAGGTTATTTGATGTCGTTTTTGATTATTTATTTACTTCCCTCAACTTCTTTGCATGTATGCAGGAGTTATAGCATTATTAAAAAAAAAAAAAGTAATTCTATCCCCTGCCTCTCCTACGGTAACGCTGCCACACAGCGCCTGTGTCTGGATGCGATGGCCGTCTCTGTCACTGACCAATGTAGTATCCATGGTCTCTGTACTCTATTATTGAGTGTTAAAGCCGCGAGCGAGCGTTTGGGGTGTCCCCATTACCAATATTGTCTTTGCAAACCAGCAGTTATCTCCCGACAGAAAACTACTCAATCGATTCAACAGAGATTCACGCAAACACATCCCAAAGTCATACAAATAAGGACTAGTTGTCTATTTCCTGACCCGTGTGGGGCGGCCACTTCCGGTCCCAAATCATCAGCTGGGCTAGGAAAACACATCCATTGTTTTTCGACATTTCTTGGAAATATAAATGAATAATCTGAGGAATATTGATAAGCATTTGTGTGTAAAAATGCAGTGCATTATTTGGATGTGCCATCTCATGGCGAAGTGGGCCTTTTTCTGCAAAAATATGATTCGATGTGTCAAGCTTGGCTTTGGGGTAGGAAAAGATACCAGAGAGGTGATTGTCCAAACCGAAGAACACTATTTTTTCAGTAACTCCAAAGATGATCATGTCAGTTGCGATGCACTTTTTTCAATGATGGCCGATTTAAAAGAGCGAATGATGGCGATAGAGGGTTTGGTGAGGGAGCAGGGAAAGGATAAACAATCTAAACCTACGGTAGCCAATGGCAACAACGTTCCGACCATGGAAAAACCGCTACTAACCCCCATCTTCGCCCGATCTTATGCTGAGGTCGCGTCTTCCACAAGTTCCAGGTCTGCTTCTCAGTCTGAATCGATGTCAACCCCAGGTCTGTCATCAGGGGTAACAAGAAGAAAGAAATCGGAAAAAAGTAAAAGTTACGTCATGGATGCCAGAAAGAATGACGTCATGAAAGATATGACGACTAAAGAAAAAAAAAGACCATGTGCACTTGAATAAAAGCGCGGAGCTTCCGAAAGTAGCCGTAATAGGAGATTCTGTGATCAGAAATGTTGATGGAAAAAGGCTTGGAAGATCGTACGGGTTCCATGCGTTTCACAAGAAGGCATCTACAACAGACGATCTATCGAAAATCCTTGAAGAGATATCGGCTGACAAAATCCCTGTACAGAAGAAGATGCTCACTGCAGAATACGTTCCAACTACGATTGAGGATCATATTGATGCTGCCGTTATTCACGTGGGGCTCAACGATTTGAAAAAGAAGGAGCCGAGAGCAGCTGCATTGAACTTGGCTACCAAGATCAAAAAGGTTGTCACAGAGAAGCCTTTGACCAAGTTCGTAGTAAGCAAAATTGCGCCAACTGGTCATCAGGATTTGGAGAGAAAAAGATGTCTATTTAATGCTGTATTGGTGTCGGAATTGTTTGAAATCAAGAACATTTCATTCCTTCAACATGAGAATATCTCAAAGTATGATTGTCCTGATGGAGTACACCCCAACCGAAGAGCTACAGCAACCCTGGCGAAGAACATTGGGCGTCACCTGAATTGGCTCCTATGGGAAAAAGTTAGATCAAAAAATGATCGTCGAAGGGAAAATTGGTGGAACAAAAACTGGCAGTTCTACCAAAGAAAGTACAGCTACGCAAAGAAGGTTCATCTCGGCGAGTGCCTATATAAAGTTACAAAACGTAGCCACTCGTAGCGCCCCCCAGCGATTCTCGTGATAAATGATTCCAAGGGCGATAATTTGTTCTTAGCGCTATGTAAACAAACCGCTTCAGTAGATTATGTTCCGGACACTCGCTTGCTTAAATTAACAAGCGATTCTGCTTTTTTTTTTTTTTGAAAGTAAGTTAATAAGTGTCTGATTTTAATAATGTAAATACAGCTTGCCAACAAGTTGCTTGAATTATGCATTCAGCCGATTAAATTACCGTACCAGTGCTGATGATTCAGTAGGCCTGTACTCGGCCTTACTCATCCTAGATCCGTCAAAACTCAAACCCAAAAGTAAGCTTGAATACCGGTAATAGCTTTTCTGAACATTGCTTGATTTAGCATTTCCAGTTAATAACTGTGTTCCAATCTACTGTTTATCTCATTTACACTGCACTTCTGATTTTAATCGCTGCTAACCTACTGTTAGGCTCTCATCTTAAAATTATATTTACTGCTTTCGTTTCGATCAACTGTGTAAATAAGCCTATAAATTATTAGGCCTACTGTTTATCATCATCATTTTCATCATCATCATCATCATCATCATCATTATGGTTTAATATAGGCTATCTCTATAATAGAACTGTAGTTGCAAAAGGAAATTTGATAGGTTAAGATAGACTAAAGAAAAAGAACAGACATGTGTGTGTATGTGTATATGTATATATTGCACATTGTTAATATTCTTCTGCCAAATTTAACTCTGAAATTTACTCGCACAGGGATAGGCTTATATAAGCATGCTTGTTGCTTGTCCCTGCTGCTTGTGATGTATATATTTTATATGTATTCTGAAGAAATAAATAATATATAAACCAACAGACATCAAGACTATAGAAGTAGAGAAATAAAGCAATGCAACAAGAAGAGTGAACAGTGAAGCTTTTAAAGAAAACACATTTAACGTTTAAAAGCATTATTTTTTTTTGCATGAATCATTACATTGGAAATTGCACTTAGATAAGACCAAAAAGTGCAATAATAAAAATAGTCAAATAAGAAATATTTGTAGTCATTTATAATATTAGATCTGTACATTGCAGCAGGCTGCATCAATTATGTTACTTTATTGTTAAACCATCATGCATTTATAAAAGCTGAAAAAAATAGCTTCAAACATTTGTGTTTCTTTTTCTGACATTTAATATGAATATTATAGCAACAAAAAGCAACAATGATGACTCTCTCTCTCTCTCTCTCTCTCTCTCTCTCTCTCTCTCTCTCTCTTTCTCTCTCTCTCTCATATAAAAGAAACTTCAGCAATTATCATTTTTTGTAAAGTACTGTCATCTCAATAAATGTATGTTTAAAATAATGAAAAGGGTAAGAATGTTAGGTTTTTATAATTAAATCTGTTGTTTACTTTTTGTTTAGCAAGATTAAGACATACCTACAAAGAAACAGAAGTTTTGCAAGACAAAACAAATACAATTAACCCTTTTCCTGTCTGCTTAAACCAAATGTAATGGAAAGGGAATACAGTCACACAGAAAATGGTATTTTACATTTGAAAGATTTAAAAAATCACATTTGGTATTTTTTCTGCATACATTTCACATGCAACAACAACAACAAAATCTGATAATACTAGACAATTAACTAGTAGCATTATCATTAAAAGGATAATAATTAATAGTTTTTGCTCTTGGATTTTTATTCTTAGATGCATTTATGAAGAATTATTTGCTTAAAAATTACTTCTTTTTTTTTTAATAGTTTTTCTTTACAAGACAACACATCCAGTCAATGAGTCATGCAATAATATTTCATTAGGCCTACTATTTTTTCTTTTTCTTTTTTTTTAAATTACTCTTAAGCAGCAATTAAAACTACGCCTTCCCCTCCCCCCTCCCCTCATCTTCCATTTGTAAGAAATTGGGATATGATAAATTTCAGTATCAACAAAGAAAATACAGTTTACATCGAGTGGTAGATCTAGATCAACGTTGTTAGATTTGGTTATAATTATGTTTGATTCTTCCTTTGGAAAATTAAAAAACGAAAGTCCAGGGCACTTGTATCGTCCATTTGTGCAGTTAAAAGCGCTGCAGTGTTGCCCACCAGGACGGATTCTAGGTTTGTTTACTTGATTTGATACGCTTTCCTCCATTGCTAAGCGCTAAGGCCGAAGCGAGTTATCACTTATTCCGCTAGTTGGCGCTCGCAACTTCCGTTTCGCAGTAAGAGTCGAAATGAACCTTCTTTGCGTAGCTGTACTTTCTTTGGTTCTACTAAATATCATGCAAAATACAAAGACTGGATTTCACATTTACCAAAAAGTGAAGAAGACAAACCAACATATAATTACATGAAAATAATAACATGTAAATTATTCATGAAGAATTATAATACAAACGCTTTTTTTGTTAAAATAAATAAATACAGACTATATATCTATTCCTCATTAAAAGTAAGTGTAAGTTCAATAAGTTAGAATAATTATGAAGCAAAATGAAATAACATTTTTCCAGTGGAACTGCAGGTCACTGGGTACAAATTTATTATATTTTGAAAAATAAATAGCGGATGAGAATTTTCACGTTCTAGCATTACAGTCATTGAATATTGACCCGAAGAGGCTCCCTAAGTTAAAGAATTATTATTATCCTCCTTTATTTCATGCTCTTGAATTCGATGACAAAAGAAAAGTACAGACAGCTTTATATATTAGGTGTGATTTAGATTATTGCTTCTTTCCATCGCCTGTACCTTCGTCACTAAAGAATATTTATAGTACTGCTGCAGTGTTGAAAATTAACAAGCATATTGTTTTAAATGTTTTGTCTGTATATTTACCAGAAGGTCCGAAAGAAGAAAATACAGATTGGTTAAAAACATTAGTAAATTCAAATTCTAAGTGGTTAATAATGGGGGACTTTAATGCGCATTCGCCGTGGTGGGAGCCAGGTTGTACTATAGTAACAAGTAGCCGTTTAGTTGAAAATATTTGGGACTCTAAATTATGCCTCTTAAATGACGGTCAGTATACAAGAATCCCTGATGTTTCATATCACAGGCCCACGGCAATTGATCTGTCATTTACAACACCTGACTTAGCAATAACTTGCACTTGGTCTCCGATAGACGATTGTCTAGGAAGTGATCATATACCAATTATTATTAAGCTCAAGGATGTTGATTATGATAAAGATGATAAAACAGAAGACATCATTCCTAAATTTAAATATAAATTTGCAATATGGGAAGATTTTCAAGCACATCTCAATGCCATCGATACTGACAGTATTATTCATGATGATGTAGATGTTTTTTATTCAAATTTTAGAAATAATATATTAACAGCAGCAGAAAAATATATACCAAAGTGTAAATCTAAGAAACTAAATAACCATTCTGGAAATTCTTGGTGGAACAGTGAATGTGAAACAGCTGTAAATTTAAAAAAAAGACTTATATAAGCATTGGATTAAAAATAAAACGGAAGAAAATTTCACAAAGATGAAATATGCTAAGATACAATGTAATAGGGTTATAGCTCAGGCAAAAAAACAGTATTGGTCTGAATATTTGTGTTATAGAGGTTTCAGAGTCAAAGGATATGCAAAAGGTATGGAAAAAAGTAAAAGAAATGAAAAATGGATTTAAACTTCAGTCGTATCCAATTAAATTAAGCAATAATAATTTTCCAAGTGCTAAAGAGAAGGCTGATGCTTTTGTAAAGATTTTTGCAGAATATTCTTTATCATCAAGTCTTGATCCATCAGTACAACAATTAAGAAAAGAAAAAGAAAATGAGAAAGAATATGAAGACCCTTTGCCAAATAATTCTCATTTTATAAATGCCCCTATTGAATTTGAAGAGTTCTTAGACTGTTTACAATCATTTTTATCAAACAAGACTGCAGTTGGGATTGATGGAATGTCATAGCAATTATTAACGCATTTGCCTTTGAAATGGAAAAAATTACTACATTCATTATGCCAACAGTGTTGGCAGAGTGGAACTCTCCCTATTATCTGGAAGAAGTCAGTAGTTATTCCAGTACATAAGCAAGGTAAATCTCGTTCCTCAATTCTTAATTATAGACCAATTGCATTGAACTCACATGTAGGGAAAGTATTTGAAAAAATAATTCAGAAAAGAATAACATATTTTTGTGAAAAGAACAACGTAATTCCTAAAAATCAGGCAGGATTTAGAAAAGGTCGATGCACAACTGACCATTTGGTGAAATTAACTAGTCATATTAAAAAACAGTTTGCTCATAGAAAAAGTACTCTTGCTGCATTTTTCGATGTCAAAAAAGCATATGACAGTGTGTGGCATGCAAGATTGGTATATAAGTTAAAAAATATTGGAATAAGTGGTCATATGTATAATTATATAAAAAATTATTTAAATGGCAGATCTATATGTACACGAGTAGGAAACACTTATTCATCTTATCATAACATTGACATGGGAATTCCTCAGGGCTCTATCATTGCACCATTATTGTTTTCAATACTTATTCACGATCTTCCCACTGTTATTTCTAATCCATTTAATGTTGTTCAGTACGCTGATGATATTGCCATGTGGATTAATACATCTATTCGAAAACATACTAAGCAGAGAATAATAACACATGTACAAAAACTGTTTCAAGAAGAACTGAAAAACCTTAATCTCTTTATGAAAAATAATGGTCTGGAATTGTCATCTGAAAAAACGTTTTTAATGCTTTTTAATAATGGTATTAATCCTAAATGTTTACCTGTTTTAAAATTAAATGATGAGATTCTTATATACAAAAAACTGGTTAAATTTCTTGGTGTTCAGTTAACTTCTAAATTAAACTGGAAATTACATACTGAACATTTAATAACAAAGGCAAGAAAATCCCTAAATTTATTAAAAATTATTAGTGTACAAAATTGGGGTCAGGATACCAAATCCCTCTTACATTTAGCAATATCACTAGTCCGTTCAAAGCTTGTTTATGGTCAGGAGGTGTACTTGTCATCAAACAATACATTATTAAATAAATTACAAAGCATCGACAGTAGAGCTATTAAAGTTGCATTAGGTGTTCCAGTTCATGCTAATACAATTAAAACATACCAAGAAGCTGGAATATTACCATTAAACCAACAACGTCAATTAGCTACTTCAAAATATGTATTAAGATGTTTATCTGTCCCTAATTCCGTACAGGAAGAAATTTTTATAGATGCAGAAGACTATCCAAAAAGAACTAAACATATTAATTACTTGAAGCCAATTAAGAACTATACAAAAGATCTTTTTGAAAAGTGTAACATTGATATCACAGCAATTCCCGTTCTGCCATTAATATCACCTATTCCACCATGGGAGCACAGAAATTCAAATTTTAACATTGATTATAGTGTAACTAAACAAGATGACAACACTAATCTCTTAGTTACTGAGGTAAAAGAGCATATTGAAAATAATTATTTAAACCATTTGAAGATTTTTACAGATGGTTCGGTATTAGATTCTTTAGATAGTGGATCGGCTTTTATCATTCCTGCATTAAATGTAAGACGCTCATATTATCTAGGAAAGGAGTTTTCTATATTTACGAGTGAGCTTTATGCTATTGTAATGGCTCTCAACTACATTATGACTTTACCGTTAGAGCTCTTTGGTTTACTGATTTGTGTAGATTCAAAATCGGTTTTGTATGCTTTAAAATAGGGTAATTCCAAAGTAAGAAATGAATTCATATATGAAATTAAACATATGATCCATTGTATGTTTTCTAGAGGTATAGTTGTTGATTTCTGTTGGGTTCCAGCACATTGTGGAATTCATTGGAATGAAGTATGTGACAAGTTAGCCAAAGAGGGAGCGCTAAGATCATTAGATTCTATTTCTGTCAACAATTTGAGTATGTGTTGTCATGAAATGTATTCCTTATTAGAAAAAGCAGTATGTCAAGATACTAGCATTAACAAGGTTACTATACCGAACTGTTCACGACAGTTGTCAAAATTAATATACAAGTTAAGAATGAACTCATGGAATACTAAATATTCGGCAGATATCCAGTGTATGTGTGGCAAAAATATATCAGTTTACCACATTTTTTTTTGAATGTCCAGTTTTAAATGCAATGTATGAAAACCAAGGACATCATTTGACTGAATATGGACATTCTTTAGATGATGTATTACATCATTTACAGATAACAGCAGTTGTGAAAATTATTGCACAGACTCCTATTGGTAGACTTTCATAGTTTGGTGGTAAATCCTTCTTCCCCTTTCATTCCATTTTGTTACAAGGTTTCTTAATTGTGATTTTTATTTATATTGTTGTTGTTCTTAATTAATGTCTAATATCACCTGAATGTGTGAACAGACAATAAATGAAATATTGATTGACTGACCCGTGTAATTTCTTTAAACTAGTCTAATAATAATAATAATAATAATAATAATAATAATAATAATAATAATAATAATAATAATAATTATTATTATTATTATTATTATTATTATTATTATTATTATTATTATTATTATTATTATTACTTCCGTACATTGATTGCGACTTTCGTATAATAATAATAAAGGTAAAAAGGTAAAGGTAGTCCCATAGCCCTGTGGCCGTAGGGGAGCGTGATGTTGGAGATCACACTTATGTTGGGCCAGCGTAATGAGGGTGATGCCCATCTCTCTCCCTCGCTGCTTTTACCTTCCCCATTCTTAAGAGAGTAGGTACCCAGTCACAGTTGAGTCAACTGGGGGCGTTGTTATTTGTCGCTTCACGTTTGGCGGTCACCCATCCAAGTGCTTACCGCACTGGACGATGCGTAACTTGTGACACAGTAGCGAGTGCTCCAACCACTGCGCTATCTGACACCCCACTTATAATAATAATAATAATAATAATTATTATTATTATTATTATTATTATTATTATTATTATGATTACTATTAGACGAAAGTTGCAATCAATGTACGGAAGTAACCTTTGCCCTTCTCAGTGGCATGCGCAGCTCAGGAATTTAAGCAAACATTTAATTTCATGTCCGGAACAGGCATCCAGATTTGCTTGCGGTGATGCTTGATAACAAGATAAACGCTCACACTTAGGAAAGGTGCAACTGCTAGTACTGTGGCTAAATTTATGACGGCACTAAATTGGCGAAGATAAGAGGTATAGAAAGCCGTGTCCCGTTATAGCCGTCGGAAGTCGATAGCTTCCATGCTGTGAGTGTGAAACGGAAAGAAGGTTCGTACAGCGAGGGCCCATCACCGTAGCTCAAGTGATGGAGCGTTGGCCTCATGGATACTACATTACATAGTAAATATAGGTCAGTGGTTGGCATGGCGCACCGATGACCCAGGTTCGAAACCCGTGATAACAAAAATTAAAGTGGCCATTTGTTACTGTCCATTTTAGCAGTATGGTTGTTCTGGTGGTTCAGTGTTCCTTTAGGTCCGCACCTTTGGTTCCCTGGGATGGTTCTCCCCGTCTGCCATATCGCCAAAGGTTGATGTAAACTTCAATGTTCGTACAGCAAAGATTGTGTTACACTCGATGTTATTTTTTTATCAGTTGATTCAGCCCCGATGCTTGAAACCTGATAAAGTGTAACTCAGATTCGTTTATCCATGCAGCCTGCTCACTCAGCAACAAGGCAAAGTCGTCGTATGTAGTGTTCCAACTTTATTCAACGAACATCAACAACTGCATACAATCGCTTTTTCCACTCTCAACTTTTCACTTTCAACTTTACAATACAATCTCCTCTCCTTTGAAACAGTGCGGCACTTATATAGTCTCTCTAACTCCAGAGAAATAAAGAACGTTTGGGCAAGACATAATTATAACCAATCAAAACACATTTCGTCATCACTGTCTCACGTCATACAACCTTATTTGGGATGGAAGCTTCTATACTTACCACTAGAATTATCCATACGCTTCGATCGATAGTAAACAATCAACTCTAGAAAATTCTCAAATAATATCGACCAACTAAAATTACCAACGTTATACAAATCTTCTTCTAATAACAACGCAAAATCAAATCAATGATAAATACACTCTATTATTGCATGCTTTGCAAAATGAAACGATCTGATTAATCGCGCGCGTCCCATTCGCGCCGCCGCGCGAGTCTCAGCGTAACAGATTGAGGGTAGAAACGTCGGATTTTGAGTTCAAATGGATGCTGAGGCCCTGTTGTGTTCAAAAACATCGACATTTGCTGTGACATTCCATTCGGTTGGTTTAATCCACTCTCTGGAAGCTTACTTTTGTTTCAGAATAGTCAGCCTACTGCTGCGCCAAAAATCTGCAGACCTAGTGCATTTTGGCTTTTTTCAAAAAAAAATGTTGATCAGCGCCAATTTAGTGCTACCTTATATTGAAAAATATTACATTTGATTTTTTCCTCTCGTAACTAAGCGCATTTAAAAAAAATCTGCGTCCCTGTTTCTAACCTGAAACTAAATGTTTGCTCTGAGAATGGCAATGGTTACTTCCGTCCGTTGATCGTGACTGTCCTAATTGTGTGTGTGTGTGTGTGTGTGTGTGTGTGTGTGTGTGCGTTTACGTACCGTAGGTTATGAGGTTGTGTGCAAGACTTTCTGACGGGGTTGTGAGGTACAAAATTTTATGAGGTACATTTTTCTATGACCCCACAGTGCCAACCTCAAAAACCACTTGCTGAGCTCCCAAGCATATCGCCTATACATTTATCTCAACCACCTCACAAAACCGTTGGTGTGTGATCACCTACACCCACACCCACACGGATTTTTGTGTGTACGTCACAACAATGCTACAAATACTCTTACCTCACAACGTAAGCTACCGGGGGAGATGTCATTCTTGATTAAAAACATTCGTCACTGCTCGGCAATTATGTTAAAACTGCCCAAAGTCAGCATAACCTAATATTACGTGAAATATGCTATGCAGTGTATGTACCCCACAACGATGCTAAAAAATGCTTACCTCACACTGTAGGGTAGGTGGGCATGTGTGTGTGTGTGTGTGTGTGGGCGGGTGAGTGAGTGGGTGAGCGGGTGGGTGTGTTTGTGTGTGTATGTGTGTGTGACAGTGAGTTTTAGTCGAGAATTGGCTCCGTGGTTTACTCAACGGCAGAACAATTGAAGCATTGACTGTCAAGTGACAACAGGCA
>CM072521.1:49358513-49423513 GCA_036898135.1 Oncomelania hupensis
GAGAGAGAGAGAGAGAGAGAGAGAGAGAGAGAGAGAGACAGACAGACAGACAGACAGACAGACAGACAGACAGACAGACAGAGAGAGCGAGACAGAGAGAGAAAGAGAGGTTGCCTCCATCTATGTTTACCTTAGTGGCAACAATAAGGCGGACTAGTTAACAGTATAATGTGTACATTAATAATTTCCTTCGTCTTGGGTGTTCTGGTTGTTTCGTGGAAACTAGTCGGACCCCTGGTTCAAAACCCTAGTTGGCTCGATGGTACGATCCTGACGCTGACGTGCCAGCTATACAAATACACCCACAAAGCACTAGGTCCCTTCTCCCCTATTGTTCAGGATCGTGCTCAGTTGTCTGGGCTTGAGACAAAGCGCCCAAGGCAGCAAGTGAGCGCTTGGGGAGGCTTGAGTTGGATCCTTTTGAGCTGATCTCGTCGTCGTGAGATCCAATCACAGAGATTGCAAGTCATTGGTACCACTGCAAGGATGACGATATAGTTTTGTTTGACGTAAATGCAGTTACATTCAAGGATGACGATATAGTTTTGTTTGACGTAAATGCAGTTACATTCAAGGATGACGATATAGTTTTGTTTGACGTAAATGCAGTTACATTCAAGCCTTCATTAGGGACCTACTTTTCCACCGCTTGTATTTTGGCCATGGTCCAACCTGTCACGTGGTACAAGGTACATCAATGTTGGAATTTTTTCTTCAATTATGAGATAAGTTATAATAAAGCTTTCTGACTCGGACGCTTAAATGATTCTTCGGATGATGTTTCACTTGTCTTTGAGTCACTTTGGCGGCACGTTTATAAGAAATCTGTCCTTCCGTGATAAAAGAACAGTTGCCAAACTCAAAGCAACACACACCGGTGTGGGGGGAGTGGGGGGAAGGGGGGGAAACCGACAGGCAGACAGACAGACAGACAGACAGAATCTGTGAACGAAGACATTTGTTAAAATTATTAATGTGCGGGCTGTAACAAGGGCAAGGCCAGTTTGCCAATAAAACTGCCGGCATCATGTCACTGATCAATGCTAACCGAAATTTACTGTGTCTCGGAGGTAACCCCAGCGCACTGAGCATGCTATATAATGGAATGGAGATTAGCGGTATTAAAAAAAACCAACAGCAACAACAACAACAACATCAACAACAACGAATCAAAGCGGTAAATATATGCACAAGGGACAATACTCTGCGCAGTTAGCTGAGACTAGTCGAAGCTCGCGTTGCTATTATCTCCCTAGTGAGAAGTAGGTTACACGGGCGATCCTCGGCAACGCTGCATGCACACAGGGTTTATATCTGTCACCCGTAATGAAGGTCGGCTGTGCTCGTGCTAGCTACTGTCTTTTTGCTCTAGGGGATCCCGACTACTGGCACCCAACTTGTGTAAATATCCATTGGACGTAGGCACGCGCTGCTTTTAACATCCGTCCTTTACATGTAGGCATACTGTATAATACCCACGTTGGGGTGCCGGGGGTGTCAGTATAAATAGTATCCCCACTTTCTGGAAATTTAGTGCTGTAAATTCCCACTGTCGCTGTCTTTCTCATTTGCTCTTTCTCATTCCTGCTCTATTCTTTCAATCTGCTATACTATCTTCTTCTTCGCTAGACCAGTCACCTACCTTTTTTTCTTGGAAACTTTTCCGGGACAAGACTCCTTGTTTGTGTATGAGGTCTGTTGGATCAGCTTGGGAATATTGGACGCTTTCTGCCAGGTGGTCACTAGGGCTTCCTATGATGTTATTATTTAGCAATGTAGGCATTTTATATGTATGTGTTTTGTTGATAATTTATAATGATGTTTGTATTCTATTTTGTTTTTGTAAACGGGGGTTCGATAAGTTGGGGTGAAGCCTCAGCCGTCCCCTGCGTGGGATGTCTTTATTGTAAAGTGACTGGCTGGTGGAGAACTTTCGGTTTTACCACTAGGGTTGTTTCAGCAGATCTTTTATGCGGATCGGGGGTTGTCCGGTCCTGATTTGGCTCGGAAGAGTCCGATGGACCTAAAGCAATAATAATGTAATGTAATGTAATACTGTTTAATGTCCTCAGCACTCACTCTGCATAGCTAAGGTTGCCCTAGGAAAACTACATTTTCTAAAGACGTTAAATGTGTATGTTGAAATGCTCTGACTGTAGAACATTTGACATTACATTGCCCATGTCTGAACAAATGATTGACAGTAAATAATATTAATACTGTTATCACACAGTATAATGATGTACCAAAACAATATTAGCTGATAATCGAGTGATGATAATAATCATAATGACGTCACCTTTTTAATATTTGTGTACATACATGGTGTGTGTGTGTGTCTGTGTGTGTGTTTGTGAGAGAGAGAGAGAGAGAGAGAGAGCGAGAGAGAGAGAGAGAGAGAGAGAGAGAGGAACCCAGCACCCGTTAGGGTATTGTTGATTCTGTAAATCACATTCTTTGATTGAAGGTCCCACTCCGCCCATCAAACAACAATTCCCTCTTCGGAATGGTCCAACCATCCCACCATCTACACTTATCTCCTCTACATATACCCCTCTCTCTCTCTCTCACTCTCTCTCTCTCTCTCTCCATTTTTTCTTTATCATTTTTTATACTTTTCTCTGCTTCTCTGTCTGTTTCTCTCTCTCTCCCTCTCTCTCTCTGTCTCTCTCTGTCTCTGTCTCTCTCTCTTTCTCTCACCCACATGTGTACATACACACTCAATTACCCGGCATTACAGTGTATAAGTAAATACATAATAATATATACACACAATAATAGCATAATTGTAATCATCTTTAAATTAACATGCTCATACGCACACACTCGTATCTATAATGAATATATCATGAATACCTATAAGATATACGCGTATTCATATATACATTAATGCAGAATAATCCACATGACATTCATTAAATGATGTCCACTGCTCTCTTTTCATTCTCTCTCCACCCCCCAACCCCCACACGCCCCCCCCTAGGGGTGCCGGGGCTTTCAGTATAAATAGTATCCCCACTTTCCTGCCTTTATTTTCTTGAAAACTAATCCAGGACAAAACTCCTCATTTGTGTGTGAGGTCTGTTGGATCAGCTTGGAAATATTGGACGCTCTCTGCCAAATGATCACTAGGGCTTCCTAAGATGTTATTATTTGGCAATGTAGGCATTTTATATGTATGTGTTTTGTTGACATTTTATAATGATGTTTATATTCTATTTTGCTTTTGTAAACGGGAGTTCGATAAATTAGAGTATAGCCTCAGCGTCCCCTGCGTGGGATGTCTTTATTGTAAAGTAACCGGCTGGTGGAGTGCCTTCAGTGTTACTACTAGGGTTGTTTCGGCAGATCTTTTATGCGGATCAGGGGTGAGTCCTCTTTCAGCGCAGTTGTGGTCTTGATTTTGTGGTCCTGATTCGGCTCTTTGCAGTCCGCTGGACCCTGTATGCAATGAATAACTAACTAACTAACTCTCTCTCCCTCTCCTTCCCTCCCTCTTTCACTCCCTATCTGTCTCCAACTCTCTCTCTCTCTCTCCTCTCTCTCTCTCTCTCTCTCTCTCTCTCTCTCTCTCTCTCTCCTTCCCCGGCTCCTTTTCTGTCTGTATCACTCTCCCTCTCTGTCTTTCTGTCTCTCTTTCTATCCCCCTCCCCCTTATCCCACTGCTTCCCCCCCCTATTATCCTCTCCTCTCCCCACCTCCCCTTACCCTCCCCACTGCCCTTCAGTACAATTCATTCCGTCACACTGTGAGTACAAGCCGGTTTGTTACATCTCTATCACTCTTCCTCTCTTGTCTCTCTGTCTCTGTCTCTCTGTCTCTGTGCCCCCTACATCCCTCCTTTCACTCCCTCTCCCCACTGGCCTTTTAGTGCATTTCTTTCCGTCAGACTGTGAGAACAAGCCGGCTTGATACAGCTCTCTGTCGGTCTCCCTCTCTGTTGTTGTTGTTTGTAGATTATAGTCACACGACACTTTCGCATATAGGTGACTACTGGACCGATTTATACTGACACCAGCGGGCCAGTTGTTGGTAAAGGGGAAAATAATATGATCACACGTTGACCAATCCGGGATTCGAACCAGCGACCTTTCGGTTACTAGCAAGACGCTCTTACCAACTGAGCTACCCGGCCCCGTATCTCCCTCTCTGTCTCTGTCTGTCTATATATATTATATATATATATATATATATATATATATATATATATATATATATATATATATATATATATATATATATATATATATATATATATATATATATATATATATATATATATATATATATATATATACCCTCCGTCTCCCCACTCCCCTTCTCCCCACTGGCCTTTTAGTGCATTTTATTGCGTCTACTTAGACCGCGAGTAAAAGCCAGCTTTTTACACAGCCCCGCTAGTGAAGTTGCCCTATATTATAAATATGTCTACACACACGCGCGCGCCTACACACACACACACACACACACACACACACACACACATACATACAAACTATAGGGAATGAGTAAATAGTTTTTACCTTTACTGTTACGTCTTTCGGTGTATCGTAGCAAAAGTGATGTTTGATCGAGTGCATGTATTTTTATGTATTGACTATGTAAAGCGTGGTGAGTCTAGTCATAGGCTGGAGTACCCGCTATATAAAAATCCGTTATTATTATTATTATTATTATTATTATTATTATTATTATTATTATTATTATTATTATTATTATTATAAAGAGCTGACTGCTTATGTGCTAAATTGGGTTGTTAATATGTGAACGTTTTTGTAACATGGATGGTTGTAATTAAGTTATAGAAATGAGCTTCTGTAGGGTGTGTGCTTGTGTACAACACGCTACTTCTGTTTTAACATTTTAAAATTAACTGCTTGTAATTCAGTTACAGAAATGAGCGCTCTCGAGTTAAGTGCTTGAGTGTGCTCATCATGTCCGTGTGTGGGAAATGGAGGTGGGACCTTGACATGTGTGTCGCAAGAGGCGGAGGTGTAGATTGTTTGATTGATTGATTGATTGTTGCTTTAGGTCCAGCGGACTCTTCCGAGCCAAATCAGGACCGGACAACCCCCGATCCGCATAAAAGATCTGCTGAAACAACCCTAGTGGGAAAATTGAACGCCCTCCACCGGCCAGTCACTTTAAAATAAAGACATCCCACGCAGGGGACGGCTGAGGCTTTACCCCAACAACTCGAACCCCCGGTTACAAAAACAAAATAGAATACAAACATTATAAATTATCAACAAAACATACATATAAAATGCCTATATTGCTAAATAATAACATCATAGGAAGCCCTAGTGACCACCCGGCAGAAAGCGTCCAACACTCCCAAGCTGATCTGATCCAACAGACTGTTACACTCAGTTTGATGTTGGTGTTTTCTATCAGTATCTGATTCAGCCCCGATGCTTGAATTCCTGATAGTTGTGTAACTCAGATTCGTTTATTCACACAGCCCGTCCAAACAGCATACCAGTCACAAAGTCGACGTATGAAGTTTTCCACTTTTATTCAGCACACATCAACAACTGCATACAATTCTCAATTCAACTCAACAACTTTCACAGCAACTTTCCAAATCACTATCAACAACTTTTCTCTCTCTCAACAGCAACTCGGCACACGATTAAATAACCTCTCTCTTTTCCGGAAAGATTTCGTACATGGTAGAAATGACGTACTGCCACCAATCGAACTAAAGATCGTCATCACTGACTTACGTCATTACACATTTCTTCTCCTTCCGGATCGTTCCTTCAAATTTCTACAATTATCCCGAATCTTCGATCGATAGTAAACAAGCCGATCCAGAGAATTCTAAAACAATATCGACTAACGAAAATTATCAACGTTATACAAAGCCTCTCCTAACAACAATGCAAACTCAAATCAAAGGTAAATAAACTCCATCATTGAATACTTTGCAAAACGAAACGATTAGATCTATCGTGCGCGTTTTTGACGTACTACCATTCGCGTTTCAACGTAACATAACCCCCCACTCAAGAAGAAATTTACTTAATTTCTTTCAACAACGTTGAAACGTAATGCACAAACCAAGTCCACAACTGAAACTAATTTAAGACTTTCTGAATACTGTAATTGCGCTCAGCTTATCTACACAGAGTCAAAGTTGCAAGTCTTTCTGGATACTGTCAATGTTCACAGATCATTTACCCAGTCAACGTTTTTCATTTTCAAGTCTGTCATTACCAATATTCTTAGTTCATCCACACAGTCAATGTTCTTTCATTCGCAAGGAAACGACGCCCTCGTCAGTTGCGGTCGTCATCGGCCCAGGGTCAAAGACGATGATCACGTGGGCTTCCCTGGAATCAGTGCGTCCTCCGTTGCCTCCTTCTTCCATCGGATGTCCGACGCAGTCGACGTTGTCAGCTCCCAGGATGCATTTGCTGGGTCTCACGATCAGGTTGGCTTCTGCGGGACGGTGGAACAGCTCCCTCAAGGTCTGCAGATGCTCCTTCCAGGTCTGGGTGTGGACTTCATGTTCGACCAAAGTCGTAGAGCCTGGGACATCACTAAAGTTGTGGGGAAACTCGCCCATAAGGTCCTTGAGCTCCATCTTTTGACCTTCCGTCAAGCTTGGTCCTAGCTTAACATCATCGATGCCTTCTTTGCTGTGGAAGTCTCCCAGTTCCAACAGTTCTTCGCTGTCAAAGCTGTCGTCGGTCACAGCTGCTGTGGCTGCGTGCACAGTCTCTGATGGCCTTTCCACGTACAGCTTAAGGAGGTTGGCGTGGTATATCTTGGAATGCTGACCGACCTTCACCTTATAGTCGTTGATCCCCACCACGGTCTCCACTTCGTACGGGCCTTTCCACTGCATCAGCAACTTATTATGATCGGTAGGTAGCAGCACCAGCACTTTGTTGCCAGGTTTAAACTTCCTGTCCACAGCCCTACGGTCATAGTAGTGCTTTCCACAGTCCTGGGATTTCTTCAGGTTTTCTCTGGCTATCTCGAGAGTCTGCTCCAGCTTCTCCCGTAGCTCAAACACGTACTGGTAGCTGTTCTTCACCTCTGGGGTGTCTACTTCTTTCGTCCACAGTTCTTTTAGGATGTGCATCGGCCCTCGGATGATTCTTCCGTACAGCAGCTCGAACGGAGAAAAGCCGGTGGACTCCTGCGGTACTTCTCTGTAGGCGAAAAGTAAGGCGTTGATATAGCGATGCCATTGTCTGGGCTGCTCGCTGCACAGTTTCTTCAGGGTGGACTTCAGCGTAGCATTGAACTTTTCGACAAGCCCGTTGCACATTGGATGGTAGGGTGTCGTAGTCAAATGCCGGATGCTCAGCAGTCTGTTGACCTCCTTCATGCAGTCAGAGACGAACTGCGTCCCGAGATCTGTCAGAATTTCTTCAGGCACTCCAAGCCTACTGAACATGTCCACCAGTGCCTCTGCTACAGTTTCAGTGTCAATCTTCTTCAGTGGCACTGCTTCTGGGTACCGAGTCGCATAGTCCACTAAAGTCAGTACCCACCGATGACCTTCTTCACTCGGAGGTCTTATTTCGCCGATTAAGTCTAAGGCCACCCTCTTGAAAGGTCGGTCGACCAGAGGCATCCTCTGCATAGGCACTTTCGGGACCCTTCCTCGAGGTATGGTCTTCTGGCAAATGTCACATGATCGGCAGAAACGGCTGACGTCCGCATGAAGTCCTGGCCAGTAGAACACCGCCTGGATTCTATCCGACGTCCTCTTGATACCCAGGTGACCTCCCATGATTGAGTCATGCGCTACTTCCATCACCTGGCGCCTTATGGGTAATGGTACCAATACTTGACGTAGTGGTTTCCCTCCGTTGACCCTCGGGTGCTGGAAGATTCGATACAGGATCTTGGCCTTCACCTCAAAATAGACCGTACCACTGCCTTTGGTCACGTGGTCTTGGCGGTTCCTGTACTTGTTTAAAGTACTATCAGCTTCCTGGAGCTGGATCAGCTTATCTCTGTCCACGATGGCAGCTTTAGAGTTGTCGGCGACCTTCAGTGGCGTAGACGTCTTGTCTCTCTTGGCCTGGGCCCTGGTAGTAACAGCACCGACGATCTCTGGTCGGCAGGGCTGAGCCGGAGTAACCACATTGTCCCGTAGCAGCTCTGTAAGGTCTCCATCGGGAAATGGCAATGGGTCCTCCTCCACAACTTCGACGTGTTGAGTTGAGGCAGGACTCCACTCTGGATCGGGGTCGTCGGGTCGTCTCGCGCCGTCGATATTCCCGATCATCAAATCATACAGCGGCTTCTTCAGGCAAACCGCTTCGACTTCGCCTATGTAGAAAGGGGTGTTGACATGAATCTTCGCAACTGGCGCTTTCAAACATTTGCTGTCGGCCATAAGTGTCCATTTTGAATCGCCAGTGAACTGTTCTTTAGCGATTAGGTCTTCTCTGACGATGACCCCACTACAGCCAGAGTCTCTTAAAACAGTCACTTCATGATTTCCGACGCGTCTCTTGGAAACAGGCATGTTCTGCACGGTCACAGCTGCGCTGGCGACGACGGGGATGGATTTTCCGTTGGCAAGGAGAAGTTGGCCATCGGTCATGCACTCTTGCACGTCCGCAGGAGTAGCTGTGCGCTTGGTCTCACTCGGAAGAATGACGCTCCCGCCGCACACTTGATGGTCAGATCTACTGGTTTGCCGTTGATTGGAGAATCGCCTCTGCCGGTTGCCCGCCGCTGCATTGTCCGTACTACTCCGCTGTCCGCTACTTTTGTTTTGAGGACAGTTAGCCGCTCTGTGGTCTGTAGCGTTGCAGGTGAAATAGCCTCTTGAATGCCCTTCCCTGGGAGGAGGCGTGGAGTCAGTGTGTCTCTGGCTCGTCTGGCTCCCCTGGATCTGGTTCCCATGGCTTGCCGTCTTCTGAAAGTGTTTCGTCGCGCTTTCTCATGAGCGATGAGATATCTTTCAGCAGCCTCAGCAACGTCTTTTAGCGTCTGCAACTTTTGTATTTCCAAGTGGATCGCGAGGTCCTTAGGGCAGGCGTTGAGTAATTGTTCCCTCACGATCAGCTCATGGAGACTCTCGTAAGTCTTCCCTTTGCCTGATAATTCCACCCACTTGTGTAGATATGATGACAGGCGCTCCACAAATTGCTTTGGTGTCTCGTCTGACAAAGGCCGGCATTCACGAAAGCGTTTACGATAGCCCTTCTCTGTAAAGTTGTAGCACTGCAATAGGGCCGCTTTCAAAACGTCGTAGTCTTTGGCGTCATTATTCGACAGTCTACTGTAGACATCGAGCGCCTTCCCCGTCAGTAGTGCGCTGAGTATGATCGCCCAGTCTTGACGTTGCCATTTAGCGCTTTCGGCGAACCTTTCAAACCTCGCTAGATAGCTGTCGATCTGGTCCTTTTCGTCGACGAATGCTGGCAATTTTGGAGCTTTGAAGTCGCTGATAACTTGTGGCGCATGCTGATTGTTTTGGATACGCGCCAACTCTAACTGGTACTGACGCTCAGCCTCTCTTTCCTCTCTTTCTTCTTGGCGACGCTGCGCTTCGAGCTCTCTTTCTTCTCGGCGTCGTTGCTCTTCTATTTCTCTTTCTTCATGACGTCGTTGCTCTTCAATTTCTAGACGCTTCTGTTCTAATTCTATTTCTTTTTCTAGACGTTTCTCTTCCAATTCTCTTTCTCGTATTCTCTCCTGAGATTTGACGTACTCCGTCAGCTGCTTGCCTTTTAGATTCAGTTCAATCCCTCTCTGCCAGAAGTCAGCCATCTTGATGCTTCTGGAAAGTTCTTTTCTGGAAAGTTCTTTTCTAGAAGGTTCTTTTCTGGAAAGTTCTTGACTGTAGAGTTCTTTTTCTGGAAAGTTCTTGACTGTGCTGTACCTTTCTAGACTGTTCTAGAACAGCACGCTTTCTGCAGTAGCGCTGATGCTTTCCACTAGTCGCTTTCGCTGACGCAGGCCCCGCTGTCCTCGTCGTATGCGACGCTGCACCACGCTGGTGTTGATGTACACGCTCCTGTGCTGAAGTAGACGCGACGTCCGCTCGCCGCTCTCTGTAATACTGGCGATGTAGCTCCGAGACTGTCCCTCGACGTAGTCTTACGGCAGCCACGTAGTCCTGATCTGTTGTTCGCTCACGAAGCAACTCTTCAGCGACCACACGCCCTTGCAGTCAACCCGAATCTATCGGATCTAGTCCCAGTATGTTGGCCCCTCTCGACGCAACTCGTTGGCGGCTACCCTCGATGACTGCTTCTCGTAACGTTGACTCGCTTGTTGTAGCAGTTGAACCCTTGGCTATGGCGTGAATCGCGGCTTGACCCCCAAAATGTTACACTCAGTTTGATGTTGGTGTTTTCTATCAGTATCTGATTCAGCCCCGATGCTTGAATTCCTGATAGTTGTGTAACTCAGATTCGTTTATTCACACAGCCCGTCCAAACAGCATACCAGTCACAAAGTCGACGTATGAAGTTTTCCACTTTTATTCAGCACACATCAACAACTGCATACAATTCTCAATTCAACTCAACAACTTTCACAGCAACTTTCCAAATCACTATCAACATCAACAACTTTTCTCTCTCTCAACAGCAACTCGGCACACGATTAAATAACCTCTCTCTTTTCCGGAAAGATTTCGTACATGGTAGAAATGACGTACTGCCACCAATCGAACTAAAGATCGTCATCACTGACTTACGTCATTACACATTTCTTCTCCTTCCGGATCGTTCCTTCAAATTTCTACAATTATCCCGAATCTTCGATCGATAGTAAACAAGCCGATCCAGAGAATTCTAAAACAATATCGACTAACGAAAATTATCAACGTTATACAAAGCCTCTCCTAACAACAATGCAAACTCAAATCAAAGGTAAATAAACTCCATCATTGAATACTTTGCAAAACGAAACGATTAGATCTATCGTGCGCGTTTTTGACGTACTACCATTCGCGTTTCAACGTAACACAGACCTCATACACAAACAAGGAGTTTTGTCCAGGAAGAGTTTTCAAGAAAAAAGGTAGGTCATTGATCTAGCGAAGAAGAAGATAGTATAGCAGAGTGATAGGACGGAGCAGGAATGGGAAAGAGTAAATGAGGAAGACAGCGACAGTGGGAATTTAAAGCACTAAATTTCCAGAAAGTGGGGATACTATATATACTGAAACCCCCGGCACAGTTGTAGATTACATTGTCAGATTCATTATATTGAGTCTGCGATAATCGTAAGATTGGGCCTTTTTTTTTTTTAATGCTAAAGATGGATGGAAGAGGTGTTGTGGAGGGGGCGGGCTGGAAGCGGCTCGGATGAGAGTATAAACCGAGGTCTAGTCTGTGTGTCGCATACATTCCATCATAACGGACTTTAAAGATCCTGACGCTCATGTCCTAGACGGGTGAGTGCCGGCAACAAGAACACACCCAGCATGCACTTGGTCCTTCTGCCCCCATCCCTGGCTGATCAGGATAGTGCTCAGTTGTCCGGGCGTCAGACCATGCGCCCAAAGGCTGCGGGTGGGTGTCTCGGGCGGTTTGAGTTAGATCCTGTATCGGCCAGCGCCTAGAGTCTGGTCAAGTACGGCGAGATAAGTGCGCTATAAAAAAATCCTCCATAATAATAATAATAATAATAATAATAATAATAATAATAATAATAATAATAATAATAATAAATTATTATGATATGATTTAAAAAAAAAAACTATTTAAAAAACCCAACGTTTCGGAAGAAGGCGTGGGGGTAGGTTATATTATTGTTGCAGTAATAGCTCTGAGCATGGTATTTATCGTTGATCTTGAAAATAGATGATAATTATGATGGATATTAGTAGGTTCTTGACTTGCCGTAAGGAAGCGTGGGAGTAGATTATTGCAGCAGTGCATAGTTCATTATCTTTCAGCGTGAAAAGGAGACCAACATTATAGGAAGCATGCGCTGGGGTGGGACGGAATATGTGTGTGGGTGTGGGTGTGGGTGTGTGTGTGTGTGTGTGTGCGCGAGAAAGAAAGTTGTTGTTGCATCAAGTTTTATTCATCAGATTAACATAAGTTGTACTGATAAGAGAAAGAAAGAAAGAGAGGCAAAGAGAGAGAGAGGAGAGAGAGAGAGAGAGAGAGAGAGAGAGAGAGAGAGAGAGAGAGAGAGAGAGAGAGAGAGAGAGAGAGGGTAAGTGTGAGTGTATGAGTGTGACTGCATTTTTGTTTGCATGTTCGTGTGCGTGAGAGTGCGTGTATGTGTGTGTGCGTGCGTGTGTGGGCGCGCGCGCGCGCGTGTGTATGTGTGTGTGTGTGTGTGTGTTAAAGCATAGAAACATAAAGGTAAAGTGTCAATATTGATAACCAATGTGTGCGTATAACTACATTCTTGCCGAGATATTACAAATATCAAGATGGATGTATATGCGCATGCGTGGGTGTGCGCGTGCGCTTCTGAACGTGAGTGTCGAACGCGTATGATTATTAAAGCCGTTTTTCCGTAAAAAAGACACTAACAAAAAAAAAACATTTTTTTTTTTAAAAATGTAATATTCCACGCGAACTGATTTAAATTTTCCTAAATTAGACCGTTAAAATCTCATTCTCCCCAGCCTATCTCGCTTCGCGGTCGCTTCCTGTTTTAAATCGACCCTAACATTTTAAAACTCCCACCACCCTGATAAGACACGATGCAAACCAAACAACAGTGACCTCCCTTGAGGGGCGAGACCGCTTAAGCCTCGGCCAATCTCTGCTACGCAGTGTGGATGGCCCGCCTCGATGTTTGCACTCTTGCTGCGCATGCGCAGAAGCCCTTACCACAATGTACGTAATAGCGTTGAACAAACCTGTTCTTAATGAGTGCATCGACACCCATCGCCTGCTAACCCTCTTCCCTCCCACCCTTCCACCGTCTGCGTCCTCAGTTCCTCCTCTTTCCTTCCCCCTCCCTCCTTACACCTTCATTGTCCAAAGCTCTCGTAAACAACTCTCATATGACGGCCTACTAGCGCCAAAACCGAGAGTTACCATTATCACGAGATAATTGAAATTATCCCGTGTTCTGGGTAATTTACAGAGATACCGGTAATCCGCAGTGTTAATTAATAATTATCAGTATTTGCCATGCTTTCCTAGCGCCAAGACCTGATAATTACTAATATCATCAGATAATTAAAATTGTCAAGAGATAATTACAATTATCAAGAGATAATTACAATTATCAAGCGATAATTACAATTATCACTGAAAATTATAAATATCAAGCTGAGCATGCGCGGCCGAGCACACCTGGGGTTTTGGCCCTAGTAAAACGTGGCCAAAACTGAAAATTAGGAATTAACACTGTGAATTACCGGTATCTCTGTGAATTACACAGAACACGTGTTAATTACAATTATTACTGATACATGTAAGCTTTGCAGGTTTTGACGCTAGTAAGCCGCCTTACCAGACTTAAGCATGATCACGTGAAAATTATAATTATCAAGTGAAAATTTTAATTAGTATGTGATAATTACAACTTTCAGTTTTGGCACATTTCCAGGGGGGATTGATAGAGCCAAAACTGAAAATTAAACATGATCACACGAACATATTTGTAAATTTTCAAAGATAATTGTAATTATCTCTTGATAATTGTAATTATCCCATGATATTTGTAATGATCACATGATAATTGTAATTATCAGGTTTTGGCGCTAGTAGGCCGCCATGCTCTCACCCTTCAGTGACTCTCCATCACTCTTGCTCCACACTCAACACCCCAGCCCTGCTTTACTGCGCACAGCTCCACCTTCTTCACACTCTAGTTTGGGGGGGATGAGAAGGGGAGACCTGAACTTTCCTTTTCTTGATGGATTTTACCCACTAACTGCAAACACAGTGTCGTCATTTCAACACTCTACAGTTTCTGCAAAGCATGTGCAGCTGATTAAAGCAATTAATTTTTTTTTCTTGTTCTTGTTGTCTGTTTTAACACAAATCTTTTCGTTTACCCTCTCAGGTCCTTCTCTTCTTCTTCTTCTTTATTATTATTATTGGGTATTTGTAAAGCGCACATATTTCGCCGTTCTTGGCGACTCAAGGCGCTGGCCGATATAGGATCCAACTCAAGCCACCCGAGGCGCCAACTTGCAGCCTTTGGGCGCATAGTAATAACGCTCCAGATCAGACAACTGAGCACAATCCTGGGCAGCCAGGGATGGGGGAGAAGGACCTAGGTGCATGCTGGGTGTGTTCTTGTCACCGGCACTCACCCGTCTTCTTCTTCTTCTTCTTCTTCTTCTTCTTCTTCTATGGTGTGCGCTTATGGGTGTGTGTGTTTTGCGTGTGAAAGTGTGTGTGTGTGTGTGTGCGTGTGTGTGTGAATGCGTCTGTAAGATAGAGAGTGTGGGTGCGTGTGTTTGTGTGTGTATATGTGAGCGTGTGTGTATTAATTCAAACGTGTTTACGTTTGAGTTGATGTATAAGAAAAACTTATGAAATCTTCAATAAGTCAATATTGTGCAATGACGAGAAGGAGGGAGAAAAGGGGTAGGTAGATGGAGGGGTAGTTGAAGCGACAAAAATATTCAGAGTTGGTTCAGAGAGTTTGATGTGCATATTCTTGTCCGTTGCATCTGAGGAATGTATTTTTTTTTTAAATTACGATATAAACGGCTATTTGTAATTCATTTAATTCCTGCAATGGATAATACAGATTTGCTGAAATGAATTCAATTGAACTAATTGAATTTGTCTTCCTCACCTCATCTTGCCTTGATCTACATTCTACATTATGTACCTGCTGGTTCTCACCTTATTCTACCATATCTACCTGCTGGTTCTCACATTCATGTTATTTTACAGGGCGGTTGAAAAGTAACTCAATATTTAAACTGGCAAATAACGTTTGTACTTACCACTGCAATTATGGAGGAATGAAATCCCTTTGTAAAATATTTATTCGCAATATTTTTCGTTGTGTTTTTTTAACACTTTCAGTTAAATAATCTGTATATAGAAGCATATTTCTAAATAATCATTTGTTTCAAACAATTTAATTACATTACATGGTTATTGCTTTAGGTCCAGCGGACTCTTCCGAGCCAAATCAGGACCAGACAATCCCTGATCCGCATAAAAGATCTACCGAAACAACCTAGTGGTAACACTGAAGGCAATCTACCAGCCGGTCACTTAACAACAAAGACATCCCACGCAGGGGACGCTGAGGCTATACTCTAATTTATCGAACCCCCGTTTACAAAAACAAAATAGAATATAAACATTACTATACTATAACAAGAAAACAAATACATATAAAATGCCTACATTGCCAAATAATAACATCATAGGAAGCCCCAGTGACCATTTGGCAGAACGCGTCCAATAGTCTCAAGCTGATCCAACAAGACCTCACACACAAATGAGGAGTTTTGTACCGGAAGAGTTTTCAAGAAAAAAGGTAGGTGACTGGTCTGGCGAAGAAGAAGATAGTATAGTAGATTGATAGAACAGAGTAGGGATGAGAAAGATCAAAGGAGAAAGACAGTGACAGTGGGAATTTAAAGCACTAAATTTCCAGAAAGTGGGGATACTATTTATACTGAAACCCCCGGCGCCCCCTCGTGGGGCTTCAAATATTTTAAGATTCCTCTAAATAATATATTTTCTCCGTAAATAACTTATTATTTTCTCAAACAATACATTGTGTACGTAAATAAATCATGATACGAGTTAATAAGGCACTGTTGGTAAATGTAAAAAAAATTATTTACTCATGTAATGCATTATTTAACAGATTGTGTTAAATAATGTATTATTTAGAAAGGTTTCCAAATAATGATTTGTTTACGTATATAATGCAATATTTAGCAGAATTTGCAAAATAAAATATTTAGAAGATGCTGCTAAATAATGCATTATTTACGTAAAAAAAATAATTGCTTAGGGACTGAACTCTTTATTATTTAGGGGATTCCAGGATTCGCTCGAATAATTATGCTGCTTTCTATAATTAAAAGCAAGGTCTTTCCAAAGATTATTTATCCAAAATTTGTGTTAATTATTTATTTTTCAACATAAATCACTCCAAAAAATTCGAAGATAAAACGTTTAGGTAAATAATAATTTTTTGGGTACTGAAAAAATATATTATTTACAGAAATCTTACATTGTTTGTAAGCAAATAATTATTTGAGGAAAATATGCTTTTAAATAAATAGTATTTAGCTGAAAGTGGTTGAATAAGTATTTTTGAACAAAGGAAATTCCATACGCATTTGCATCAAACAAACATGCGTTGTGATCCTCGCAGCGGTAAAATTACATTGCTGGTCTCTGATATAAATCTCACAGGGACGACAGACGCTCGCCTGACACTGCTATGAACGGCGATGATGATGACAATAACGATTATGATGAATGATGATGATGATGATGATGATGATGATGATGATGATGATGATGATGATGATGATGATGATGATGATGATGATGATGATGATGATGACGATGACTACGACGTCGTAAATGGAACTGCGCTAGCATCAAACAGAACGCGTTGTGATCCTCCCAGTGGTAAGACTTAAGACATAAATAAGACAGCGTGTCAGGCTGATGGGCCATTATGGATGGCTGCTGCCCTGTCACTGTGGGGATGAGGTCCGAGATCAGTACTTGAACTGTACCACTGGGAGGATGATAATGCGTTGTGTTGGATGCCAATGTAGTAACAGTTACTAACGCTAGCGGTAATGTTCAATAGGGACTTACATTTCCACCTCACTGTTGTTGTTGTTTTTTTTTTTGTTTTTTTTTTTTTTTTGGGGGGGGGGGGGTTCGTTCCCCTTTTTCTATCATCATCGTCATCATCATTCTCATCATCATCATTCTCATCATCATCAACATCGTCATCATCATCATCATCATCATCATCATCATCATCATCATCACCATCGTCGTCATCATCATCATCATCATCGTCGTCGTCGTCCTTTTATTTTTCTTCCTTCTTTTTCTTCTCCTCCACCTTTTCCTCCTGCTTGTACCCTCTTTTTTCCCGTCTCCTACCACCCCCCTCCTTCTCCTCTGTCTTGTTTGCTGAAGTCAGGATAGAAGTTACAGTGCCTCAGATGAGCACTAGCTGCAGGTTGCACCCTTGTAATTCGCTATTTACAACTGAGCTAACCAACCTCCCAGAACAAAACACACAGACAGACACACACACGCGCACCCACACACACACACACCCACGCACACACACACACGGTGACGTTGACTGCACTACAGTCGCGCTGCGCTTCGCCGGTCAGCCATCGTCAGCAACTACAGTGTAAAGTGGTCACAGCTACAGGCGTAAACCGCCAAGCCAGATTCGCCGTGATAAACACCGAGCTGAACAATTTGCACAACAACGCCATCAGCAGCAAGAACGCCAGCAGCAGCAAGATCCCCAGCAACAGCAGCAAGATCCCCAACAACAGCAGCAACACCAACGTCAAGTCAAAATGTTTCAGGCAAGTGACCTTTTAGCAAATAGGCCTATGCCTTCAGCCTGTCGAACTCTCCATTTATTATCAAAACGTTGGTGACACAGTTTGTATTGTTGACAAATCTACCGACCTACTTCTGAACTGTGTCAGTCACATTCCTGCACGTGCAGACCGAGAGGACAACGAATCAACATGCAGTAGGCTTATGTCTTCTGACAGCGAGGATAACTATGTAGGTCTATGTCTACCAGGGAAAACACAGTCGCTTGATGGAAAGCTAACTGTGTCGCCGTCGTCGCCGCCTTGCGGTCTGTTCATTTCTCCGAGGATGTCAGCCTTCAGTGACACCAGCGAGATTGGAATGGACAACGCAACGACTTGTTTGACCACAGTGAGAAACTTTTGAAATGCTGCCTCATGTCAGCAGATGGCATCGGTTATTGCAGCATGCAACTACACACTCCGCCACGGACAGCGACGACGACCAACAACTTTCTGGTCTACAGCGTCTTGCGGTGGAAGCTACCTTCGATATCGACGACGTCAGAACCAATGTCAGCGCTGTCGTGGACAGGCGTAAACAGGCTCGTCTCCGCAACAAGACACGAAATCGAACATTCATTAAAGTTGTTATTGACAGAGATGATGATTGAGAGAGGCTGTTGCTGATAACTGAGGACTACATGTATGTATTGATGTTTGATGGCAAAACCAAGTCTTACGTTGACTGGTTCTTAACGATATACCCTGCCAAGCTGAGTGATTCACAGAAAAAAAGTGATTAGTAAGATGAAGCAATCACCGAGAGTGGGGCACCAAACTGCATGTTCTTCGACCGCTTCCAGCTGGGCTTGTTCACGTTGACAGCCGTGGTTAGTGCTTACCTAGGATAATCACTAGGCGCCCAGAAATGAGAAATGAACAGTATTCTGGACAGTAAAGTTTGATGTGCCATGGTGTCCATTTCACGAATGAGGTAAATATGTAAGCTTTCACCCCGACACCGGTGTAGCAGGCCAGATTATACTCCGCCTCAAGTATACCCAGGGTATAAACTGGCCTAGACCAGACTATGCCCCCGTATAAACTGGCCTAGCCCAGACTATACCCCTGGGTATTATCTGGCCTAGGCTCGTTTAACCCTCTCCTGCCCCTTATAACCCCCCCACTACGGAAGACCTTGTCCTTCACGTTGCTCTTTAATTTATGTGTTGTAATTGTTCTGATGCACTCAGATAGATAGATAGATAGATAGATAGATAGATATATAGATAGATAGATAGATAGATAGACAGACAGACAGACAGACAGACAGACAGACAGACAGACAGACAGACAGACAGACAGACAGACAGACAGACAGACAGACAGACAGACAGACAGACAGACAGACAGACAGACAGACAGACAGACAGACAGACAGACAGACAGACAGACAGACAGACAGACAGACAGACAGACAGACAGACAGACAGACAGACAGACAGACAGACAGACAGACAGACAGACAGACAGACAGACAGACAGACAGACAGACAGACAGATAGATAGATAGATAGATAGATAGATAGATAGATAGATAGATAGATAGATAGATAGATAGATAGATAGATAGATTGTTGTTTTTACACGCAAGATAAAGGCTGTTAGCTGAGTTCACTCAGGTTGTTTTTTGTTTTTGTTTTTGTTTTTTAACACGCAAGCAAAAGGCTGTTACTTGAGAGTTGGTCACGTAAACGGTCATGTACAACAAACCCATGAGTGAAATCTCTTTAGGTGGGGGTATATTCCGGGCGCGAGGGGTATGACCTGGCCTAGGCTGATCTATACCCAGGGGGTTAAACCCGCCTAGGCTACATTATACCCACGGTATAAAGTAGCCAGGGGTATAATCCGGCCTGTTACACCGGCTTTGCAATGGATTGAATGTCTAAGCAAATAAAATATTTTGACTTTTGACTTTGACTTTGACATGCACAATTTTTTTTTTTACCAAACAGATAGTCCTAGACAATAACACGTGTCCCTGCTCAAAGTGTCTTGTAAGCCCCGGTTTAGCCCTAGATTTATTGTTGTCTCTATCTGAGCATCATAGTTTATCATTCGGAGCTCAAAACGATTACTACTGGGTGGTTGAAAAGCAACTGTGGCTGAGAACTTTTGTACAAAGTACTGCAGTGGCAGGAATCTTTCTTTCTTTCTTCCTTTAGGTAGATTATAGTCCCCGACACATCAGCATATAGGGGACTACCAAATGTCTGATGAAGATGGAGCCCACGTGAAATGCCGCTGCGACGTCCGGAAGGTAGGGTAAATTAAGGCAGAAGTTCAACGATGGTAAGGAGATAAGGGTGCCAAGTAGGAGCAAAGGCGGGCATTGTCGGGGTGGGTAACCTACGAGGAGGTTTAGGAACAGGGATTTAGGCAAACATGCCATCTAGTTGAAGGGCCAGGTATTTCTGGAACCCATAGCAGGGGACTGGTCAGCACTATGCCAACAAGCAGAAAAACATACGAGGCGTGTGGCTACGTGGCAAGACACCTCCCAGGGATTAAAAAGCTATAATAAACGGAACACTATAAAACTATCACGAGCAAGGAGCGAGCCCGAACCCATACTATGTTAAAATCTAAGAAAAATCTATAAAACCATAGAGGTGTAGGGCCGACACCGCCCCCAATTACCTCGGAAAAGCGGGACATCCCGCACATGCTAAGACATTAATAGAATACACTACAGGTTAACATCAAATTATTATAAACACTGATTTAAAAGGTCCACAAGAAGACCTCTACCGTTTGGGGGAACGCCTAGCATGCGAATTGGCTTTCGCAAAGTTGGCAGCCTCCATAGCCCTAACTTGCTCAACCACGTAGTTGACAGAGCGCTCAAATTTATCTATGTAGCCAGGAGGCAAGACCGTTCGCATATGGGTCAAATTACCCAGAATCGCATGGATGTAATCCGCACCCCTACGACTAATAGTAGCGGTCTCAGGCGAGGCCTATGTGGACTGGCTCATGAATTCTTTGTGCGGTTCGTCCCTGGCAGGGCTATCGGTACCTACAGACCGAAACTCAGGACCTTGACCCCGTCCCGGGTTCAAGACTCCAGGATTCGAACCCTCCCATGCAAGAGAAGGCGGACTACGTGCGGACAACCCCCGCACAACCTCAACCAGATCTGACACGGAGCGAGTAAGGCTCTGAACCAGGCTCTCTAACCTCTCTATGGCCGACCAGGGGTCGCGTACAGAGGCTCCAGCGGATTGTACACTGGTCATTGTTGGCCGAGGCCCGACGGATTGGACGCGCGCTGCCCAGGTAGGAACCTCAGGCACTCGAGGAACAGTGACCGACTGCCCAGCAGTCGATGGAGGGAGGGCGGGCAACCCCGCAGAATCGGCAAAAACAGCAGGAGCGCGCGCTGTTATAACCGACCCACAACCCGAATCAGGGGCAAGCCGCTCTTTGGCTAAATTCAGGGCCTGAGCCCGCGGCATGTAAGTCGATGCCCTAACCTGGTTCGCCAAAAGGCGCTCCCGGAGGGCCGGGCAGCCCAGATTCGCAGCAGAGTGGTTGCCCAAACAATTCGGACAGCGGCGCGTAACTGCAGCACAGTGCGCTCCCGTATGGTCAGCAGAACCACAGGATGGGCAGACACGTTTGGATTTACAATATTTTTTCACATGCCCAAACTTTTGGCAGTGATGACAGCGCACCACCGGGGCTACGAACGGAACAACCGCGAGCTCCCGGCGGTTAAAAAGAAGATTATGCGGCAGCGTCGCGGCTTCGATAGTGACCCGGACAGAGGTGGAGGGCTGCCCATCTGACCTGAACAGCCGACGGAAGCTACGTACATTGCATGATCTGACCGAGCCATCAGCCTCGGCGACACCTTCAAATTTAGCTGTAATTTCTTCTTCCGAGACGGTGGTGGGGATGCCGAGAACAACCCCATCCACCACCGGGACTGGGACTGAGCAGGATACCGAGATCTGCCCTATTTGGACAACCGACCTCAATTTCTGCTGCTGGCCTATCATAGGCAGGAATCAACACGTAGGGTGATTCTTATAGTAGAAGAATGTAACTGCTGGCCTCTTGATTTCATCTCCCAAAGGCGAGCAGCCCATAGTGGCCCGCCGCATGACACTGCGTCAGCGAGCTCAGACGACTAAGACCAAGCGATTGGCGAGCGTGTCTTGAGTCCTTCCCACCCGTCGCCATTATAATTAACTTCCGCCACTGTGAGATGAAATCGGAGATCAGCAATAAAAACCCTATCACATCGGAGACCAGCAATGAAAACCCTATCACATCGGAGACCAGCAATGAAAATCCTATCACATCGGAGACCAGCAATGAAAACCCTATCACATCGGAGATCAGCAATACAAACCCTGTCACATCGGAGATCAGCAATACAAACCCTATCACATCGGAGACCAGCAATGAAAACCCTATCACATCGGAGACCAGCAATGAAAATCCTATCACATCGGAGACCAGCAATGAAAACCCTATCACATCGGAGATCAGCAATACAAACCCTGTCACATCGGAGATCAGCAATAAAAACCCTATCACATCGGAGACCAGCAATGAAAACCCTATCACATCGGAGACCAGCAATTAAAATCCTATCACATCGGAGACCAGCAATGAAAACCCTATCACATCGGAGATCAGCAATACAAACCCTGTCACATCGGAGATCAGCAATAAAAACCCTATCACATCGGAGACCAGCAATGAAAACCCTATCACATCGGAGATCAGCAATACAAACCCTGTCACGTCGGAGATCAGCAATAAAAACCCTATCACATCGGAGATCAGCAATACAAACCCTATCACATCGGAGATCAGCAATGAAAACCCTATCACAATGGAGATCAGCAATAAAATCCTATCACAATGGAGATCAGAAATAAAAACCCTATCACATTGGAGTTCAGCAATAAAAACCCTATCACTGTAAGGATCCCCATACAGGTTTTGTGTCATGCACATGCGGTATTATTTACCTCCCACCCCCACCCCCACCCACAAAAGAGTTATTTATAAGCCATTTTCAATTATAAGGAAATACTTTTTAAGCACCCTTGTATAATCACGTAGATCAATAATCGCTGCTCTCTCTTCACAGAACGTGTTCAAGGTCTTGAGATTCGCTTTTGTCTGTTGCGTGCACTGCGCAATAATTCCATTGATACCTACCTGCACAAACCCGTTGCGCATTTCAAGTTACGTTATTCCGGGGTCACTTTGTTGAGCACACGTATCAACAACGGAAAGAGTAGGACAACTGTAGGTGATGACATCCCACAAGGTATAAGGCCACGACGCCTTTGACAGGACTGTAAATGTGCGCACACAGAGAGGCTCTCTCAAACACACACGCGCCCATACACGCAAACACGTACACACACAAACACGCGCGCGCTCGCGCGCGCACTCTCACACACAGTTAATCGACACTAAAAACAATATTTGTTAAAACTACATCCACACATCATGTCAATGTAGATCGCTCACAGGTAAGATGTACACAAAACAAACATCAATACTCTTTTTTTTTTTTTTTTTTTAAAGACGCTTACAGAGAGAGAGACAGAGAAGAGAGAGAGACAGGTAGACATACAGAGACAGACAGGGAGAGAGAGGCTGACTGACAAAAGAGACAGAGAAGAGAGAGATAGCTATAGTCTAACAGACACAGTGACAGAGAGTCAGACGCAGACAGACACGGAGCGTGATAAAAATAATGAGAAAGTGTGTTTCAGGGACACAGAGAGAGAGGGAGGGAGAGAGAGAGAAAGAGAGAGAGAGAGAGAGAGAGAGAGAGAGAGACAGACAGACAGATAAATAGAGAAATAGGCGTTACCCGACAGTTTCCTTTTAAACCGCCACTTATGTAAATCATAAATAGCGCGGTCTGGAGTCCCCACTGCTTGGTGTGAAACGTGTATTGTAGTGTGTGTATATGTAAGCATACTGTACGTGAACAGTACAGGCTCATTGAACTATTTCTGTATAGAGTAATTGCGTTTGTGTCACGTTTGTAAATGTCTGCACACACCCAAACATGCACACACACACACACGCACACATGTGTGGTATGTGTGTGTGTGTGCACTGGGTGATTGAGAGAAATGGGGTGGGATAGGGTGTGGCGCTATGCGTAGACGACTGGTGGGTGAATGTGATGCTTGTGAGGGGAGGAGAGGTGAATGGAGAGATGGAGGGCTTGTGTGTATGGGTGGGTGTGCGGGGGAGGTGAGGTGAGGGCTTGTGTGTGTGGACGGAGAAGGGGATGTGCTGTATCATCATCATCATCATCATCATCATCATCATCATCATCATCATCATCATCATCATCATCATCATCTTTATCATTAACATCATTATCATCATCATCATTGAAAGCGCATCGATCCCCCCACCCCCACCCCATTAGCTCGTAACTGTTGGGTCATGGAAAAGAAACCGAAGCGTTCAGGACTTACCTTTTCTTCAGGGCAAACTTCATGAACGTGGTGCCCGTGACATAATATATATTAAGGACACTCTATCTGCTGTCACGCCTTTCGTGTTGTTGCTGCCTAAGGTCAGACTAGTTGGAACAGAACCCAAAGCAACATGCCGTAGCTAGACATTAATTTTCTCAGCTCGAGTGATAAAACAAACTTGTGTAGTTTCGTTATATCACAAGGTCCTCTGGTTGTTTAATAAACTGTCAGAGCTAGCTCTAATGGTCTGTGGATGATCAGGAACCCACCTACACGTGCCCTACACCAAAGATCTTTAATGCAAAGATCTTTCATGTATATTTGTACCCTCTTTGCCTAGACCAGCGAGAAAACAGGGAGAGTAGTGCATGTTACGCAGGTGGGTCATAACATGCTCAGCTGGAATCCCGCTCTTCACAATTCGTAGGGAATGTAATTAAGGATTACCCATTTTTCTGTTCGTGGAAAGTTGCCATAAAACAAACACAGACACTGCACTTTTGCCTCGCTAAGTTGGCAGCCCACCCACCAAACTTTGAACAAGAAGTTTGAACAAATTGTCCATATTTCCAACATTAAAATGGTCGTTTAGATTATGTTATGTTATGTTATGTTATGTTATGTTATGTTATGTTATGTTATGTTATGTTATGTTATGTTATGTTATGTTATGTTATGTTATGTTATGGTAGATTAACGTCCCCGGACACAATGCGTATAGGGGACAACCGTTTAGACAATAGGTAGAAGATAGTTATTTCCACCCCCATTCCCACCCTCAATCCCATCTCTCCTCCTAACATTTGAGTCATAAAGGAGAAACTGAAGCTTAAGGACTTTTCCTTTTTTTTTTCTTTCAGCGCCGACTCTATGAACGCGGTGATCAAGTCCTCTGTCACGAGAGGCTAGTTTGAACCCTGCACTAAGGCTTCATGCCTCAAACGTTCATCCTTCTTTGGCCCTTGTAACTTAAATTCGCTGCCTAGAATACGATAAAAGTTAGAATTGTTCGAAGCATGTGTAGGCTAAATCTTTACTAGGTAGGCCGTGGCATAATCCAGCTGACCTATATCCGTCATCCCCCGCACCTGCGCTAAGAATCTTGGGATATCGCGTGCTTTAGCTGACCACAGCGTTAAGTTAAGGTCAGTCTTTGTTAAACCCTCACCCAATGGAGAAGGACGAACACACTGAAAGATCTATCTCAGAAGACTACGCAGGTGACAGGTGAAATCCAATTCATCGCAGTATAGCCACAGCCTGACATTGTCAAAAAGGTAAATGATCGATCTTTTGTTTCATCACGATTTATACATATTATTGTTGGATTATGCTTGTGGAGTCTTGCCATGTTTTATAATTGTGAATGTTAGTAAAACATTGCTTCACCACATGGCTGACCACGTGACCTGTTTTCGAGACCATGAGGTAGCCCCACTGACAAACTGTTGTTTCTCCTATTTGTATTATTGCAGACCAGTGGCTGTACCATAGAGAATGTGTATATTATTAATTACTTCTCCCTGTGTTTATTGTAGCCATGATGCATATATATATATATATATATATATATATATATATATATATATATATATATATATATATATATATATATATATATATATATATATATAAAGTATTTTAGAGATTCCAGTGGACCACGAACTTAGAAGATTGTTTGTCTCTTATCTGTATAAGTGGAGATTATCTCACTGCCATCAGTGAGACGCTCTGCACACCCTTTGTAAACAAGTCGTTGCAGAAACTCGTCTTATGTTTTGCAGACGAGCAGGCTTGGTCCGCGGCAGGAGATAGACCCCACTGAGAGTCATCCCAGACACGCGGTCTGTCCTTGAGCATCGAGCATTGAGCTCCGGTAGCCCCATAGTCAACCAACGGAACGAGGAGAGAACAGCACCGCACCTCTACATTCAAGTTAAGTCCATAGAACAAGTGCACGAACACTGATCTATAAGGACTGTGCGGTAGTCCACTCTTCCTGAAAACGAACATTAGGCAAAACCAGAACAACGCCCAAGGATGACTCAGTAGCAAATATCGATAACAGTAGCAGAATAGATCCATCAAAGATCTACCCATTCTATTAATTCTACGAACCACTCGAAGTGACTTTTGGACTGTTAAGTTAATCCTAGCTGTATTATGTTTTGGACATTTAAGTTAATGTAGTAATTGGAATTAGATATAGAGTAGAGGAAATAAATGTGTGATATTTACTGTTAACAAGTGGCTGGACTACCTATGTTTCATAGCCGTGCGAGAGCTAGTGTGTCAGTGAATCTTTTACACGTTTCTCCCTATCTCTGTAACCATATCCTCACACAGACCGGGCCAAACATATAAATGTCTTAAGATTAGTCATAGGGCGATCTAACTAGCCGATCCCCGCAGACGAAAGACGAGTGGGTAATAGCATTCCATTGTGCAGAGCCCAGCAACAATAGAACCCCCCGTCACATCCTCTTCGTCACAGCTTTTCAATTACCGGTTCTTTAAGAAAAACTATGTGCCCGGCCATTATGACCTTTGTGTGAGGTCGGGTGATTGTTGTTCTTTTTCCTGTTTGTTCGAAGAACAAATTACTAATACTAAATGATCCTTATCATCATCATCGTCGTCATCATCATCATCATCATCATCATCATCATCATCATCATCATCATCATCATCGTCGTCGTCGTCATTGCATCATCATCATCATTATCATCATCATGAACATCCTCCTCCTCATCATCATTATCATCATCATCATCTTCATTATCACACCACCATCACTAACATCATCTTCTTCTTCTTCTTCCCCTTCCTCCTCTTCTTTTCTTCCTTTTATTCTTCTTCTTCTTACTTTTTCATCCTCCATATCATGGCCTGGTTGTCCTTGAACTTTTCTTTTTGGTTGGATGAAGGAGAAAATACCTGTTAGCTACAGGTGCGTGTCATAGCTTGTTCTACTTACCTTGGATGTCAATGGTAAACGTAAGGGCCCTGTTGTTGTGTTACACTTAAGGAAGATGCGAGAGAGAAAGAAACACACTTTTCAGGCTTAAAACGTCCGTCCTGTCTGGGAACCTAAGGGAGACCACTCGTCTAGGTAGTAGTGGTCTCCCCTGGGACTGGATGTGTATGACAGCGTCTTGTACATAATCCTTATTAAATGCTGTCTTCCGGGGAATGATGGAACGATAGGAAAGATCTGTCTGCTCTTCTCTGCTGGCAGTGGTTTGAGCTTGCGTGCGTGGACTTGTGCCCTAGATAGATGCAGGTGACCATTTGTCTGTGTTCTCAGCTCCGTCAGTGTATACACTGTCTTATAATCTATCAGCTGGGCTTGCTGACAGTCAAGTGGCTGATTTTGGCCCATAGCATAAAAAAGATGTTTCGACGAAGTCGGTTGAAAAAGCATCCCAAATTAGCTAGCTGGCAACAGAAATGGAAAGAACCCTAGCTGTTTTTCCGAAAAGGGTATTCATAGCCCAAACTAATTTGGATAACATCTAGAGTTGCGGTCTTAGTACAAGACATACACTGAAGGAAGCGGAGCAAGAGAGAGAAAGACAGACAGACAGACAGACAGACAGACAGACACACAAGAACACTTGTCCGGATTTAAAAGGTACGTCATGTCTGCCGCGCACACCGATATAAATTGCATGACGTACACTTTTTGAAAGAAATTTGATAGCCAAGCATAATGTCTGACATGCAGGGTTGCGGTCTTAGTACCGACATAAACCAAAGGAAGCGAGGAGAGGGGGGAGGGGAAGGGGAGAGAGAGCCAGAGAGAGGCAGGGACAGAGAGAAAAGGAGAGTGAGAGAGGAAGTGAGGGAGGGCGTAGAGAAAGAGACAGATCAACAGAGACAGACACCCACAGAGACTTGTCATGCTTAAAGGTACGTCACGTCTGCCAGGATAGCAGCAGACGACACAGTGTCAATGGGGGACACGGGAGGGAGGGGAGAATGAAAGGGAGAGGTGGTGAATAGGGTGGGGTCTGTACAAGGGAATGGTGCGGGTTATATGTGTGAGGGAGAGTGGCATGCCTTAGAGAGACAAAGGATCTTAAAGAGAGAGAGAGACAGAGACAGAAAGATATGAAGAGAGACACACACAGAGACAGAGAGACAGACGGTGGGGGAGGGGAAGAGGAAGGAGGAAGAGTGATCGAGTACGCGTGATTTTAGGTGTATGGTGTGCATTATGAGCATGTGTGTATATGTGTCAATGTAACTCTGTGTGTGTATGTGTATACCCTTGAGTGTGTGTGTACCCTTGAGCGTGTGTGTATACCCTTGAATGTGTGTGTTTGTATGTTTGTACCCTTAATAGAGAGAGAATTAATGTGTGTGTGTGTATGTGTGTGTGCATTGGGTGATTGAGAGAAATGGGGTGGGATGGGGTGTGGCGCTATGCGTAGGTGTGTGATGTGTGTGTGTGTGCATTGCCTATGCGCGTTCGTGTATAATGTGTGTGTCCGTGAGCGCGATGAATGTGTATCTATGCACGAGCGTTCATGCGTGTAGGGGGCAGAGGGAGCGTGCGTGGTAGGTGTGTGAGTGTGTGCGAAATTGTGTGTGAGAGATTGTGTGTGTGTCTATGCGAGATTATGTGTGAGTGCCTGTGCGAGATTGTGTGTGAGTGCCTGTGCGAGATTGTGTGTGAGTGCCTGTGCGAGATTGTGTGTGAGTGCCTGTGCGAGATTATGTGTGAGTGCCTGTGCGAGATTGTGTGTGAGTGCCTGTGCGAGATTGTGGGTGAGTGTCTGTGCGATATTGTGTGTGTGTCTGTGCGAGCGAGATTGTGTGTGAGTGTCTGTGCGAGATTGTGTTTGATTGTCCGTGTGAGATTGTGTGTCTGTGTGAGATTGTGTATGTGTCTGTGCGAGATTGTGTGTGAGTGTCTATACGAGATTATGTGTGTGTGCGAGATTGTGTGTCTATGCGAGATTGTGTGTGTGTCTGTGCGAGATTGTGTGTGTGTATCTGTGCGAGATTGTGTGTGTCTGTGCGAGATTGTGTGTGAGTGTTTGTGCGAGATTGCGCGTGTGTCTGTGCGAGATTGTGTGCCTGTGTCTGTGCGAGATTGTGTGCGAGTGTTTATGCGAGATTGTGTGTGAGTGTTTCTGCAAGTGTTTGTGTGTGCATTTTTCTGCACCTGTAGGTGTGTGAATGAATGTGAGTATGCGTATTTTAATACAAAATTAATTCATTGGTGTTTAGTCCCATCGTTCACCGCAGAGGCTCCGTGCATACGGAACTTATGTCTGGAGTTAACGGATGTAACGAATCCTTGTCAACAGCGAAGTCCACAGTTACCGTAGCGGCGATGTGACGTGGAGGCTACAAGCTTTAAATAATTATTAGGCCGAGTAAGCAGTTTTACCCAGACATTATCCACAGTTAGATCCTGTCAGACACAGCATGTGTATGGCCTATAAACAGACGTGGAAGACAGAATCAAGGGGAAAAAAGAAATAAAGGAATAAACAAAATCAAGGAAAGAAGGACTGAAAAAAAATATGAAAAGAGAGGCGTATATGAATGAAGAAAGAAAGAAGAAAAAAGAGAATAAGTAAGAAAGATAAAAAAGAAAGAAAGAAAGAGAGAATGGGATAAGAAAGAAAGAAAGAATATAAATTTGTGTTGAACTCAGTGTGTGTGTGTGGGGTTGTGTGTGCGTGTGTGTATGTGTGTGTGTGTGTGTGTTCATATTATTTAATGAAATTTTGTATGTTTTGTTTGCCATGTTTTATATTGTTATTGCTCAGCCATGTTAGTTCTTAGAAGTGCCCTATGTGAATGTAAAGCGCTCTGAGCTCAATGTTAATTATGATGATTATTATTATACGAATACGATCACTTTATTATCTCAACCCCAGAGAAATTTTTACGTGGTGCCACATATAAATGTTACAAGACGTTAAAGGACAGTATAACAACAGTAAACAGTAAAACAGGATAAAAGTACATTAAGAAGACATTACTGAATTAACCATTTAAAACTGTAATCATAAGAAGTTACATGGGGAAAACAAATACATATCACATGTTCTGCGTTCAGTGTCACAATCATAATAGAGGTATTGCAACATAACAGTCACAGCTGGCAAGCAAGAATCGCATCAATATGCAACAACGTTAGACTTTTAAATAAATATGTTCATAAAAGAATATAAAAATCACCAAGCACATACGCCTGCACTAAAAGGAAATATAAGATCACAGGGGCACATACCCACTAATCTCGTGCGGATCGGACATTAATTATAAAAATCATGCCGCGCACATCAGGCATACGTTCAGATTCTTAATCATTTAATAAAGAGATTGCGATAGGTATAACACTATTTGTAGTGCGTACAGTTTTGAACTTTGGTGTCCTGTAGCGCCTACCCGAGGGCACGGGATTGAAGCGGTGCGCGAGCACGTGACTGCTGTCTTGAAGTATCGACGGGCCTTTCTCGCCACTCGCCTTTCATACATCGCTATCATACTCACTTGTTGAACTCCCACAACCTTCCCACACACTCTCACCATTCTGTCCAACACTTTCCTGCTGCCAAAAGACAAACTTCCATACCAACATACAAAGGAGAAAGTGAGAATAGAAGAAATGAACGAATCATAAGGGTTTGGAGGATACGGTTTTGAACATGCAAGCGTCGGAGTTTCTGGAGGCAATAAATTCTAGGTTGGCATTTCTTGTGAATAGCATTGACGTTAGAAGAGTAGTTGTGACTAATTGTTGCTGGGCTCTGCACAATGGAAGGCTTTTACCCACTCGTCTTTCATCTGCGGAGATCGGCTAGTTAAATCATCCTATATGACTAATCTTAATACATTTATATGTTTGGCCCGGTCTGTGTGCGGATAGGGTTATAGAGATAGGGAGAAACGTGTAAAAGATTCACTGACACACTAGCTCTCGCACGGTTATGAAACATAGGTAGTCCAGCCACTTGTTAACAGTAAATATCACACATTTATTTCCTCTACTTTACATCTAATTATCGAATCACTATACTAACTTAACTGTCCAAAACGTAATACAGCTAGATTAACTTAACAGTCCAAATTCACTTCGTGTAGCTCGCGCCTTGATGGGTCTATGTTGCTACTGTGCTCGATATTTGCTACAGTCTCATTACTGGGTTATTTGTTCTGGTTGGCCTAATGTTCGTTTTCAGGAGAGTGGACTACCGCACAGTCCTTCTAAATCAATGTTTGTGCACTTCTTCTAGAGCACTTAGCTGTATCGTTGAGGAACGGTGTTAATGTCTCCTCTTCTCGTTTGTCGACTATTGGGCTATCGGAACTCTGTGCTCGCTGCTACACTGCAGGGCCACGTGTCAGGGTTGACTCTCAATGGGGTCTATCTCCTGCCGCGGACCAAGCCTGCTCATCTGCAAAACATAAGACGAGTTTCTGCAACGCCTTGTTTACAAAGAGTGTGCCGAGCGTCTCACTGATGGCAGAAACAGCCCTCATTGATTGCGTCCACTTATACAGATAAGAGATGAACAATCTTCTAAGTCCGTGGTCCACTAGAATCTCCAACATAATTCCTATACATATATACATCATGGCCAACATAAACACAGGGAGAAGTAATTAATAATATATACATTCTCCGGTACAGCCACTGGTCTGCAATAATACATATAGGAGAAACAACAGTTGGACAGTAGGGGCTACCTCATGGTTTCAAAAACCGGTCGCTTGGTCAGCCACGTGGTCAAGCAAAGTTTTACTAACATTCACAATTATAAAACATGGCAAGACTTCACGAGCATAATCCAACAATATTATCAATAATCGCAGTGAAACAAAAGATCGATCATTTACCTTTTTGACAATGTCAGGCTATGGCTCTCAGGTGAGATTCTAACAAAAACTGACTTACCTTAACGCTGTGATCAGCTTAAGCGCGCGATCTCCCGAGATACCTTAGCGCCCTCTTGCGGGGGTTGCGGATATAGGTCGGCTGGACGATGTCACTGCCTACCTTAGCGAGAATCTTCCCTACACATGCTTAGCACACACCTTAATTTCTGTCGTCTGCTAGGCATCGACTTTAAGTTACAAAGGCCAAAGCAGGATGAACTATTTGAGGCGTGAAGCCTTAATGCTGGGTCAAAACTAACCTATTGTGACAGAAGTGAAGTTTTGAATAAGGTTCAACGCATCTGTACGCTCTCATTCCATACAAAGTGTAAAAGCAATGTACATAACAGAAGAGAACAGAAAAAAGGTTACTTCATCATGATTACTTAATTCGATTTGCATACTTTTGGTTTTATGTTGGAGGTATACGTAAAGTCTAAATATATACCAAACTTGAAAGAAATCCCTCCAGTAGTTTGGGAGAAAATAGGATTACCAAAAAAAAAAAAAAAAAGACTTTACCATGATGACGTTCCACGATGACGTCACTCAATATACCATGGATTCGTTTAGGTTCAAGATATCTAAACTCTGTCATAATTACATGCACAGTTTTTTTAATTAAAAATTTAACATGTTAAATGTTTCGGTTTAAAAATTACGTCACTTTGACTACATAATCGATTTGCATACGTTTGGTTTTACCTTGGAGACACAGGGAAAATCTAAGTACATACCAAACTTAAACTAAATCCCGTCAGTAGTTTGGGATAAAATAGGATTTTAAAACAAACACACACAACAAATTATGACATCACGATGAGGACTCACCAACATGCATAATTTTTTTGTAGTCTGTTAGGGTTCACTATTTCATAACCAAATGCCAAGTTTAACAGAAATCCGCCCATTACTTTCAGAGAAAAGTGCGCGCATGTCACCTGCCGAAGCCGAATGGACGGACGCTGGACACCCAAAGCCAAAACCGTAGTTTCCGAGCTTGGGAACTAAAAAAGAAGAAGGAGGAGGAGGAGGAGGAATGGGAGGAGGAGAAATAAAAGTAGGAAAGACAAATATGAATAGAAAAACTGGTAAGGTTGTACGTGAACGAAGAAGATAATTATATTTATAAAGTGATATCTATTACAGGGACCCAAAATGATCCATTTCCGATTCACAGATTTTTTTTTCTCTCCCAAATTTACAATGAGTGTTTTCCTGTCCTATCCCATCCTATCTTATCCCGTTACTCAAAGGTCGTCCGGGCACCACAGATGACCGTTTAACCAGCGTGCAGGTGCCAACCAGTACGGATTGGCCGTATTTAATTCCAGCGAAGTGAATTAAATACGGAAATACGGTAGCTTTTATAAGACTACGGAGGAGAAGTTGCCGATCGTTTATCTTTGCCAGCGGTGCTTCTGTACAGGTTTCTGGTCTCAAAATAGAACTCGTGCACTCACTGAACGTCGCTTTGTGTCAGCGGTATTTTCCGAGCACGCGCGACCCGAATCAAACACGTGATTCATTTGTCCAATGAAAACACTCGTTCTTAGCCTTTCGGGGTGAAGACTATAACTCGTACAGATCTATTTTTAGACTGACGTCAACTGGGGTTAGGGTAGGGTTGGGTTAAGGTTACCCTACCCAACCCTACCCTACCCGTACCCTACCCCTAGTCTAAAACTAGACCTGTACGAGTTTTCTCAATATTAGTCTTCACCGCCTTTCAGAGTGTTTCAAAATCGCGAAAATGGCAGGACGTGGTAGACCCAGAAAAATAAAAGCTGCTAAGTCTGATGACGAAGCCGATTCCTCGTCAAAGAAAACAAAGCCTGCAACTAAACGTCTGCAAGATTTTCTGCATTCATACACAGAAGCACATCCATGCATCATTGCGTCGAAACTGTCAACAAAGTACGCACGCTGTACTGTCTGTGGCTTCGATTTTTTTTATACGTCATGGTGGCTTTGACGATATTGCCAGACATGTTGCATCTGCTAGACACAAAGCTTATTAAGGTCCAAGATCATACTGAGCATTCTTTTGCCCTGTGCCCAACTGTTCATGTTCTGGTTAGAAAAAATAAAACTGACTTTAGAGGGACTATGGGAAGTAAGACACTGAATGCCATGCTGCAGTTGAAATCAAGAAATTCAAATACTGACTGCTACAAAACAAAACTCTTAAACACTTCTGAAAAATGCAACTGCTATGTCCTTGAAACAATAGAACTGTTTTGTTGCTGACATTGCTTTTATTGGAAAGACTATCAGTATCATTCATTTTAAGTAAAACAAGTGTAGTGTTCAACAAGCTGAATTATATGGTGATTTTAGAGTAAAAGCGTGGTGTGTTGAACAAGCTGATTTTCATGGTGATTTTAGAGGACTGAAAATAGCCTGCTATTTCAGAGGTAAGCCTTTCGTTATAATGTCGTAGGCTGGGTTTTGCGAGAAAAAAAAATACTGACAACTGTTAAAAAATACTGACGAACGGGTCCGGAAATACTGACAAGAAGATTAGGAGGTTGGCACCTCTGCATACTCCATCTTTCTCTGTCCTCAGCAACCCTCATGGCTTAGTTCAGTGTCAAACCAGTCCATTCTCGAATGTTGTCCTCCAACCTCCTTTTCTGTCTCCCTCTCCTACTGCCTCCTTGCAATGAGTATTTTACCCACCGGAAAACCAGACTAAAACCACAAAATAATCTCTTCTTCTTTTTTTTTTCAATCCAAAATACCGTTTTCACATTTATCGACAAATGCATTTGTGTATGTTCCTAGTTATAGCAACAAGGTTGATTTAAAAAAAGAAAAATACCCCCTTTGCAAAAATATGTATAGCAGCACCAAAAACAAGTTTTGTTTAAACGTACCCTCATCTTTTTTGATGGTATAAGAGTTGTTTAGCTCCATACCCAAACAAGAGACACCTAAAGTCAAAGCTTACGTGTCGATTTGACAACGATTACCCTTTGGAATGGATATAAGTGCAGAGAAGACCAAACCGAAGAACAACAACCCCATTGACATCAACAGGGCATTAAAGTCCAAGGCCAATCCCTCAACACAGTGCATAGCTTCAAATATTTAGGAACCATTGTATCAGACAATGGGTCCGGACGGGAAGTTCTCTCCAGGATCGCACAAACAACTGCTACCCTGACAAGATTGAAGCCCATTTAAAAAGACAGGACCATCAATCTACACTCCAAGGAAAGGCTGTTGCGCTCCCTTGTCATCTCCATCTTTCAATACGCTTGCAAAACATGGACCCTCACAGCAGATCTACAACAAAGAATACAAAGCATGGAGATGAGATGCTTCAGAAGATTCCTGGGCATTTTCTATACTCAGCACAACACCAACGACGAAGTCCGACAGACTATCACACAAGCCATCGGACAAGACGATGAAATGCTCACAGTGGTGAAGAAACAGAAACTTTGATGTTATGGCCACGTCACCAGAGCAACAGGCTTTGCAAAAACATTCTGCAAGGCACGGTGCAATGAGGCAGAAGAAGAGGGAGACAGAAAAGGAGTTGGGAGGACAACATTCGAGAATGGACTGTGTTACACTGTTGTTGTTGTTTTTAAATCAATGGTTGATTCAGCTCCGATGCTTGAATCTTGATAAGTGTAACTCAGATTCGTTTATCCACGCAACCTGTTCACTCAGCAACAAGGCAGGAGCCGTCGTATGAAGTTTTCCAACTTTATTCAGCATACATCAAAAACTACATACAAGATCGCTCAATGGCTTTTTCCACTTTTTAACTCTTTCCATTTTGTGTTGTTTGTAGATTATAGTCACACGACACTTTCGCATATAGGTGACTACTGGACCGATTTATACTGACACCAGCGGGCCAGTTGTTGGTAAAGGGGAAAATAATATGATCACACGTTGACCAATCCGGGATTCGAACCAGCGACCTTTCGGTTACTAGCAAGACGCTCTTACCAACTGAGCTACCCGGCCCCTAACTCTTTCCATTTTAAACAGTGCACCGCTTTTATAGTCTTTCTATACTCTAGAGAAAGTTCGAACATTCCAGCGTGACGCAATTACAGCCAATCAGAATAAAATTCGTCACCGGAACTATGCGGTCTTGCGTCAAATAACTTTATTTAGGTTAGAAGAATCTCTTAGCTACTACTAGATTTATCTACACGCTTCGATCGATAGTAAACAAGTAATTCTAGAACATTTTCCAATAATATCGACCAACGAAAACTATCAACATTATACAAAGCTTCTTCTAACAACAACGCAAAATCAAATCAAAGGTAAATACATTCTGTTATTGCATGCTTTGCAAAATAAAACGATCGGATCTATCGTGCGCGTCTCAAACGTAGCAGACTGGCTCGACACTTGGCATGAGGGTTACTGAGGACAGAGAAAGATGGAGTACCCTGGTTAAACGATCATCTGTGATTCCCCAGCGACTTTCAAGTTACGGGATAGGATAGGATAGGAGAGGACCCATTATAATCATCTTTGGATGTCAATTGCAATTTACCAAAGTGAATATATTACCAGAATAAAACAATAAAATAAATTAATTTTTTTAAAACCCATCCATGATACAATGGCTCCTTTAAATTGACGGCGTTGTAGTACAAGCAACATTCCTCCAGACACAACAACGTACTCCATGATCTGTGCAAAGACTACACATGCGTGATCCAATAAAGAGTCGTTTCCTTTGTATTATTATTATTTTTTTTAATGCTGCAGTAACGTTGGGAAGAACTTGGCCATGATTAGACTATTCATAACAAAGTCAATCATTTAGCACTGCACTGAACTAGTGCTAATAACATATCATACAATTGTTTGTTGTTGTTGTTATCATGTCAGTCCAAAGGGAGAGATCGCGAGTGGATTATTTCATATGGCGGAGGAACTAGGTTATGACGTAGACCGCGTCACACTACTTCCTCATTGCTGAGATTAAAATCAAGTTGCTCAATCGCAGACAATGATCTGAGAAACTATAGGACGTTTCAAATGCAATTGGATTCCATTTTGGGGGCCGGAGAGAAATAAAACATTTAAAATGGCTGGAGGTGAAAATAAGGAAAAAGCCGCGCTAGCAACAAAATAGCGTCAGTTCCTTCCCCTAGGACGGTTGCCATCATTATACAAGGTTGCGGCGAAGTATGTATGCTCACTGCATACCCTGTGAGGCCGAGACAGAACGGTTACGACCAAGCTTTGTTTTAGTTTTGCTTATATTACATTACATGATTAATGTTTTAGGTCCAGCGGACTCTTCCGAGCCAAATCAGGACCAGTATATATAGCCAAATCAGGACCACAACTTCGCTGAAAGAGGACTCGCCCCTGATCCGCAATAAAAGATCTGCCGAAACAACCCTAGTAGTAACACTGAAGGCACTCCACCAGCCGGTCACTTTACAATAAAGACATCTCACGAAGGGGACGCTGAGGCTATACTCTAATTTATGGAACCCCCGTTTATAGAATACAAACATCATTATAAAATATCAACATATATTATACATATAAAATGCCTACATTGCCAAATAATAACATCATAGGAAGCCCCAGTGACCACCTGGTAGAAAGCGTCCAATATTTCCAAGCTGATCCAACAGACCTCAGTTGGTAAGAGCGTCTTGCTAGTAACCGAAAGGTCGCTGGTTCGAATCCCGGATTGGTCAACGTGTGATCATATTATTTTCCCCTTTACCAACAACTGGCCCGCTGGTGTCAGTATAAATCGGTCCAGTAGTCACCTATATGCGAAAGTGTCGTGTGACTATAATCTACAAACAACAACAACAACAACAGACCTCACACACAAATGAGGAGTTTTGTCCCGGAAGAGTTTTCAAGAAAAAAGGTAGGTGACTTGTCTAGCGAAGAAGAAGATAGTATAGTAGATTGATAGAACAGAGTAGGAATGAAAAAGAACAAAGGAGAAAGACAGCGACAGTGGGAATTTAAAGCACTGAATTTCCAGAAAGTGAAGATACTATTTATACTGAAGCCTCCGGCACCCAACAAGAGATAGTTTTGCTTTTATCTGGGTTTGCAGTGTGCCAAGCACTACAGACAGAGAGACAGGCTGACAGACAAGCAAGCACCCAGACACTGAAACAAATATTTACAGATAAACAGACAGAGTTCTCATTTAAGACCCGGCCACATTGACCTGTAGCACCGGGCCACACTAGTGTTACGCTTATGAATTCCTTATGTATTTCCTTGCGTCCTGACTAACGTGACATTTCACAAGGGTAGCGCATGTTTTATTTCTTCTGCAAAAATACATAAGCCGGGGCTTACCAGGACCGATTAGAAGGGAGAATGTGACGTCAAGAGTTTAGAGGCCAACCTAATCTCATCCCAAAGGCATTATTACACGCAACCACAAGTATATCAACTAACAAGTTAGTATCTCGTATTGCCCCCAGTCGACGTGCGGTGGTCCCGTTTAGCCACAAGCTGAGACGGGGATATCCGAAACCTAAAAATAGAATAGAGAATTCTGGGAAATCTGTTCTCGCGAAGATGTGCTCGCTGAAATGACACGAAAGTTGGGAGATGAACTGCATATTTCTGGTAGTGAACAAAGGCAGAAACTTGTCAGCAGTATTATCAGCGATGGAGTTATAATGGACGAAGTGCTCCATACCTATGAGGTTGCCTTTGCTCGAGCAAAGAAACTAAAGAAGGATTTGGCCGACGTCATTTCAGAAAAGGATTTCTCTACCCATAATTCCCCTGGGTTTTGAAGTTTCTAAAAAGTTCTTTCAGGCCGACGACGCTTTATGGAGCGCAAAGCATGTAAAGGGAAGCAACCGGTTTTACGCGCACGTCGATAGAGACATAGAAGAGAGATACTAACTTGTTAGTTGATATACTTGTGACGCAACACATATTGTCTGCTACACACGACTTTGCGAGCTAAAGGCAGTTGAATTTACTTGTTGCGTGTCGATCTTATTATTATATTATAGTCAAAACGTACAAGAGTACATTACATCGTCATGAAAACATGCCTTGTTGTAGTGAAATTACACAGCTACACACGTTTATAATTTCGAACCGGGCCGTGATAAGCATCGCGCCACTACCTCCGACCCAATGCATAAACCGTAAAACTTAAGCCAAATGTGGTCTCTACTTAAGGGTACTTCCAGTTCAGAACAACCAATGACAAGTATATTAATAGATGCAAGTTGGTGAACGTTTTACTTTGAAGTTTACTTTTAACTGTTGTTAACGGAGGAACCTGATCGTAACAAAAAATGCTGCCTTTCCATCCCTAAGGGATTTATAATGTTTTGTTTTATGTGTGAGTGTGTGCGTGTGTCTGTCTGTGTCTATGTGGGTAGAAAGATCCAAGTAGGCCTACATAATTCTAAGGTAATTAAACTTAATTCAGGACCTCTTTTTTGTTTCCATCGTCAAAAGAATTAAGCTTGCTCAGTTTTGTGTGCAAATGCCAAGTCGTAACATTCAGTGACTCGACACCTCCTGGGAACAAGGAAGTGCAGCCCTAGAATACGAATGATTGGGTGCTTTTTTTTTCTTTTTCTTTTTTTAATGCAGCCTGGATTCAACCAATCACTGCGCGTGACACACAACCCGCAAGGCAGGTTCGATCAATAGAATATCTTGTTAGGAACAATAATGGATTTTTTAGATGCATTTTCTGTGTTTGATGTCAGGATGCTCGTGTGTGTGTGTGTACGTGTGTCTGTGTGTGTGTGGGTGCGTGTGTGTGAGTGTGTGTGTGTGTGTGTGTGTGTGTGTGTGTGTGTGTGTACTTTATAAGCTAAAAGCTGCGTAATGTCGACCTTGAACGAAAATAGTGTAATGTATTCTTCTGTTAAAGTAAAATAAAATGTGAGTGTGTGAGGGTGAATAAGGAACGACGATTTACTGCGTTTTGTTTTTGTTTTGTTTCTCGCTATGTCATTGTCTTTTTTGTAGCTACTCTCTCTCTCTCTCTCTCTCTCTCTCTCTCTCTCTCTCTCTCTCTCTCTCTCTCTCTCTCTCTCTCTCTCTCTCTCTCTCTCTCTCCTCGTCTAATATCAGCCACTCACTATAGCAGTAGACTGGACGAAGCGTTCGCCCTCTCGAGTCTCAACCTCGCTGGGTGCTCACTACCGCTAGACTCGCACGAAGACTACGCATGTCTCCTAGACTCACGCGCCAAGTGGAGGCCTCGTCTCGGCTACGCTACGCCGGAATCATCCTTGAGTCACGAACAGTTCCAGTGAGAGATGAACGAAGGGCGCTGTCTAAAGAAGGAGCATCGCTCAGGGTTATTGCGTGTGTATGCTGTCAATGTCTCAGTGCTAGCGATCCACTAGACCTCCTGCTACAGCACAGAGGAAGTCCCACAAACAACAGCTGTCGTTTGGTTGTTGTTGTTGTTGTTTTCTTAAACAATGGTTTGAAAACAGCACTCTTTCAATGTTCTTCTTAAATTAAATAAAACATTTCTTTTTGTTTTGGAGGAGGTAGGGGGAGTCTCTGACTCCAATACATCGGCCGTAGTTCGGAGGTGCTGTATTCGCCTGACACACCGATGACCCAGGTTCAAATCTTGTGATGGGCAATATAAAAATAACCATTTTTCACTGTCCATCTTAGCATTAATAGACAGAACAAGACAAGACAAGACCATTTGTTACTTGTGAAAGCGGTTGTAACCTCAAACCGTACTAAACTTCTTGTCTTTTCATAGCAGTAATAATGATCGATGTGGTGGTTCAGTGAGGATTTAGGTCCCAGTGATGTTGCTACAAATTTTCAGCATAGGCCATTTGGCCGATTCAATCACAAACCTTTAGGACATTTTGAAAATCTTTCGGCCATAAGTTTTGACTTACAAAATGTTGCAACTAATACCACACACAGAACACTGAGGAAAAAAGTTTCATTTACATTTATTAACAAGAAAACAATATAAAACTTGATGAAATGACTAGAATGGATGACTAATAAACTATTCAACTGAACTGTGAGCTTGGGTGAATCCCTGAGGCAAACACACAAAACAAAACAAAATAAAATATACTGGCATGACTTCTGACATAACTAGTCATGTCCCTCAATCTCTGAAGACAGGCTTATAGATCTACACTTTAAAACTTTCTGAGTTTAGCCACTCTCTTTCTCTTTTTCCTTCTTTCCAACACCGAACGAGAGGAAGCGCTGGCCACTGATATGTTGCGGCTTCTTTTTCGGCGGCATTTCGAAAACGAAAAGTGTTATTGCCGGTAGCACGCCGTTCGCAACAAGTGGAGTTTCTCTAACTCTCCGCTGATGCATGTGTCGTCTGCTTGGCGCTTCCGATACGCGATTGTCGACAATAATTCATAACTCACAACACCTTTATTTATCCGATAGGAAATTAATATGGCCATAACAAGTAGCAGTAACAACGAAAAAGACACGAGACAAGCAAACAAAAAACGGAAAAATGGTGGCCGATTGAGGCGTAAAACTTAGGCCAGCGGCCGATCAGAACATGACTCTTTCGGACATTTTGCAATGTTATCGGTGAACGGCCGATTTGCCGTTGAAAACGCAGGTCCCTAACCCCTTCTTCCCGATCCCCATCTGCCATGTCGCCCAAGATGGGTGCGCGTAGACGTTCAACTTCAATGTTCATTCAAATGAAGTACGCATTCTGAGCAAGAAGCCAAACTAGATGTTAACACCTCTCTCATTTTGGGTGGCTTTGAGTACTTACCGGCAATATTATACCTCAATCAGCTTTTTCCTTAAGTCTTGTCAATGTTTGACGCCCTGCTTAGTAACATTTTACCTTTAATCGTAGTCCTGGTAGGATTTTTATACTTGATTTACCCCTTGGAGGTCTCGTCTTACCGCTTTTTTCGTATCTTAATGATTTCTTAAGTCTCCTATATGCTATGTGTCGGGGATTATAATTTTACTAACGCAGCGCAGTCAGCTGGTGGCCATTTAAAACACCATGTATGGAGTTTGACGACAACACGTTTTTTGTTTGCTTTTTTTCCTTTCCTTTTCTTTCCTATCCCGTAACTGGAAAGTCGTTGGGGCACCACACATGATCGTTTAACCAGAGCACTCATCTATCTCCGTCATCACAACCCTTATGGCTTCGCTCAGTGTCGAGCCAGTCCATTCTCGAATGTTGTCCTCCCAAATCTTTTTTCTGTCCCCCTCTTCTTCTGCATCTTTGCACCGCGCCTTGCAGGATGGTCTTTGCAAGGCCCGATGCTCTAGTGACGTGGCCATAATATCGGAGTTTCCGTTTCTTCACCACTGTGAGCATGTTATCGTGTTGTCCAAAGGCTTGTGTGATGGTCTGTCAGACTTCGTCGTTGGTGATGTGCTGGGTATAGGAAATGCCCATAAGTCTTCTGTTGCACCTCATCTCCATGCTTTGTATCTTTGTTATTGGTCTGCTGTGATGGTCCATGTTTTGCAAGCGTATAGGAAGATGGAGATGACAAGGGAGCGCAGCAGCCTTACCTTGGAGTAAAGACTATTGGTCCTGTCTTTCCAAATGGGCTCCAATTTTGCCAGGGCAGCAGTTGTTTGTGCGATCCTGGAGAGGACTTCCTGTCGGGACCCATTGTCTGATACAATGGCTCCTAAATATTTGAAGCTATAAACTGTGTTGAGGGATTGGCATTGGACTTTGATGTCCGTGTTGATGCCACTGGTGTTGTTAGTCATCATTTTGGCCTTTTCTGCACTTATTTGCTTTCCAAAGTCTCTGGAGGTGAGGTCCAGCCTCTGTACCAGCTGTTCAAGTTCTTGTTCCTCTCCAGCCAATTCATCAATGTCTTCCGCAAAACGGAGGTTGGAGATTGCTCTACCCTCAATGCTGACTCTCCAGGAAGATGTTGAAGAGTGTTGGAAAGAGTAGGCATCCTTGACGCACGCCGATTGTTGTTCTGAACCAGTTCCCGATCGCGCTGTTGTGGAGGAAGTACTGATAGCATTTGATGACTTTAATGATGTTAGGCCTGATGTTGTACACTCTCATGGTTGCCCTCAGAGTTGCATGCATGCCAGACTCGGTCAAACGCTTTCTCGAAGTCTACAAACACATAATATAGATGTTGTTGGTGCTGTAGGTTTTTATCGCAGATTATTCTGAGGTACTGAAAATCTGCCCAGTGGTACTTCGCCCTGCCCCGAGTCCTGCTTATTCTTTAACTATAATTTGTTCAGATTGGGGTTTCAACCTGTTGAATATTATTTTTAAGATGATTTTGCTGGGATGGCTGATGAGGCTGAGGGTGCGGTAATTTTCACACTCCTGAAAACCGTTCTTTTTGGGAAGAGTTATGACAAGCGACTGGGTGTCCATGGTGTAGGCCACTCCCCACTCTGCCAGATCTTGTTACAGATAATGGTGAGGGCGTCAATCATCGCTTCTCCTACTGCTTGAAGCAATTCTGCTGGCATGTTGTCCACTCCCGCTGACTTGCCCCCTATCAGCGATTGCACACTGCTGCCTCAATTTCTTCTCTGAGAATTGGGAGGATTTCTTATTCTTCTCTGTTTTGGGCACATGCTAGAAACTGGTTTGTCTCCGTGTTACGAATTTGAGATAAGATAGTGGGCAAGGTTTAAGTTTTCAGTTATGTGCGTGTGTTGTCATTTGTCTGAAATGATGTTGAACATTAAACCTTACACATCAAACACTTCCTCATCTCTCTTTTACAAACTAAAAGACAACTTTACTTCACATTAACTTATTTTTAATGAATGGATGATAGTAAGATGGCTTTCTAACTTAGCCAACACATAAAATAAATATGGACTCAGCTTGACGTAATGACGATCGAGGATGTAGATGATACGAAGAGTCATATAAGTATTCGCAAAGTTCTTTCAAAGTCTTTCGTGCAAAGTCATGATGATACTGATCAATCCGGGTGGATACAATGACGAACGATAGTCGTCGGATCTTCCGCAACGATGAAACTCGGCAAAATAGGTAACCACAGGTAGAATAAGAACAAAGGAAGAAGTCCGACCCTGCAACATAGCGAAGTACCTAACTTCGTTAATCATCAGCTTACAGAGGTCTGAGAATGAGTATCGACTTGCTAGAAAACCGTCTTACCAAAACCGTTAAATAGTTGACATGGTAACCAATGTTGCAATTCATTTCTCCAAGTCGATGATACTCATTTCATTTACAAGATTTATAAAACATAACTTCGATCATTGACAAATAATATTACCCCATTATTTAATTAAAAAAATGATCGCGCAAACACTCAATCGAACGAATACAAATGTGCATCAACAACAATGAATGGCGGTCGTCCTGACACAAATACATTCTCCTCCGCGGACGCGCAGAATTAAATTCTTACCAGTTCGAACTTCTTCAAATCCTGCAGTTTCAACCCTGCGTTGAATGGTCGACTAGTTACTTCGCTAACTGTAAAGTTATTGTTAAAAAGCGTGAAAGAGGAACTAAGGAGGTTTCCAAACTCCAGATCTTCAGCTTCATCCTTCTTTGGCAAAGTTCTGTTGTCTAGTGCCGAGCTAACAGTTCTCGTTGCTAAACAATATCCAGGAAGTTGATAAGCTGTCATGGAAATTGAACTCTCTTAATCTGTTAAGTTGTTTGTAAATATTATATACTAACATTCAACTCCGTGAAACGATTAAGATTACTGGTTGGCAATATTTATTCTGTCCAAAGAATGTTTTAAATACCGCAGGAACCACGTCATTGTGTACGTGTGATGCAAAAACTTCGGTCGACGTCATCCAAAACTAAATATAATCGTGTCTCGCGCTTGTACGTCACATCCTTTATAGTACAGGCTCTCAACATAATTATTCTCTGCACTTATACTTGCGAGGAGCTCAAATAAACATTACAATACCCCCCATCTTAAGCGAAATGTGGATAACACATTATCGTAACAATGAGCGACTAAGAAAGTTAATTATTACTTTACTCTAACCTTCTTCTACTTCGAACAAACAACTAAATTTCAACAACTAACATATTCTTGTTACTGAGTTTAGTAAACCCTGGTTTACTTACGGCATATACTCAGTATTCTATCCTGGCATTCAGATAACAATAATGCATACAAAAATCTATTTCTCCCATATTCATTTTGTATGATTACATCCGAATGTTACATGGAGCGAGCGACTGAGGAAGTCTGCTCTCACATTATCTTTTTCTTACTGAGCTTTGTGAACAACTGGTTCACATCTGGCATCGGCTCAGCGTCAAATTTTGTCACTTGATTCAGCCTGCGATAGTCGATACAAAATCTGTTGCTCTCATCCTTCTTTTGTATCAAAACAACCGGAGCGCTGTATGGTGACGCTGCTGGTTCAATTACACCCATTTCCAACATGGCATCTACCTCTTTGCCAATTGCTTGTATTTTCGCGTACGGCAGTGGGTACTGACGAACAAATACAGCTCCTTCTTTCTCTTGCGGTATTTCGCAAGACTGCAGAGGCGTGCAACCTGGTAAATCAGAGAGAACTGACTCTCTGGTCTGAATGTCGCGAAGCAACGCTGCTTTTTCACTCTTGCTGAGATCTTCAGCAATATGAACGTCCTTCGGTCCTTCTGTCCTTTGCAATGTAATCAGAGGGATCGATGAAGTTCGAGAAGTGGGTGTGTCTGGTTCATCTTTCGTCGTCCGGAAATACAAGTGTCGTAACTCAAAAAACCCAACTTTTCAGGAGACGAAAAAAACTGATTATTTTCGTCCCCGTTGATCAAATTGAGTCAAACTTTCGTACATTAGATCTGTTCGACGAGATACATGACCCGGTTATTTTTTCTTTAGGGAAAAATATGTCTTTCTATGTAATCTCAACAATGTGTAGATTTTTTGCCAAAAAGACGGAAATACAAGTGTCGTATGTCGACTTACGACTATTGTATTTTGAATTAGGTGAAATAAAATTGACGTAAGTCGACTTACGACACTTGTATCCGGATTGAGATGAAAACTCTTATCAGGAATTGCAAGTTACGACATTTGTATTGCAGAATTTTAGTAATAGATGCGTTGCCACCGTTTAGTTTTCCTTTGTAATTACAGTTATGGAAGTATGGTTATTGTTTGCCGTTGCTTTGTTTTGTGCATTAGAATTTGTGTGAAGCGGGGTGAGTGAGAGAGAGAGAGGAGGAGGAGGAGAGGAAGAAGAAGAAGAAGAAGAAGAAGAAGAAGAAGAAGAAGAAGAAGAAGAAGAAGAAGAAGAAGAAGAAGAAGAAGAAGAAGAAGAAGAAGAAACAATAACAAAAACAACAACACAATTATGAGAAATGGGTTGAGAGAGAAAAGGAGAGGGGGGAGGGAGAGAGGGAGAGAGAGAGGGAGAGAGAGAGAGAGGGAGAGAGAGAAATAGAGGGGGGAGGGGAGGAGGGCATTGCACTTGAAACACTTTATGTAAATCGATAGTGTAAATCAGCAACACCACCTTATTAAGGCACCGATCATCGTTCTCTGGCTCATTAAACAATTTAAAACAAAAATAAAATTTTAATATAATTTCATTGAGTCCCAAATAAACATAAAACCACTGTGCCTGTGCCCTTCAGAGTCCCTTTAGATTTCAACATCAAGACAAGTTATACCTCGTGGGGCAATGATTTAAAGAAGGTGTGATGAGACTTTGGGATGATGCAGCTTTGACACAGATTGCTTAGGTCTTCATACTTTTCCTTGCTGATGGGATATGGGGTCGTCGACACATTTTGCAGTTCAATCTCGGCAGGGTTGGGAATATTGTGTGCTGCTCTGACTTTTTGTACCAGGTTAAGCTGACAGAAGGGACCAGAATAGTCGTACCCGATGAAGACCAGGTTGGGTTCTTCAGAGGTAAGCAGAAAGCGTTTTATGTCTAGCCATCTCACCTTCTCCTTCTGGGTGTCAAGCTGAAAATTTTTCTACAAGCTTGCAACTTTCTTGAAATCGAAAAAATCTGATTGGACAAGCTCCTCAACAATGTACGACGGTGCGTGGCGTTTCGCTGTCTTCATAGTCTGAGCCCACTGGCTGGTTGTGTACACGGAAATGTTTTTGCTACTTCGTTCAATCACGGAATGCATGCTATCCACTTCATTCTGACTATGACCAGATACAAAAAGATTTGGTGTATTTCTGCCAGCTCAAACTTTCGCAACGCATACCAAAGCATGGACAGAAAGTTTCTGTTTCGATTTTGACCCCCACAACTATCGGAGAACAAAATGACCTTCTTAATTCCCTCTTTGTGAATGCGTTGGAGATACCTGTAAACGCAGCTCCCAATTTCATTAGAGCCCCGGAGCGCTGTCGTCTCAGACCATACGTTGCAGTATCCTTGACCGTTCCGGTAATCATAGATGGTCAAGTTGTAGGTGTTCAGTTTTCGTTTGTAATACAAACAAGATTCTGCACTATGAGGTGTGGGTAACACTTCCTCGAGGTCAAACACAGCTGCTGCCATTGATGGGTCTCATTTGACTTGTTCTTTTATTGCATCTTTCACCTTTCTGCTTCCTTCCTTTAGCTGGATTTGCTTTTCATACTCGCCGTCGTCTTCCTTGAAGTAACCGTTGTCATGGGCGGAGCACAAATCGCACCTGTCTTTCAAGGGCTTCAAAAAACCTATGTTGAACTCTCGGTTGAAAACATTTCTGTATGTTGTTTCACTGGCAGGCGTCTTGCATCCTTCTTTTTGGCGTTTTTCAACGTACAACGAATGCATCTTTAGCAGACTCAAAGAGCTCTCTAAGTATTCTCTTGATGACTCTTTTCGACTGTAGTGGCTCTCGACTCGCGGAAAGCTATCTATGTGTTTCTTGATTTCTTCTCGCTCAGTGCAGTTCGCTTTGCGTCTATGCTGCCCTCTCGTTTCCTTCTCACTCGTACCCAGACAATTCATCTTTGTCAAAGCTGTGACGACGACGCGTTCTGATACGTCTAAAGTGTCCAAAAGCATTCGTTTACAAACTGGAATAATTCTCTCGTCAACAAGCAGGCAGTACTGATACGAACACCCTCTTCTGGAACAGGATTTGGAGTGTGCGTTTTTTTGGTCGAGTTTTCGCACGGATTTGCAGAGATACTCTCTCTGCCGTGTGAGACAACCCAGTTTCCAGAAATTGTGAAAAATTTTCTCTCTGTCACCCTCTGAGATTTTCATTCGGCACTTATTTCTACACCTATCTCCACAGCCGGACTTGAGCTCTCTCTTTCTTTGGACCTTCCCTACCCTTGAGACGTAAGACTGTCCACTATCTCTTAAACGTTTCCTCTGGCTGATTTTCCAGGAACCCTTGTCTCGGAGTCTTTTCCTTGATTGCCTTGGCTTATCCTGGGCGGGCAAGGGGCATGGGCTTGTTAATGTGGAATCCCCTGCACTGAGTGAGCCTACTGAAGTATTGCAGACTTTGTCGTTGCAACTTGCTTCTCCACTCACTTCTGCCATTGGCCTGCTTTGAGCAACGTCATCAAGGCGGTCGTCACAAATCATCTCTGATGATGACGATGAACAGTCTAGCTCTTCTTTCGATGGAACATACTCATCGTCGCCGTCGCTCAGATCTTCGGTAGAATCCTTCTTCTCCATCTGTGCAAGTGGCAAGTCTTTGAGCGTTGTAGTTTCAAGATCCATTGCACGGAACGAATCGGCATTCCTAAGGCGAATCCGAAGGCTTTCACGAGGGATGTCATCTTCTTCTGACCGTCTAAGTTGAATGAGAGGTATATCTCCATCTTCCTCAAAACGTTTGAGTTGGATAAGGGGAATGTCTTCATCATTATCTGTCGTCTTTTTGAGTGGGATCAGAGGAATGTCTTCCTCATCATCATCGTCCGTCTGTTTGAGGGGCATGTCTTCATCATCATCATCATCATCATCATCATCATCATCATCATCATCATCATCATCGTCTGACTGTGAAAGATCTCTGAGTGTAGTGGGGTCATTGTCACAATTATTTAACACACTTCCCTCATGCTTTTCAGCAGTCGTTCCCGTCATCTCAACACAAGCACGGATATTCGCTACCTCAAACATAGTCGTACAGGTGTCCATCCCAAGGGACAAACACAGAGCATGGACGAATGTCATCAAGTCATACACGCCATTAATATGCTTTGTTACACAAGAAAGGCCGTCTGGGTGGCACAACCCAATCTCATCCCTGCAATGCGAATCAAAAATGTAAAAGGTTGACATGACTTTTATGATGGCAATAGTAGAAATGTAGAGAAAATATCGAATACATTAGTCGTATGTGAAGAGCAAAAGCAATGGATCTGTCCAGATTCGCAATACAAAAGTCGTAAGTCGAGATACGACACTTGTATTTGCGACGTTACGAGCAAAAATCCCGATACAATCGTCGTAACTCGACTTACGACAGTTGTATTTCCGCATAATATTTAGTGGGTTGACTTACTGCTAATGTATTTTTTGTAATAACGGTCACATTTGGAGGGGATGGGGTCTAAGATTCTCACAGAACATGCGCCTTGGACCTCCGATGCTGCATGCCAAAAATCTCAAAAACGCCAAAAATCGAGTTACGACACTTGTATTTCCGGACGACGATTTATCCTCAGTCATTACCACGGCAACGATGTGCGTTTCTGTGGTAGGCGTTCTGTCAATGTACTTCTTGAGGATATTGGCATGGTACAGTCTCTCCTTGTCGCCGATATTGATCCTGTAGTCGAAATCGTTGACTTTGTCTGACACAATGTATGGACCCTTCCATGTCATTTGAAGCTTGTTAGATTTATTTGGAAGAAGAAGCAAAACTTTATCCCCTACGTTGAATGACCTAGCTTTGGCTTTCACGTTGAAGAACTTTGCTTGCTTAGCTGCGGCTTTCTGTAGGTTGTCTCTAGCAATTGCACATGTGTCTTCGATCTTATTACGTAGATCGACCACGTATTGGAAAGTAGTACGAACTTCTTCGTCTTGCTTTTCCTTTGTCCATAACTCCTTGAGTATCTGCATAGGACCTCGCACTGTACGCCCATAGAGTAGTTCGAACGGAGAAAATTGAAGAGACTCTTGTGGAACTTCTCTAATTGCGAAAAGCAAAGCGGGAATAAACCGGTCCCAATCTTTTGGCTGTTCCTGGCAGAGATGTTTGAGCATGCTTTTGATGGTTCCGTTGAATCTCTCCACCAGCCCATTTCCTTGCGCGTGATACGGAGTGGTCCGTAATCCTTTGATGCTCAAGAGTTTGTTGACTTCGTCTGCTAGATTTCCCACAAACTGAGATCCACGATCTGTGAGAATTTCCTTTGGAATTCCTAGGCGTGTCCACATCTCCCAGAGTGCTTCAGACACTTCTTCTGCTTTGATCGTTTTGAGTGGCTTCGCTTCAGTGTACCTGGTGGCGTAGTCGACCATGGTTACGATGTATCGATGTCCTCGGTCCGAGATCGGAATAATAGGTCCGATGAGATCGACAGCGACACGTTCAAATGGTGTGTTGATGATAGGCATGCGACCTATGGGTACTTTCTTGGTGTGGCCTTTTGGTGTAGTTCTCTGACAGATATCGCATGACGCGCAGTACCTGCGTACTTCACCACAAACTCCTGGCCATGTAAAGTCATCCCAAATTCGCATCCTGGTCTTTCGAATACCCAAATGACCAGCCATAGGGGTATCGTGTGCTAAGCGTAGCACTTCACTTCGGTACTTCTTAGGTACAACGACTTGACGAGTCATTTTCCCATTCTGCTCGAAGAATCTGTACAGAATGTTTTTCTCCCATCTGTACTCAGCAGGAACTCTTTTTCCAACTTTCTTCTTACCAGAAATAGTTGTCCCTAAGTCTGCAAGTTTCCGAATATTTTCCAGAGTAGAATCTAACCGCTGCTCCTGACTCAGCTGCTCTGGAGTCACGTCACCCAGCATAGACCCAGAAATCTTGAGAGTTCGGTCCTCTCGCTTCATTCCTGCTCTAGTCTGTACTGCAGCACACAGTGTACGCACTGCGTAAACAGGAACAGGATAGATATCTCCGGATTCCGTCTTCCGATAGTTGCCTATCAGCACCGGACATATCGGCTTGTCCATAAGCGCAACCTCCGTCATTTCGTTAAAATACGGAGTGTTCAACTGTACTACAGCGATCGGAAGTTTTAATTTCTCTGCAGAAGATGCCAACACTATGTCTACCGTTCGTCCTGTCTTGCATTCATCGGGTACAAGACCGGATTGAACAATCGTGATTGACGCCCCCGTATCGCGTAATGCTAATGTGGTTACTTTCCCCACCATCACCTGACACTCGGGTGAAAACGGGATTTGTGTGCACGTCTCACACAACACGCTGCTACTGGCTCCTACTGGTTGTACCATGCTTGGTATGATCGCCGCAGCTGACTGGGTCGTAACCTTTTTGGGACAATGTCTTGACACATGACCCACTTGGTTACACGAAAAACATGTTTGCCTCGAAAAATCGCCTCTGCGACCTTGACCTGCGTTCGAAGTTTTACTGTCTTTCGTTTTCTCACCTTCACCGACTTCTTTCGGTCTATGCTCATCGCCCTTGGATTTGTTATGAAGAGGATTCTTGAACCGTTCATGGCTAGAACACGCGGTAATTTTCGCCGACTCAAAAATGAGAGCATGGGCTACGGCTTCTTCCATGTCAGCGGGTGCTCTTTCGAGAATGAATCTCGCTTGGTCGAAGGGTACGCCCTCAACAAACTTCTCGATCATAAATAGATCCCTAAGATCTTTATATGTGTCTCTTTTACCGGCTAACTGTTGCCATCGCGTAAGCCATAGATCGAGTTTTGTCGCGAATTCTTGCGTTGTTTCATTTGTCTGACGTCTTGCAGTGCGAAATTTCTTTCGGTATTCTTCTGCCGTCAGGCGAAAACGATTGAGCAAGGCTGCCTTTAACGTTTCATAATCTTCCGCCTTTTCGTCAGCCATCAATGAATATACGTCCCGCGCTTTACCTTTGAGTAGGGTACCCAACCTGGATGCCCATTCATTTTCCGGCCATGATTGAATCTTGGCGGTCCTTTCAAAGGTCCTAAGGTAAGACTCAAGATCATCTTTGTCTTCCAAAAAAGGTAACTTTACTTTGAATTTATCTTGATGTTGCCTTGGGTTCTCAACTCTATCGTTGGAAGCGTTATCATTGACGTTCAGCTCAGCTCGGAGTTTGAGTCTTTCCAATTCAAACCCTTGTTCATCTCTTCTTTTCCTCTCTTCGAATTCTGCCTCAATCTTTTTAGCCTCTAATTCGTCCTTTCTCTTCCTTTCTTCTGCTTCAGCTTCGATCTTTTTAGCTTCTAATTCGAGCTTCTTATTTTCAGCTTCAAGTGCATCTTTCCTTTTCCGCTCTTCTGCTTCCTGATCATCGATGCGTTTTCTTTCATCTTTCACGTATTGCACTAAGTCAGCGCCCGATAATCCTAGACTGTCAGCTTCGGCTTTCAATCTGGCAACCAAATCGTTGTTATCCATTTGTTTGGATTGCGACCTCGTGGTTACGCTCATGGATAAGGTTAGTAAAATGCAAACGTTATAAGCTGAACTACAATCTCTACAGATTGCTAAGAAAATACTTCACAAAAGAAAATCGAGAATATGAATTTACTTGAATCCAAGAAAACAATGTATTTTAACTTACTACGCTCACTCCAGTTAGTTCAAATAATCGCAATGATATATCTCCCTCCTAACTCGTAGTAAATAGTGCTCAGATCTACAATAATATTTACTCAAAATATTTCCCTATTGTCTCATCTGTACTCACTATGTAAAGACTAACTGTAAAGAGGACTTACTCCGCGGCCTCGATCAGATACAGTCCGCTCTGAATAAATACACAAACTTCCAGAGACTTTCCTCGTGTATAACTATATACCACAGCTTATACACACTGACGTAATCCTGCGTCTGTTCCTTCTTGGCAGACCGAACCAGCCAGTAACCTTGTAACGTTATCAAACGTTCCGCTAACTAACTCTATTGTCTCTACATTTTCTGAGAACAGAGTTGCTAGAAAAAATAAACTTTAACGGCCCTACTGTTCAATTAACATGACAGCCTTCGACCTATTAAAGTGCCCGTCGTTAACAATACTGTTTACTTGACCTCCGCAAATAAACTGACTCACTAGAACTGTTTCATCTAGTTGTTAAACAACGTCCAGACTGCTTAGTTACATCTAACTAATTTCCGTCTGTTGCCTCACGCTTTACCAGTACTGACACAGACCTAGTGTCTCCAAATTTCGACTATCAATGACCGAAAATTGATAACAAATTTAGTACCAGCACATCAATCAAATGAATGATTGACTAGAAAATACGTTATTCCGTCAACTTATTTCCTTTAAACAGAAGTTCCCGATAAGTTCTGTTTCAAAGTGATAACTGGGTAATGACTGTCAGAATCTTGATTCTGCATTGCCTGCGGTTACTAAACATCATGATGGTACAAGTTATAAGTATTGAACATGATGATGGAAAACGTTCAACATCAAAATAGAACATCAATGAACATTCATGCAAAACAAGATGGATAATGTGAAGTAATGTTCTGCAACAAGAAAAGTAGAGTTATGACTGTTAAGAATCCGTCGGACGAAGCCCCCACTTGTTACGAATTTGAGATAAGATAGTGGGCAAGGTTTAAGTTTTCAGTTATGTGCGTGTGTTGTCATTTGTCTGAAATGATGTTGAACATTAAACCTTACACATCAAACACTTCCTCATCTCTCTTTTACAAACTAAAAGACAACTTTACTTCACATTAACTTATTTTTAATGAATGGATGATAGTAAGATGGCTTTCTAACTTAGCCAACACATAAAATAAATATGGACTCAGCTTGACGTAGTGACGATCGAGGATGTAGATGATACGAAGAGTCATATAAGTATTCGCAAAGTTCTTTCAAAGTCTTTCGTGCAAAGTCATGATGATACTGATCAATCCGGGTGGATACAATGACGAACGATAGTCGTCGGATCTTCCGCAACGATGAAACTCGGCAAAATAGGTAACCACAGGTAGAATAAGAACAAAGGAAGAAGTCCGACCCTGCAACATAGCGAAGTACCTAACTTCGTTAATCATCAGCTTACAGAGGTCTGAGAATGAGTATCGACTTGCTAGAAAACCGTCTTACCAAAACCGTTAAATAGTTGACATGGTAACCAATGTTGCAATTCATTTCTCCAAGTCGATGATACTCATTTCATTTACAAGATTTATAAAACATAACTTCGATCATTGACAAATAATATTACCCCATTATTTAATTAAAAAAATGATCGCGCAAACACTCAATCGAACGAATACAAATGTGCATCAACAACAATGAATGGCGGTCGTCCTGACACAAATACATTCTCCTCCGCGGACGCGCAGAATTAAATTCTTACCAGTTCGAACTTCTTCAAATCTTGCAGTTTCAACCCTGCGTTGAATGGTCGACTAGTTACTTCGCTAACTGTAAAGTTATTGTTAAAAAGCGTGAAAGAGGAACTAAGGAGGTTTCCAAACTCCAGATCTTCAGCTTCATCCTTCTTTGGCAAAGTTCTGTTGTCTAGTGCCGAGCTAACAGTTCTCGTTGCTAAACAATATCCAGGAAGTTGATAAGCTGTCATGGAAATTGAACTCTCTTAATCTGTTAAGTTGTTTGTAAATATTATATATATACTAACATTCAACTCCGTGAAACGATTAAGATTACTGGTTGGCAATATTTATTCTGTCCAAAGAATGTTTTAAATACCGCAGGAACCACGTCATTGTGTACGTGTGATGCAAAAACTTCGGTCGACGTCATCCAAAACTAAATATAATCGTGTCTCGCGCTTGTACGTCACATCCTTTATAGTACAGGCTCTCAACATAATTATTCTCTGCACTTATACTTGCGAGGAGCTCAAATAAACATTACACTCCGATTGGTGTGTGGTTATAAAGGTCAGAGTAGTACTCTGTCCATCTATCCAAGACGTCTTGTTCTTCTGCAAGGCATAATTATGCCAGACTTGCTTTGGATTGTTAATACCGTGGGCTGTTTAACACTTGTCAGACGCTTCACAGTCTGGTAGGTCTTCTTGCTGTTGTTCTTGTTCAGATTGTTCTCTATTTCCTGGCATTGATCTTCTATCCAGTTCTCTTTTGCTGTGCACAAGCCTTTTCCAATGTCACTGTTGATTTTTTTGGTAGGCATCAGCGCCAAGTGAGGTGTTCTTTTTCTTTTTCATCTCTCTTCGTTTGTCATACAGGTCCAAAGTTCAGTTGTGATCCACGGTTTCTTCTTTGCGCGGTGCTTGCCAAGGGTCTCAGTGGCGGCATCTGTCACAGCTGAGTTGAAGGTGATGGTCATGGTGGTGACTTCACCAGCTTCCAAAATGAGCAGTGGTGCAAATTTTCCTCCAACCGTGGCTTGGAATATTTCTGCCACCTTTTGGTCTTGCACCTTGTCTAGGTCGATCTTCAGTCTGGGGCACTCCCCAGTTGTGGTAGACATCTTGGCCTACCTTGGCATTCCAGTCGCCTTGCGCTATGACCATGTCCTTCCTCGGCATTTGTGGCCTTTTTGGGTCGTTGTTTCACCTAGGCTTTTCCAGCGCAGTTCGCTGATACCTAAAATGTTGCATCGATATTGGCCCAGCTCGTGGGCCAGTTCTTCTAATTTTCCCTTCGCAGTTTGGAGCCTGAAATTCCACGTTCCTATTACGATGTTGTCTCTGTTGCAGATCTTGCTAAGTTGTCCATCAGTAGGCCTAACCCACTTATCACCTCCGTCCTTGTGGCCAACGGAAGACGCGGTCCTTGTTGACCCGAGCGACGACCGATCTGGTATACAGTGAATGATTCTTTTCAAGAAAGACCTGGCGGGACCAAATCCTCTCCAGGCTGTTTGCCACAGCCGAATCCACGAGTACAGTGTAGCTCGCCTTGGCCACGAGCACGTGGTCGTTGAACCTATAGTAACGTGATGTGCCTCCGCCTGGCCGGTGACTTCTGTGTAGAAGGCTTTCGCGCAGTGTTGTCGTGCTGACATCACCTCTGTTAGTCGCCTCTTACGACACGATGGAAACGTTCGCGCGAATTCGGTCTATTCTATTCAGTGTACGAACCCAACATCTCGATACCGATTCCCCACATTCCCGACACTACCATCTCAGATTCAGATTTTTATTTAAAGTCTTTTCATTGATAAAATGATATTAGACTTTCACAAACATATATATGCATAGACATAAACACAAACACACATGTATAAACATAAACACATATTTATGTACTTAATCAAAACATGTTTTTTATGTCAGTATGTAAGATAATGTAAGCGATTTTTTCAATAAGTGTATGATTATATAAAATATCTGTCATACTATCGGTTTCATTGATCGAGACATTATTTGCCTTGTATAATGGTAATAATGTTGTACATTCAAATAATAAATGTTGTACAGACATTGGTTGCTGGCATATACAATGAATATCAGTTATGTATTTTGTGCTCCATGAATTCAAACGCATTTTATATATGATTTTTGAAATAACTGTCGACTAATAAAATTAATTTCTAACTGTACTACTATTTCAACAGATGAATTGGGAGAAGGAGGGAGATGAAGCAGGAGAGATGAAGATTAAAAGGACGGAAAAGAGAATGCACGGGGAGATCGTCGGGGCCGGGTAGCTCAGTTGGTAAGAGCGTCTTGCTAGTAACCGAAAGGTCGCTGGTTCGAATCCCGGTCTCTCGGAAAACGGTCTTGATAATCATACGCGTTCGGCACTCGCATATATATGCGAGTGCGGAACGCGTTTGATTATCAAGACCGTTTTGCTATGAAAAAGACAACAATTAACGTTTTTTATTTCTCCACATCTACTGATTTAAATTTCTTAAAAATTAGACCGTTAAAATCTCATTCTCCCCAGCCTGTCTCGCTTCGCCCATCACTTCCTGTTTTAAATCGACCACGGCATTTAAAAACTCCCACCACCCTGATAAGACAAGATGCAACCCATGCAACAGAGACCTCCCTTGAGAGACTCTCCTCCGTGAACGAGCGAGACCCACGTTAGCCTCGGTCAGTCTCTGCTCCGCAGTGTAAATGCCCCCCCCCCCCTCCCCCTCGCGCACTCTTGCTGCGCATGCCCTTTCCACAATGTGCATAATAGTGCTGAACAAACTTGTCCCTAATGATCGCATCAACACCTTTCGCCTGCTACCTCTCCCCTCCCACCCTTCCACCTAATCCTTCTTCATCATCAGTTCCTCTCCTTCCTTTCCCCCCCCTCTCCCTCCCTGCACCCGCCCTCTCTCCATCTTCCTTTATTGTCCAATGTTCTCCCCCACACCCACACCCTTCACCCTTCAGTGACTCTCCTTCACTCTCTCGCTCCACACTCCCTCTCTCCCTCCCTCCCTGCCTTACTCCTCTCAGTCCTCTCTTCTCCACGCACCCTCCCCCTCGCCCACCCCTCCACCAAAATATTTTATTTACCTCTCACTCCCCCACCCATTGCCCCTTGCTCCTCTCCCCTCCCGTCTCCCTTGTGTCAACCCGGAACTTTCGTTATCGTTATGGATTTACCCACTAACTGCAAACAAAGTGTCATTAGTTCTATATTCTACACTTTCTGCAAAGCATGTGCCGCTGAATAAACTTTTTTTTTGTTTGTATTCTTCTTTTTTGTTTGTTTTAATACACAGTTTTTAGTTTACCCTCCTCCCTGATCCCTCTTCTTCTTCTTCTGTCCCCCCCGCCGTAGCTCAAGTGGTAGAACGTTCCCCTGCCACACCGACGACCCAGGTTCGAATCCCGTGGTGGGCGAAATTAAAAGTGGCCATTCATTTCCTCATTTTCGATTTTAGCAGTGTGATTGCTCTGGTGGTTCAGTGATGTTGCGTAGGCACCTATTCCTTGTTGCCTAGGATGGTTTTTGTTACACGTATGTATCAATAGTCGATTCAGCCCCAAAGCTTGAATCTCGATATGTGTAACTGGAATCCGTTTATCCACGCAGCCTGTTCGCTCAGCAACAAGGCAAGCTAGAGTCGTCGTATAAAGTTGTACAACTTATTTTCAGCCTACACCAACAACTGTACATAAGATCGCTTTCCGAAAATCACTACAAAAATCACTTTTTTTTTTTTTAACAATGCATTACTTATGTAACCTCTCTGCAATCGAAAGAAACTTCGAACATTTTAGAATCAAAATAAAACTCGTCGCCGGACCTAAACACTGTCTTAGGTCATAGAACATTTCCTTAGTTTACAAGCTACAGCCAGATACATCTGGAAACTTTGATCAAATAAGTAATTCCAGAAAATTCTCAACGATAGTACAACAATATCGATCTACGGAAATTATCAACATTACACAAAAAATTTTCTAGCTGCAGCGCAGATTCAAATCAAAAGTAAATACAGGCTACAGTACATGCTTTGCAAAACAAAATTTTTCGGAGCGCGTCTCAATCGCAGAGTTGCCAATCCCCAAAAAGTTTTCAGTAGTAAAATTTCTGAATTTCAGTAGTTTTATGACATTTTCCGTAGCCATACGTGCTCGCATTTTTTTTAAACGAAGACATGCATACACAGTCTGGAACGAAGGTCGTGAAGAGTGTTTCTGCACGAATTATTGAGAGATCCATATCGGGCTTGAAGAAGGTGGCTACCGACTGAACAGGGACTAACTTCATTCTTCTTTTTCTTTCTTTCTTTCTTTCTTTCTTTCTTTCTTTCTTTCTTTCTTTCTTTCTTTCTTTCTTCTTTCTTCTTCTTCTTCTTCTTCTTCTTCTTTATCCCTCTCTCTCTCTCTCTCTCTCTCTCTCTCTCTCTCTCTCTCTCTCTCTCTCTCTCTCTCTCTCTCGCTGTTTTCTCTCTCTGTCTCTCTCATTCTTCTTTTTCTTTCTTTCTTTCTTTCTTCTTCTTCTTCTTCTTCTTCTTCTTCTTCTTCTTCTTCTTCTTCTTCTCCTCCTCCTTCTCCTTCTTCTTCTCCTCCTTCTCCTTCTTTTTCTGCTTACTCTTCTTCTTCTTCTTCTTCTTCTTCTTCTTCTTCTTTTTCTGCTTACTCTTCTTCTTCTTCTCCTTCTTCTTCTTCTTCTCCTCCTTCTCCTTCTTCTTCTTCTTCTTCTTCTTCTTCTTCTTCTTCTTCTCCTTTTCCTTCTTTTTCTGCTTACTCTTCTTCTTCTCCTCCTTCTCCTTCTGTGAGTGGGTGTGTATCAGGGAGAAGACGGTGACTGTGTACCCAAACCCAAAGCCTTGGGTGACCAAGGAGTTCAAAGAAGCTCTGAAAGAGAAACACAGTAGGCCAGAGGGGAAGAAGAACATCAAGAAACTATCAGAGAAGTGTAGAAAGAGGTACAAAGAGCGGGTAGAGGGCAAGATAGCTAGAGGGGATGTGGGATGGGATCAAAAAGATCACAGGCACCAAGAAGAAGAGCAAGAGTGCAACAACAGACGGGGACTCTGTGCAGTTTGCCAACGAACTAAACGCCTTCTACGCGCACTTTGACAAGCCCGACAGCCAGCTGCAGGCGGTGCTAGAGACAACGGCGGCGGTGGAGGCGGACGAGAGGCTGACGGTCAGCACCCAGGAGGTCCGCAGGGCCTTCGCCAGGCAAGGCGTCCGGACCTGACGGCATCAGTCCTCGAGTGCTGAAAGTGTGCGCCGAGCAGCTAGCCGCGGTGTTCCAGACCCTCTTCAACATGAGCCTGAGAGCAGGAAAGGTGCCAACAGCGTGGAAGATGGCGCGAATAGTACCAGTGCCAAAGAAACCTGTCTGCAAAGAACTGAATGACTTCAGACCCATCGCTCTAACACCAGTGGTGATGAAATGTCTGGAGAAGCTAGTGCTGAAACGCCTACTGCAGCAGACGGAGGACCTCATGTACCCCCTGCAGTTTGCGTACCGCGCGCGGAGGGGCACCGACGACGCGGCGATGTACATCATCCACAGCATCCTTCAACACCTGGAAACGCCCAACACGTCGGCCAGAGTGCTGTTCGTCGATTTGAGCTCGGCGTTCAACACCGTCAGACCTAGCCTGATGTTTGAGAAACTCAGTACGATGTCAGTGGCACCGCAGCTCATCAAGTGGGTGATCAACTTTCTGGTCGGGCGGTCGCAGTGGGTTGGGTGAAATCCGACGTCCTGACCGTCAGCACGGGGACGCCTCAAGGTTGCTGCTTGTCGCCGACGCTCTTCACGCTCTACACCAACGACTGCCGGGCCTCTGAGGCCGACAATACGCTGGCGAAGTTCGCCGACGACTCAGCGCTGGTAGGGTTAGTGACGGGCGGCGACGACTCGCAGTACAGACGCGACGTGGACAGGCTGGTAGAATGGTGCCAGCAAAACAGCCTCGACCTCAACGTGGGGAAAACGAAAGAAATGGTAACAGATTTTAGAAGATCCGGAAGTGCGCCAGAGCCGTTGACAATCGGTGACCAGGTCGTAGAGCAGGTTGACGAGTACAAATACCTGGGCGTCACCGTCAGCTCCGACATGTCATGGACCAAGCATGTAGACAAGGTAGTCAGCAAATGTCACTCCAGGCTGTACTTCGTAAGGAAACTGCGCCAATTCAAAGTCAACAGCGAAATTCTGACCTCCTTCTACAGAGCCAGCATAGAGAGCGTGCTGAGCTTTAACCTGACCACGTGGCTGCATGGATGCAAAGAGGAGGACAGAGACAGACTGAGACGGGTGGTCAGGCAGGCGGAGAGGGTGGTAGGGTCGCAACTGCCCAGTATAGAGGAGCTGGAGTGCAGCCGCACTTTTAGAAAGGCTCGCAAGATAGCGGAAGACGAGCTGCACCCACTGCATGGCGAGTTCCAGATGCTCCCCTCTGGCCGCAGGTACAGAGTTGCCAAGTGCATGACCAACCGTTTCCAGCAGACGTTTGTCCCCTCTGCAATCACGCTACTCAACGAGCAGTTAAAATAAATCTTTATAGCATTTGGGCTGGGTAAAGGGGGTGGGGGCGGGTGGGAGTGGGGTAAGACAAACTGTAACTTGTCTTAATAAGACATCTTCATCAGTTTCTTTCTGTTTACTGTATGCCGTATGAATGTGTGCGAAAATTATCGATTGTGTGCGTATAATGTATACTCACTAGTCATGTAACGTATTATTGGTGAGATGTCAATTGCGCATTAGGCCTATGTATTTACTAGTCATATTGTGTACTAGTTATGATAATTTTAATGGAATCTTAGTTCATCTAGTATTTTTTATTACTACTATGCTGTATGAATGTGTGCGAAAATGTATTGATTGTTTGTGCATGATGTATAAGAACATTGACTTTTAATGTAATGTGAACTGTGAGGCGTTGTATGTTGGTTTAATCAATTGACGTATAGACTGTGATGTGGGTGCTTGACGTGATTAGGTGACATGATATATATTGACAGTGTTCCGCGGTTCTATTTTTGTGATCTGCATGATGTGTGATGTCTGATTCTTTACTTTTGATAGCCTACTTTGCGTAAATGTGAGAATGCGATGTGTCTGCGTGCACTGTGCTGTAATGTAGTGTATTGCGTATGAACTTCTAACCTATATTCTGATGTTTTCCCATATGCGCAAAACAAATTCTTCACTTGAAGTCAATAAATCTTGAATTTTGAATCCTTCTTTTTCTCCTTCTTTTTCTCCTCCTCCTCCTCTTTCTTCTTCTTTTTCATTATCATCATCATCATCATCATCATCATCATCATCATCATCATCATCATCATCATCTCTCCCTGCTGCTGCTACTACATTAAACTACCATCTGTCGCTATGAATATCTAAGGCAAGCTGTCTCAGTGACCTTTTTAAGTTTGTTATATAGTATTCAGCTGTTGGTCTTTGTGTATCTGCTGTCTAGTGTTTGCGTATGTGTCTGGGTGTGTGTTGGTGGGTGCGTGTGCGTGTGTGTGTGTGTGTTTGAGTGCGTGCCCTTTCTTGACTTGTTTTGCTGTTATTCTGTTGTATTTTATTGAAGCTTCTGTTAGCAAAGTCCCTTTTTTTTTTAAAAATAATTAAGAATGTCACAACACGAGTTTACGCTGGGACAACCGGCGATATTGCCATGAACAGGAAACTACTGTAAAATAAATATTAAGCAGATCCAGGTCAGCACGATCAAAAAAAAGAGGAAGGCATTTCACAAGGTCAGGACGCCTTACCTCACACTCCCTCGCACCCACCCGCACCCTACCTGTAGCCTCCAAAAAGCTCTTTCTTTCTTTCTTTCTTCTACCTATTGTCTGCAACCACAAGCCCCACCCACCCCCATTTCATCTTCTTCACTTTCGTCCCATGTCCCCAGGTCTCTCTCTCTCCCCCCCCCCACCTCTCTCTCTCTCTCTCTCTGCCTCTCTTTTACTCTCTCTTTCTCACTCGCACTCTCTCTCTCTCTGTTGCTCTCTCTCTGTTTCTCAGTCTGGATATATTATGTTTCTCTCTCTCTTGCTCTCTCTGTTTCTCAATTTTTTTTTTTATGTATACCGCATATTTCTCCCTTTTATCTCGTTCTCTCTTCTCTTCTCCACAACAGTTCTACTCTACCCCCACCCCCCACCCCCTTCACCCTTAATCCCATCCTCTCTTTCTCCCTCTCTTTCTCTCTCTGTTTCTCGCTCTGCCTCTCTGTCTGTCAGAATGTCAGTGTTCCTCTCTAATTTTCTCCGTCTGTATATCTGTCTGTCTGTCTGTCTCTCTCTTTCTCCTCCCTGACTACCTGTCCCCCCACCCCCTCCCCACCTTCTTCCTGTTTCTGTGCTGATTCTCTTCACTACAAACTCCGATTGGTTGAACAGAGAAGCGGCGGTGAATAGGGAAAAGAAGGGAGGTAATCATCCAACAGTGTCACCTTGCTTCAGTGCGAACTCCTCTAGAACGCGCGGCGTTAAGGTATGGATATGTTACCCCAGCAATCCGTGTATTCAGTCAATACGTGTATTGTCTTAAAAAAAAACAGTCAGAGAGAGAGAGAGAGAGAGAGAGAGAGAGAGAGACAGAGAGAGAGAGACAGAGAGAGAGACAGAGAGAGAGGGACAAAAAGAGGTAACGTAAGGTAAAAAAGGTAAAGGTGGTCCCATAGCCTTGTGGCCGTAGGGGAGCGTGATGTTGGAGATCACACTTATCTTGGGCCAGCGTAATGAGGGTGATGCCCATCTCTCTCCCTCGCTGCTTTACCTTCCCCACCCTTAAGAGAGTAGGTACGCAGTCGCAGTTGAGTCAAATGGGGGCGTTGTGATTTGTCGCTTCACGGTTTGCGGTCACCCATCCAAGTGCTAACCGCACTGGACGGCGTTTAACTTGCGACACAGTAGCGAGTGCTCCAACCACTGCGCTGTCCGACACCCCAAAGAGAGAGAGATTTATATTTAAATGTGTACATTTTAAGCTTATTTTTAATATTTACTTTGCATGAGAGAGAGAGGGAGAGAGAGAGAGACAGATAGACCGAGAGACTTTGGAACTTTGTCCTTTTATTAAACAAACAAATGATTAAACAGCAAATATCAAGTTAGGCTCCTAGCCCGGGGGCGGTGGGGGGGGGGAGCCGTATAGCCAGACAAGGGGGTAAGATGGGGGGATAGGGATACATAGTGATTACAAGAACGGCACTATATTACAAGACACAGCAGCCTCTAACTACAAACAATAACATATGCACTAAATAAAAAAGCAACAACAATGTTCAAACATTTGTGACACCTCTGAAAAAAAGAAAAATAATGAAATAAAATAAAATCAAAACTAACTAACTAAATAAATAATAAATTGATATGCACTCAAAAGATCAATCGCATAAAGATGCAAGATAAAACAAAAACAACAGTCATCAGAGAAGTGAAAGAACAAGGGAAAGAATGCCAGAACAGTGAAGCACACATGCATGACCACCAAACAGTATTCAAATATTGGAGGAAAAAAAATAAAATAAATAAATAAATAAATAAATAAATTTTAAAAAAATAAAAATAACAAATAAAAAAAAATTAAAAAAATAAAAATAAAAAAACAATGCTGTAGGCTTACTACTTAAAAAGTGAAAGTATTATTCCAATAAGACGACTTAAATTTAGCAGTGTGCTTTTCGATTTCGAGTTCATTAGCTGATTTAATTTGAAGACACTGGGGTGATTCCTAAAATACCGTGGCAATAGGGAAAATCTGTTGTCTTTTAGAAGGGGATTAGTACAATTAAACAAATAATGGAATTCATCACCTATTTCATTTAAATCACACAAGAAACACAATCTTTCTTCTCTGGGAATATTTACATATCTTTGAGTTTGAATCGGAAGTTTGTGGCAACCGAGTCTAAACTGTAACAGATTTATTCTAAAAAATGGTGACAAATTAACTAAATGATCCTCAAAACAAAACTTTTCGTTAAAAATTCTGTAAGTAATACAACTGTTAATGCTCATTTATATTCTGATGACAGATTTGCAAAAATTGGTCTTTCAGGCGTTGTTTGACTAGATTCTTAAAATAATTCAAAGAATAACTACAACCACGCAACCATATGAAAGACAAACCGAGATCGTCCAGAAGAGAACGAACAGTATTTAACCAAGATAATTTATACTCACTATTAAAAATCAAATACAGAAACCGACAAAGATAGAGAGAGAGAGAGGTTAAAATTGAAGTGTATACATTTTAAGCTTATTTTTATTATTGACCAACTTCTACTTAACATGGTTTAGTTGTGTGGATGTGTCCCTGTGAGTGTGTGTATTGAAGTACAAGAACAACAAATGATTGTGTGGTCATTCATTTATTCATGTTTACAACCAGTTGCCGTTTAAATGCCGAATGACGGTTCAGTCAATTTGTGTATTGACCACAGCATTTTTTAAGAAAATACACGTATTGACTTGAAATTTTTGTCATTATTGTATTGGCTAGTGGTCACAGTCAAAACACGAACTCACTGATGTTTTTTTTAAAAGACAATACACGCATTGACTGAATACGCAGATTGCCCGTAGCAGATATATGGAATTCTCTTTGTAAAATATTTATTTGCGATATTTCTCGGTGTATTTTTACCACTTTCAAGTAAATAATCACATGTAAATTATAATTTATTTGCAAAAATAAAT
>CM072521.1:49426013-49677188 GCA_036898135.1 Oncomelania hupensis
CTTTTGTAGCACCTCATCTTCATGCTGTGTATTCTTCGTTGTAGGTGTGCTTGAGGGTCCACCGTCCTATGACATACGCATTCTTTCCCCAGCCCTCCACCGTCCTATGACATACACATTCTTTCGTCTCCTCACCCTTATCATCTTGTTTCCTCTTGTTCCTCTAGTTTATTCCTCCTCCAATCCACAGATTTGGCTTAGGCTACAACAGAAGGAGGAACACTAGCCAAGGTTAACTGAGTGAGCCTAGCCTGCGCTACGCTGTGTATGCCTCTAAATTGCGGCACGATTTTACACCTGTTCACACTCCATCTCACCTCCTCCTCCATACACACACGCACCACAAACACGCACGCACACAATCACACACACACGCATACTTACATACTCACACTCATACCCTCAGCTGAAATACTGTAAACATCTATCCCCTCCTCCTCCCTCTCTCGCCCTCTCTGTCTCTGTCTCTCTCTGTCTCTCTATGTCTGTCTGTCTGTCTGTCTGTCTCTCTCTCTCTCTCTCTCTCTCTCTCTCTCTCTCTCTTTCTCTTTCTCTCTTCCTCTTCTTTTACACCTTTGGAACCTTTGGAGCTTTGTCCTTTTATTTCACACACCACCATCAAACAGTATTAAATAAGGCATCTAGCACAAGTGGTGGAGATGGGACGGGGAGGAGGGAGGTGGAGGGGTGAGGAGGAGGCGTAGAGCCCAAAATGGTGAGTAGGAGTGAATGGGGAGAGGGGAGGGGTGATGGGGGGTTCAAACAAACACAGAAGTAAACGAGAACGGCCTAACCGTGAACAGGAATATTGCACACACAAACGTGGACAAATTGACGTTAAGTTGTTAACTTACAAGCACTTGAATGGAAAACAAATACGTAAAAGGACAAATCGATTAACTTTTTTTTTTTAATCGGGCTTGAACCACTGGCCTGTTCAGGCTTCAATGTTATCTTCTGGCATTTGAGTACACTTGACACTGAGCGAAGCCATGAGGGTTGCTGAGGACAGAGAAAGATGGAGTATACGGGTTAAACGATCATCTGTGGTGCCCCAACGACTTCCGAGTTACGGGATAGGATAGGATAGGCTAGGATTCGAGTGGCGTACATTACTGAGTTAACGGCGATAACAATCAAATTTGCATGTGAAAATAGTGTTGTTCTTTTGTTGTTCGTTAAGTACACAAATATGACGTAGATATAATCAATAACGTAACTTGTGTCTTTACTTTAATAGTAATAATAGTAGTAGGAGTAGTAGTAGTAGTAGTAGTAGTAGTAGTAGTAGTAGTAGTAGTAGTAGTAGTAGTAGTAGTAATAATAATAATAATAATAATAATAATAATAATAATAATAATAATAATAATATATAGATTTATATTAGTTAGTCATTGTTTATAGGGTCCGCCGGACTGCAAAGAGCTTAATCAGGAGCACTATAGATTTATGCAGCGCACATATCTCACAAAAAAATAGTGAGTCAAGGCGCATACTCACGCATTTCGTACGCGTAATACAATAATGGTACATTGAACCAAAAAAAATTGACATGCACAATCAAAGGAGTTCAAATAGCTACATAAATATATACAGATGGTGGAGGAAAAAAATACACACACACACACATAGACACACTAACATATACAAACAACACACACACACACAAACACCCACACACCCACACCCAAACACACACACACGCGCGCAAACACACACCCACGCACACACAAAACTTAACATCCGTCCATTTACACTGTGCCAGCGGGTTAGCGCAAAAGAGACCAAAGTAGCCATGACAAGGGAAACAAAAGTCTAAGAAGATAGTTACAAACAGTTTGTGACGGAGTGAAAGAGATAGTGAATTTCAATTGAAAGGAGATTGCTAACATTTGCATTTGCGCATACGAAGAGAAAATATAAGAATGCGCTGACCAAGGTTTTTAGAAGGGGCAGAGTAGCTCAGTTGGTAAAGCGCTTGCTAGTAATTGAAAGGTCGCTGTTTCGAATCCAAAATTGGGCAACGTTTGGCCATATTATTTTCCTTTACTGGTTCGCTGGTGTCAGAATAATGTGACCAGTTGTCGCCTATACGCTCCGGTGTCGTGTGAATACAGTATAATCTACCATTGACCTTTCTAGCATAAAAATTGTGAGTTTTGTTTTTTAAACCATAAATTACATCAAGTAAATGATGTTAAGATGTGGTTTGTGTAAAACTGAAATGTAGTATCGCTGAATTTGTATTGCGAATTGTGACCACGCCTGATTTCCTTGTAATTAAAAACAAAGTTTGTGGATCGAACAATGGCATTTGGGAAGCTAAGCTCCTGCGTGTAGATTGAAAGACGCCATGGTTCTTTTCATTTCCCCCTAATCCCCTGCCTTCCCCACTCACCCCTCCCCACCGCCTGTCTTGTCTCGTTCCCTGTCTAGCCCCATCTCCTCCCTCCCCACCCACAGTAGAGTGCACCCCAATACTAAACATGTCTAAACGTCTGAAGTAGCATTCATGGCGATTACCTCATCACAGTCCTCCCTCTTCCCCCTGTCTCCCCAGTTCACGGGGAGTGCACTGTGTCAGCGTGCCTGTCTGAGCCTTTAAAGAAAGGAGAGGGAGGAGGAAGAGGGAGGAGAGTCGTGGGCGGTGGGTGTGGGTGTGGGTAGGAATTTGTTATGGAATTCACACTTTTCTGCTACCCTATGCACCAACGGGAATCCCCCATGTAAGAGGGGTAACTCTTTCGTTACCGTGAAACATACTTCCGGTTTCTTTCTCCGCGTATTGTTTATCCGAGTGTTTTGAGTGAGTTATTTCCAAATATTCAAGAATATGTCGAATCACATGAGAAAGCGTTGGTGGGAGCATAAAAGAGAAAGTGTTGCAAAGAATGCCGGATGGATTTGAAGTCCCACTTGTGACAGTCAAGTTTACAGTGGGAAGACAACATGTGTCACTGGCCACCGGTATCATACCCTCACATAGTCAACTACTTCGTGTTTTGTGAAGGTTGCGACGGCGAAGCTATGGAAAACTACAAGAGTCTTCAGGTCCTGTTTCACTTTCTGTCGATGATCGTTCTTTAATCGTTGTATCGCTAGCTCTTCCATCTGACGACTGGCGTTTTCGTGGTGGCTTTCTGCCGATCTTCACTTTGCTGTCGTAACCAAGAAACAGCTGGGGAGATGGATTTTGAATGGTGGGCTCTCGGTCAGTAAAATGAAAGAAACAGACAAAAATTGTCTTCGGTGGACGTTTTAAATGTAGTTTTGACAGCCACTCTCTTATCTGGTCACTATTTGAAGGGGTGTGCAGTTTGTAGGGCTCCTGACTCACGCACTCTCCATGAACCATTGGGTAGTGATCAACGCACCTCCGAAGTCGCCACAAATACAGGCCTCTACGATTGTTTTTGCATCCTTTCACTGAGCATGTACTTCCTCCACCGTTTTTATACTTATCCCACTCCTTTTCTGGCTCTAACAATCGTCGTTTTCGGCAATTTCCCATATTTAAAAGTCATGCATCAAGCTTTGAGAAAAGCAAAACAAGCCAGACCGGAACTTGGTTTCACTCTAACCTCGTTTTGATTTATAATGGCGATACCCACGAGTTTTTATGAGAGGTGCCGGAAAGTTGAGAGAGAGAGAGAGAGAGAGAGAGAGAGAGAGAGAGAGGGGGGGGGGAGCGAACAGTTTTTCAGGGGTGAGGATTTGGATTGTATAGAAAATCACGAGTGAAAAGAAGAGAGAGAGAGAGAGAGAGAGAGAGAGAGAGAGAGAGAGAGAGAGAGAGAGAGAGAGAGAGAGAGAGAGAGAGAGAGAATAGTTAGAGTAGTATTGTATTGTATGACGGCCTATTAGCGACAAAACCTGATAATTACCAATATCACTGATACCTGGAAATGCAGGTTTTGGTGCTAGTAAGCCTATCCTATCATATCCTATTCCAAAACTCGAAGGTCGCTGGGGCACCACAGATGATCGCTTAACCAGCGTACTCCATCTTTCTCTGTCCTCAGCAACCCTCATGGCCTCGCTCAGTGTCCAGCCAGTCCATTCTCGAATGTTGTCATCCCTCTTCATTTTCTGTCTCCCTCTTCTTCTGCCTCCTTGCACCGTGCCTTTCAGGATGGTCTTTGCAAAACTGTCAACCTATTTTCTCCATACGGTATTTAAATAAGTGACTGTTTCCTTCATACAAGGGGTGAAAGGGTTTTCGGGCTGATAATGCGTGCGCGAGCGTCCTTTCTCCCACTAAACTACACTAAAACTCAACTAATGAAATGAAGTGTTAAAAATACAAATTCGCATTTATTCAGAAAAACATATAATTACCTCTTTATCAAGAAACAAAAGATTGAAACCAAAGAAAACATAACATGAATTAAAACATAGACGTGTCTAACACATAAAAGCAAAACATCGGCATAAAATGTAGAAAATCACTCTCTCACCTTTGTGGTTCCTCTAATTTAACACCTACACATATAATAATACACAAAAGAAAAAAAACAACACACATATGTCCCCCCTTTTGTCCCTGATAGTCCGTTATACAATGCAATGTATAACCAAATCACACCATTTGCACTGTCACTGATTATAAAAGTCTTGTTGCACAGTTCTTCCTGGTATTTTCTTAATTTTGAACGTTTTCGCCACAGTTCAATTATGCACAGTTTATTTTAAAAAAAAAAAAGTTGTTTAGAGTTACAGGGTATTGAAATCCGCACTGTTTCTAATGTTGATAAGAAAATAATCATAAATAAAATGTTCTTTCTAAAAGTGTATAAAATTTGTGGCTTCTTCTAAAACTTAAACACACACACTCGCAATCATCCTACCATTTCCTCTTACTCTCCTTTGTCACCCTCTCTCCCGTCTCTTTCTTCCCCTTTCGCAGCCTAGGTGTTACACTTTTTGTTGGTTTTTAATCAGTATTAGATTCAGCCCCAATGCTTGAATCCTGATAAGTGTAACTCGGATTCGTTTATCCACGCAACCTGTTCACTCAGCAACAAGGAAGAAGTCATCGTATGAAGTTTTCCAACTTTATTCAGCGTATATCAACAACTGCATACAATCGCTCAATCGCTTTTCACTTTTTTTGTCTTCTCTACACAATGCATCAATTATATAGTTTTTCTAGACTCCAGATGACATCAGAATGTTCCAGCGTGACACATTACAACCAATCAAAATAGACTTCGTCATCACTGTCTTATATCATACAACTTCCTTTACAGTCCAAGAATTTTCCCAGCTATCTTCATTTATCGTGAAGCTTCGATCGACAGTAAACAAGCAACTCCAGAGAATTCTCCAACAATATCGACCAATGAAAACCACCAACGTTATACAAAGCTTCTTTTAACAACAACGCAAAACCAAATCAAAGGTAAATACACTCTGTTATTAAATGCTTTGCAAATCAAAACGATCAGATTTATCGTGCGCCTCTCACACGGACTATCGTGCGCGTCGCGCGCATACGTAACACTCGGTGACCCTTCCTCTCGTTATTAGATGTCCCCCGATGCTTAATTGTCACAGCCGGACACTCTGTCGGTGACACAACGGTCAACCTATCAACGGACCCAAACAGCGTCACAAGACTGCTGCTGCCTAGCCAGTTCTTTGCCTTCAGTGTTGGCTACAAGTCCATCCTGCAAATGATAATAATAAAGGCTACTTTTCTAGCATAACTTTTATATATCTATTTTCCATTAAAAATAATTTGTCTGCTCTCCTCCTCTCCTGAAGAAAAATTTACATGGCGTTCGTATTCACATTTTTTCCAATTCACAAAACTCATACAAATATACAAAATGCAACAATCATACATTTGGTTGTTTTACATCGTTTTGTACAATTTACATCCAACCTCTCTCTCTCTCTCCAGTCTTGCTGACGGTTTAACTAAAATAATATCATTTACAAAAATTATGTATTGAAAAGAAAAGTTTGCCAGATACAATATTAATAACAAATAAAATATTTTAATAAAAGTTTAAAAACATACAATTCACGTTAAACATCTCTCACATACGTTTTTTCTACATCCCCTCCCTAAATAGTTTTTCCTCCCCATTCTGTCTTTGACGATCGTTTAGGGACAAGAACACAGCGGCCAAATCTTACTTACCGACTTGTGATACGAGAAGTCTCTTAAAACACAACATGGGCAGATTCCAAGAAATCCCACATACGGATGAGAGCATAAGACAGCCCCCCCCCCCCCTCCCCAGATCCGAAAGCCTCCCGTAAAGTCCCACTTCGACAACATATATTATGGTCCAACAGCTTAATGTTTCCTCCGCCTGTACCTCCCGTCTCCTCCCGATCTACTTGTGCCCAGGACCCAACGCAAAAGATGCTAGTTCCGGCTGAATCCTGGAGTATAATCTTTTAAAACCGAGCTCCCCATTGGTCCACTATGCTGGTAAACAACCTTCACTGTGGAAGCACGTGCCCATCATTAATCAATTTCTTCGTTCTGATGCCCTGACCAGTGACCTGTCTGTCCCGTGGCTGAAAAACATGGTGCCCCAGACCCCTCTCCCACAGTTTTGCCATGACAAAGACCTGATGCTCTGGTGACGTGGCCATACCATCGGAGTTTCCGTTTCTTTACCACTGTGAGCATGTCATCGCGTTGTCCAATGGCTTGTGTGATGGTCTGTCGGACTTCGTCGTTGGTGATAGGAAGCCGCCTTAGCCAAAAGTAGGCACGATCGCGTAAAAATGTGTAAGCCTAATTATTAAGTGACAATTGTAATTATTATGTGATGATTATATACTCCAGGCGGATTGCTAGAGCCAAGACTGAAAATTAAACAAGATCAGGCGAAGATATTTGTAATCTTTCAATGATAATTGTAATTCTGCCTTAATATTTGTAATGATCCCATGATATTTGAATTTATGAGGCTTTGGCACTAGTAGGCCGTCATAGTATTAGGGTTGGCGATAGGAATATTTCAGTAATGGCACTGGATGCAGTCTCTCAAAAATTTCACATATTAAATTCATTTTCCTTTCCGACTTTAACTTGACTTTCCACTACAGTCATGTTCAAGCGATAAATGTGTGTTTGTTGTATAATTATGTAAGAATGTCAGTTTACATGTGAGCGTGTATGATGGTTACAGATCGCCGCGCTTGAATCACATTCCGATAAAAAGGCGTGTATAGCATCCAGTTTGTGAGCGTGTATGCTGGTTACAGATCGCCGCGCTTGACTTGATTTAGGAAAAAAGCGCGTATAGCCTCCAGCATTATTTGTATTGTTATTGTTGCTGTTATTATTATTATTATTATTATTATTATTATTATTATTATTATTATTATTATTATTATTATTATTATTATTATTATTATTATTTGCAAAGTAGAGAGTGTGTCAAACCAAAGCCATGAGGGTTGCTGAGGGCAGAGAAAGATGGAGTACGCTGGTTAAACGACCATCTGTGGTGCCCCTACGACCTCCGAGTTACGGGATAGGATAGGATAGGAAGCACAGAGAGAGAGAGAGAGAGAGAGAGAGAGAGAGAGAGAGGGGTAAGCTGGCACATGACAGGAGGGTGTGGGGTGGAGGTTATAAGGAGAGGAGGGTTGGTAGAGGAAGCTTAGTGGGGCCGGGTAGCTCAGTTGTTAGAGCTGCTTACTAGTAACCGAAAGGTACCTGGTTCGAATCCCGGATTGGCCAATGTGTGACCATATTATTTTCCCCTTACCATCAACTGGTTCGCTGGTGTCAGAATAATGTGACCAGTAGTCGCCTATACGCTCCGGTGTCGGGTGACTATAATCTACAATTACCCTTAGAGGAAGCGCGAAAGGGGAAAAAATCGATCATGGACATTGCTGTAGTTAAACCAAAAAACCAAAGAAGGTACAGCTTCACGTACAATACAACACAATACAAGATTATTGCTTTAGGTCCAGCGGACTCTTTTGAGCCAAATTAGGACGTTGTACGTTCTTTGGTTAAAGTGATGTCAAGTTGATTAGACTGAACTGAAAGACTAGTGGCAAGTATAGTAGGGAATAGCCATCGAGTGTTTGTATTAAACATTGAGGCAATAGGGAGGGTGGGGGGGAAAGGGTGGAGAGAGGGGTGAGAAGGAGGGGGGGAGAGGGGAAGAAGAGCTGAGATGCGGAGTGGGAGGAAGAAGGTAGACATAAAGGACGATGACGACACAGTCGCGAGGGACAGATAAAGAAAGCAGTTCAAACGGAATACATCTGCTGCAACGCGAACTCACCACATATTCACAGTTAGGCCATGATCTAGCATGTTGCACCCAACAGGCTTGAATTGTGTCGCGGACGTTTTGCTATCAGGGATACATTATAAAACAAAATAATAAAATTAAAACGTCTGTGGCACATATCAGGCTGACCCAAAACTCCCTGTTAACTCCCACCCACCCCCACCTCTACCCATCCACCCCCGCAACAAAAACGTTATTGATAGTGTTCCGTTGGGGAAAAGACAAGGTGTATCTTGACAGCATAATAGCTGGCGGAGAGGGAAGCTTGATGGCGCTTTTACTTCATTATTTCATTCTGTTGAGTGATTAGGACACTCTTTTTTTTTTTTAAAAGTGAAAAAGCAATTACTAACATTAATATTCTATTGATTCAGGTTCAGAATAAAATTCGGCGTGCGTCAAGGATGCCTACACTCTCCAACATCCTTCAACAACTTCCCCACCCCCCACCCCCCACCCCTTTCCCTCAGACCTTTATTGGTTTCGCTCCGCTACGTCAAGTTTATTTCGATGATGCTGCAGTTTGAGCCTTGTTGTGGTGAGGGTGAGGTGCAGTGTTGAGGCGCGTGGGGGTGAGGACACTGAACTAAATAAACTAGATCTTTTAGATCAGTGGGGTGAGGATGGCGTGACACTGCGTAGCTGAGACTCGCAGAGGCCTCTCCATTATAGTACGAGGCACTAGGCGAGTCTCTCTTACGCTGTGTGCCACGGGGTACAATCTAGGAACGCACGCATCGCGACCCGCCGTATTTCACTGGATTCCTTAGCCCGGGGAAATTAATGTATTTGGCAGGCACGCGCCGCAGTCTTTGAGTGTACAAATGTTAAGGCACGTTGGTCTAATGGTAGAGCTTTGGCTTGCGGATCTGAAGGTCCCGGGTTCGAGCCCAGGCCGGGGCATTGTGTTGTGTCCTTGGGAAAGACACTTTACTCCCGTTTCCTACTCCTTCGGATGAGAGTATAAACCGAGGCCTAGTCTGTGTCGCATACATTCCATCATAACGGACTTTAAAGATCCTGACGCTCATGTCCTAGACGGGTGAGTGCCGGTGACAAGAACACACCCAGCATGCACCTAGGTCCTTCTCCCCCATCCCTGGCTGCCCAGGATTGTGCTCAATTGTCCGGGCGTCAGACCATGCGCCCAAAGGCTGCGGGTGGGCGTCTCGGGCGGTTCGAGTTAGATCCTGTATCGGCCAGCGCCTTGAGCAGCTCTTGAGCTGGAAAAGCGCTATATAAGAACGATTAAATAATAAATAAAATAAATAAATAAATAAATAATAAAATAATGTAGCCTACATACGTAACTGTTGCTATCTGGGGCCAATTCTATGAACGGGTGTAAGGAACGAATAAGTAAACTTAACGGCTCTATGTGTAAAGTTATTGAGCTGTAAGTTGACTATTCGTTCGTTACATTATTTGATAAAACCGGCCCCTGGTCATGCACGGCAATGCATGCTGGCACGTGTTATGTGTACCGTGATGTTGGGAAATTTGTGTGGGATAGGTTGTATGAGATGGGGAGAGAATGTGTAGGTGTGTGTGTGAGAGAGAGAGAGAGAGAGGGGGGGGTGGGGGGGGTCACAGCGACTCAACCAAAGCTTTTTAGATTTTGAGGTTAGGTAGCCAGGCTAGCTATAAATAGCTTCGCCGATGCTTCCTTTCACTGGAAGGGAGGGTGCAGGCAAGCTATAAATAGCCCGCAGCAAGCAAAATGTGGAGGCACTAAACAGTGCTGCTCACATAGGAATTGAGCTGGTGTTGGGTAAGAACGTTTTATTGAATAAACAATACATAGTTCATTTCAAGGCCACAGGCCACATTAAAACACAACACTGAAACGCCTCATAAATGTACAAACACAAAAGTACGCGTCCCTAAAATCAGTCCATGATTTAAATGCGATTAAGACAAACCAGTAAAAAACAAAAAAAACGACAACACATTTTTGTCATTAAGTTAACACACAATGTATACGACACACACATGCCCTTTTAGTTTTATATCACACCTATCATTCCTCATTTTCTCCCAGACGCATGCTTTATTTATCGCTGTTATTGAACTTTCCAGCATCATTTTTCTCTCAAATATACCTATTGAGAGAGAGAGAGAGAGAGAGAGAGAGAGAGTGTATGTGTGCGGGCGTGTGTTAGAGTGTGTGTGTGTGTGTGTGAGATAGAGAGACTGCGCGCGCGTGTGAGAAGGATGGATGTGTAAAGGCAGTGAGAGAGACAGACAGACAGAGACAGACAGACAGAGACAGACAGAGAAACCAACAGATAGACAGACAGGCAGAAAGAGAGCCGTGTGTATACGATCAATACGACACGTTGTGTTTTGACCTTGGACCCATTTAATTCTCTACAGGAGAAATAAACCAGAGAGAGAGAGAGAGAGAGAGAGAGAGAGAGAGAGAGAGAGAGAGAGAGAGAGAGAGAGAGAGAGAGAGAGAGAGAGAGAGAGAGAGAGAATACGAAAACGAATATTTGTTCAATAAAGGGCCAAACCCCTTAAAACAAGTGTGTACAACATATTCACACCAATTATTACAGTACAACAGCATTGAAGTCAAACATACATGGACACGATACAATATTTCAAATCCTCAAAACACGCATCCCTAAAACACAGTTACTCTAATCTTGAACGCTCCATACAAAAGCGTGCATAATCTCCTTATAATATTGTAATTATTTTATGACAATGGTAAATACAGCCTGAATGGATACGCATTTGGGGTTGTATAGTATTTAGGGGAAATATATTCTCTACGTAATTCATCCAATACGGACAACAGATCCCAAATTCCAGCTTATTGTCTTAGGTTTGATTACATAATTTGCGCAGTTTGTTTCCGGGCATGCAACTGCATAAATACCAAATCTAAACTTAGTCATTATGAACTTAATCATTATATACCGAAGAGGTCTATCTAGATTCATTTTTTTTAAAATAAAGGCACATAATGTGACATATTACAAAAGGATCTGTATAACCGTCCACTCATATTTACATAGTCATTCCATTCTTGCCATCTACAGTCTATCAATCGCTCTTTAAAAACACGTAGAAACCATTTTACATACCCACACCCTGATTCATCTTATCTCATCCTATCCTATCCTATTCCGTAACTCGATAGGTCGTTGGGGCACCACAAATTACCGTTTAACGAGCGTACTCCATCTTCCTCTGTCCTCAGCAACCCTCATGGCATCGCTCAGTGTCCAGCCAGTCCATTCTCAAATGTTGTCCTCCCAATTCTTTTTCTATCTCCTTCTTCTTCTGCCTCCTTGCACCGTGCCTTGCAGGATACTCTTTGCAAGACATGATGCTCTGGTGAGGTGGCCATACCATCGGAGTTTCCGTGTCTTTACCACTGTGAGCATGTCATCGTATTGTCCAATGGCTTGTGTGATCTATCGGATTTCGTTGTTGGGGATGTGCTGCGTATAGGAAATGCCCAGAAGTCTTCTGTAGCACCTCACCTCCATGCTTTGTATTCTTCGTTGTAGATCTGCTGTGAGGGTCCATGTTTCGCAAGGGTATAGAATGATGGAGATGACAAGGGAGACAAGCAGCTTACCTTGGAATTTAGATCGATGGTCCTGTATTTCCAAATGGGCTTCAACCTTGTCCGGGCAGCAGTTGTTTGTGCGATCCTGTAGAGGACTTCCTGTCGGGACCCATTGTCTGATACAATGTCTCCTAAATATTTGAAGCTATGCACTGTATTGAGGGATTGGCCTTAGACTTTGATGTCAATGTTGATGCTATTGGTATTGATGGTCATCATTTTGGACTTCTCTGCACTTATTTCCATTCCAAAGGCTCTGGAAGTGGTGTCAAGCTTCTGTACCAGCTGTTTAAGTTCTTGTTCCTCTCCAGCCAATCCATCAATGCCATCCACAAAACGGAGGTTGGAGATTGCTTTACCCTCTATGCTGACTGTGCCTTCGTGATCTTCAAGTACCTCTGCCATGATGCGCTCTAGGAAGATGTTGAAGAGTGTTGGAGGGAGTAGGCATCCTTGACTCACACCGATTGTTGTTCTGAACCAGTTCCCGATGGCGCTGTTGTGGAAGGCTGCACTAGTAGCCTTGTCATACAGTCTTTTGATGACTTCATCCACACATGCCCAAATCCATACTGAAACAAACATACTGGTACGTTCATCACACACGTCTTTCCCCATTTATTATCCAATTCATACAACATGTTATAATCATTATAAGGTAATCTGCAAGCCTCCATTGGTACTAATGTAAACCAATAGCGTAGACAACTTACAACATACTTATTGATGATAGGTATCTTTAATTCGTTTTACACAAACTCATTTGGCATAGCCATGTCCACATACAAACATTTCTTCAGGGCAAACAAATGTATTGTTTCCCATGGAATAGCTGCTTTCTCCAAACCTCAAATGTCAGAACCATATTGCATAACTGGCTGAACTTGTGCATCATACTGTTCTCCTTGATCGCATGTCTTGTGAAGTTGGAGTGACTGGGCCTGCATTGGACTGGTTTGTGTCATACTTGCGAAACAGAACCCAGTAAGGCATGGCCTCAATCGAAAATTGTTCGCCGACGACACAGAGCTCTACACAGCTTTCAGACCTACTGCACAGTCAGCTGAAGAAGCAGTGACATCGGTGGAGCATTGCTGTGAGGAAGTCAAGAACTGTGTGTCATCAAATAGGCTCAAACTGAATGACTTGAAGACAGAGATTTTGCTGTGTGGGTCAAAGACTAACCTAGCGAAAACCAGCATCGACTCTGTACAAATTGAAGAGGCCAAGATCACACCATCTGACGTAGTGCGAAACCTAGGCTTGTACACTGACAGCCAACTAACCTTGTCAACGCATGTTAGTTTCATCGTGAGGACATGCTACTTCTACATCAGAATGCTAGGCAGACTTCGCCCATTGTTAAATCTAAGAACTGCCAGATCAGTCGCAGCTTCTCTCATCCTCTCTAGTTTGGATTATTGTAACAGCTGGGGACTACCCAAAACACAACTGCAGAGACTACAACTTGTTAAAAATACTGCAGCAAGGATTGTTCTAAAACAAAAAAAAAGAATGAGCACATTTCACCCGGACTTCGCTCTCTTCATTGGCTACCCGTTGAAAAAAGACTAGACTACAAAATCCTGGCACTGGCCTATAAGTGCTTCACGAGCACTGCTCCCACCCACCTCACGGAACTGGTCTGCCCTTACCAACCCATACGCGAACTCAGGTCAGGGACTCAGTATAGACTTGAAACCCCCAGTGTGCGCACAAGCAACACAACCAAAAAGACTCTTGGAATGCGCTCCTTCAAAAATGCTGCACCCACTCTGTGGAACTTTATTCCCCTGAGCTTGAAGCAAGCTCCATCCCTGCCAAGCTTCAGGAAAGGACTAAAAACTTACCTGTTTCAATATGGCTGAATCACCGTCTTAGTGCGCGTAGAGCATGAACATTACGTACATGGATTTTTTGACGCCTTACAAGATCACATCATCATCATCATCATCATCATCATCATCATCATCATCATCATCATCATCATCATCATCATCATCAGAAAGTTTCAAATAAACGTCTACATAATAATTATCATATATAAGAAGTCTCTGCATTATACAGAAAAAGTTCTTTTTTGGTTTGCTTGCTATAATTATCTCTAAATGCTGCAACGAAACTTATTTTTGTTTTTAAAAACAACAACAACAACAACAACAACAAATACCCAGATTATTATATGCATTAATTACTGTTACGATTGAGACGCGAACGATAGTTCCGATCATTTTATTTTGCAAAGCATGCAATGATAGCGTATTATTTACCTTTGATTGGATTTTGCGCTGTTGCTAGGAGAAACTTTGTATTGATAATTTTCGTCGGTCGATATTGTTTTGAATTTTCTGGGGTTACTTGTTTATTATCGATCGAAGTTTCCAGATCTGTCTTCTAATAGCTAAACGATTCTTCCAAAACGAGGAATGTTTTATGACGTAAGATAGAGATTAGTTCCGGTGACGAGTTTGATTTTAATTGGGTATTGTTGTGCCATTCTGGAATGTTCGAAGTTTCTGTCGATTGCAGAGAAGCTATAGAGACTATAAGTAGTGCACTGTCTGCATGCTAAAAAAAAAAAAAATTCTAGTGATTTTGGAAGTTATTTTTGGAAAGCGATCTTGTATGCTGTTGTAGATGTTTGCTGAATAAAGTTGTAAAACTTTATACGACGACCCCTGAATTGGGCTACATAAAATTATGTCCCCTTGCACTCCTAATGAACAATTTACATAGTCTGTGAGTCTGGTAGCCTACCACATCTAATACGAGCTTTGACATTAACAAACATAGTTACTTTTGACACGTGTGTGTGCGTTTGTGTGTGTGTGTGTGTGTGAGAGAGAGAGAGAGAGAGAGAGGGAGACAGAGATGGACAGACACATACACAGAGAGACAGAGATAGATAAACAGAAAGAGAGACAGACACAGACAGAGACATATAGAGACAGACATATAGAGACAGACAGAGACAGAGACACAGACAGACAGATAAACAAATAGAGAGAAAGAGAGGTAAAGAGAGAGAGAAAGTGAGAGAGAGAGAGTGAGAGAGAGACAGAGAAAGAGAGAGAGAGAGAGAGAGAGGGGGGGGGGGGGGGTCGCTATTGGGTGTAAACAAGGGGGTTGTTTACGGAACTCGGCCTCGTCCTAGTTTTGTACGCACTGACTGAGCTTTTTACTGCGTCTGTTTTGCCGACGACCTTTACCCTTTTGCACGGGCAGCGGTGCTTCACGGTCACTCCCTTTTCACCGCTCTCCCTCTTCCCCTTCTACCCCCATCCCTCTACTCCCCGTCCACCGTCCACCGTGCCGCTCACAATCCGACCCCTCCATCCTATTCTCCTTCCAGCAAACCAGCACAGCGCTTATTTAATAAGGGTAGTTGTTGTTGTTGCATCAATTTTTATTCATCAGATTAAAATAAGTTGTACTGATTAACAAGGGTAGAAGGGTAAAAGATTAAGCACGGGGTGTGCTTTTTTTTTTTTACATCCTGCACTTGGGGCTTGTAACAATAACACTGAGTATAACAAAATAATTTTATAACAATAACATCATTACTAATAATATAATCATAATAATAAACTAGTAGTGGACATAGCGCTAGTTAGATTAAAGACACTTGTTGTTATAAAGATAGTGTTCTGATATCTGGAAACCGTCTGTTTTTATTAATAAATTTGTTTATTAGTTGTATTATTATTAGATCTACCCCTTTTCTCTTTTCTTTCTTTCTTTCTTTTTTTTTTAAAAATTACAAATTAACGTCGTAACGTTTAATGTACTGAAAACTGTATACATTTTTTATACTTTTATTTTATATATTTATATATATTTTATATATTTATATATATTTTGACACTGAGCAAAGCCATCAGGGCTGCTGAGGACAGAAAAAGATGGAGTATGCTGGTTAAACGATCATCTGTGGTGCCCCTACGACCTCCGGGTTACGGGACAGGATAGGATAGGAAATTATATATATATATTTATTTACATAGTATTTATATATATAGTATTTGTTTTCTGTTGTTGTTGCATAATGTTGTTTTTTTTATTTTTATTTTTATTTTTTACTGCAATCTTCATTTGGATTTTCTTTTTGTCTCCAGGGGATAGGAGACGTATATGGGAGGTAACTGATAAATGATAATGATTCTCATGATATTTGGTATTGTTGCAAGAGTTGTTTCTCTTTTTATACTAGAGTTGTAAAAAAGTATAACTGGGAAACTAAATAAAGTTGAAGATTTAATTTTTAAATTAATATTAACTATATATTACACATGTTTGTTGTATGCTAAATTAAAATCTTTTATAGACCTTAAATTATATTTAGACACCATTTAAATGAATGTTGTTTTTAACTCTACTTTACATTTTCCGTTTGTTTTTTTGTTTTTTGTTTTTTAACTTTGTCACGTGATCAAAGAGGCAATGGCGGCGTTACGTACCTGAAACGAAGCGTGGCCGTTTTTATTACGAGGAATTTTTGTTGTTATTAGGTTTGTATTTGCGTTGAAGATGTACTTTTACTTTATTTGTAACACTATTCTTCTATCTAGATCATAATTATTTGCGATCATTTCATGCTTTTGCAAATAATGACGTTGTTGTTTTGCAATTTTGTGATTCTGAAAACTGGAATCAACATTACTATAATACTAATCTTAGTAGTGTGGCTGCGTGCTTTGTCTTTAAATTTTCTTTGACTTTTATGAGTTCGTATCATTTGGGGCTAGCATTATTCATTTTACAATCAGTCACCAAATAATGTAACATAAATAAGTTTTGAAAAGTAGAATTTTAAAGCGTAAAATTGTACTACCTCTGAAGTTCAGTACTTGTGCCTACTCTCTAAAAGTCTAATACATAGTAATACTAATAGTAGTACAGTGAGCCAGTGCAGTATACTGTCAGTACTTACTGTTTCAAGTGTTTGTGGACCCACTTCTGCTGTCAGTTTTACCACTTCATGGAATAGTTATAGCGCGTATACCAGTTAGACTGTAATCTAGAGTGGAGTTTTTGTGAAATCCATTTACCAGCATGTTACTTTAATTTTGATGATGTCTGTTAGTCTTGTAGTTCACTGGCAAATTACTGTAGTTTTGAGGTCTTATACTATAGCTGTTTGAAACACCTACCGCTTTCTTAAAAAAAAATACCTCATACTCATAGTTGTAAAGGTTCTAATGTACATTCATTTGTTATCAGGATTTCATCAAAACAAGTGACAGGTGTAGGGAATTGTCAGGGACAATGGCGTTTCCATACACTGTGATTGGGCCAGGAGGGCAGCAATTCATCGTGGGCCAGATCCCACTGATCCAGCAGTCCATTCCCACACAGATGGTGACTCAAATGCCGATAGTGACAACACATGTTGTTCAGGCACAACCACAACCACAGCCGCCGCCACAGCCGGTCCAACCGAAAATGCCAGACTACATGTCAGAGGATAAACTTCAAGACAAAGGCAAGTTTAATTTCCATTTTAGTCATCTTGGATACAATTAATGACTGCACATTTTGCAGACCTATTTACATTACGATTTGAGCGTAATAAATTCTGTTTTTTTGATATCTCATTCCGCTATTCCGCTTTGCCTCTTCAAATTCCGCTTTGCCAGCTGCTAAAATTAAGTTTTCAACAAAAGCTGCTTGAGAAAAAAAAAAAGAGTATAATTTTCAGTTATTAGTAGGTAGTCAAAAGCCATTTTTAAAAAATGATTTCCTCATCACAAAACTGACATAGATTTAAAGAGCTTTTCATTTTGAACACAGTGGTATATTTGTTTTCCCCATAGGACAAATAGGTAAAAAGTTATTAATGTTTGAAAATGCCGAATGTTGGTGTTTTTTTGGCAACGTTTTGGAATTGAAGAAATTGACAACTTTGGAGTCTCAAAGTGAAGCCAATATTGATACCAGAAAGCTGATTTTTGACAGGTAACCCCTTCATATGTTATACTCCAAGCCCAATTTTCTTCAGGCCTATCCCATGTAATGTTCAGCCGTTTTGGTGCTTCAAAGTTGGGAAATCATCAAATTCGCAGTGCGTGCCGGCAAAGTATAGGCCTACTGGTGTGCTACTACGCTCAGCACTCGTGTCGCTGAATAGGCCTACGAGTTGGCCCATGGCCGGAAGAAAACCCGAACACCGTTTGGGTAGACTTTTCTACGGCAAAGCGCTCCGCGATACAGTAATGCACAAATTAATAAATACCCTAGTTTTATAAAGGAAAGTCTGCTCTTTATTTCTTGCTAAGTTTTAAACTTCTAGTTAAAATCAAACTTACATCAAAACCGCTTTATCCACTTTGTTCGGCTCGTAACAAAACGTTTACACACGAGAGCCCACCATACTGATATGTAAATGAAGCTAAGTATCCGAACTTCTCATTGGTTCTTATTTTTAGGCCATCCAATGAAGTATCGCAAAGCGCTTGACGTTTGAAACGAGTCACCTCTCAGCAAACGACGGTGACATTTTTTTCGCAGCGGCATTCAGCGTTCGGATAGGGGCGTATTCAAAAGCTGTTTTCTCGGAATCTTTCGCATAAACATGCATTAAAAACAACACAGATGTAAAGATAAAGCTTTCAATTTTTATTTGAATACAGCCACTGTTCGTTTTGATGCAGTTTTACATTAATAATAAGTGTTGAAAGTGAAGTGAAAACTGAGTCAAAAGTGCCAAGCGGACAAGAGCCAATGAAGGGCTTGGAGTACCTATTATTAGACAGCCCGAGTTTAGTCGTATAAATTTTTCCGGTTGCGTTTCCGTTCGAGGTTATTCAGGAATATCGCGGATTAGATCTGTTTTGTGGTAGCAATAAATAATCATTTGCATATTAAAAGAAATGTACCCGCCCGTATCCCCATATATATTCAATACTCGAAACGTTTTTATAGTCTCGTGACCTCCATAGGAAATCGGAGTTCCGTGTAATCGGAGGTCGGAGACCGCGTGGTAGCGTTTTCGACAGTGCTGTGAAAATGTCTTCTTCAAGTAGATCGAAACGTCTGCACGAGACAGATGAATCGGATGATGTTGTGGACACTACAGACACTGTTGAAACAGTTAACTTAAAGAAAAGAGAGCCATGCAGAAATTCAAACATTCCTATACTGAGAAGTATGCTTGCATCATAAAGTCGAGAAAAGGTTAATTAGACCAAATGTGTAGCAGACCTGCCTACCCTTCCGTAATCTTCCGTAATTTTACGGAATTTTACCCTCTAGTACGGGAGTACGAAATTTTATGCAAAATTACGGAAAAAACATTTGAAAAACAACGTAATTTTTAGAGCCGTGTAAACTTGTTAAATTGTTGTCTGCTAGGCCTAGAAGCCGACAGAGTAACCGCCCTTGCATGAGAGCAAATGTTTCGAGAGTTGTGATTGGATGTCATGAACCAATGAACATGCTCGATCATTACGAGCTTAGATTGTCGCGCCGATCTTGAGTGAAAATGGCGAGTGGAGAAAGTTCTAATCGGGCTAAAGTTGCACGTTTACATGAGACAGACTACGAATCAGAAGAGTCTGAGTGTGTAGAGATTGCTCAAGTGCAGAAGAAGAAGAAAAAGCTGCAGTTGCAAGTATTTCGTTCGGATTACACGCGGACTTGGCCTTGTCTTGTGGCTTCAAAAAACATGGCCCAGAATTATAGTTTATACGTGTACTGTTCCTTGTGTTCTGACTTCTCATTTGGGCATGGAGGAGCAAACGTCTGTAAGCGGCTGGTCCTCAAATCTCGCCATGAAGACACCAGATATGTCAGGCCAGAAGAGCTGGACCATCTCAAATGTGCCTACTCCAGGCAGCTGGCACAATATAAGGACCAGTTAAAATTTGTACAGGGTACAGTCTTTTCAGTGTGGTCGATTTCAACTGTAATTAAATTAACCTCACAAAGTGCTATTGTTATTGGTAAACGTATTCACAGTTACAAGTCCTTATTTTGACAGCTGATGAAACTACAAATTTTTTTTTTTAAAGGCAAACTTTGAATTCATAATTTATGTGTAGTGCCTATTCCTGTGAATTACACATCTTTATCATGAAAATGGCATTTGAGTCAATCACCTGTAAATAAAACTCTGGGACAGTTATCCTTCATCACAACCGGGTCAGTGATGTGCAGGTTTATCTTTTGTTGCATGCCATGGTCTCTCATTAGGTAGTCAAAAGCCATTTTTAAAAAATGATTTCCTCATTACAAAACTGACATAGATTTAAAGAGCCTTTCATTCTGAACACAGTGGTATATATTTTTTTCCCCCATAGGACAAATAGGTAAAAAGTTATTAATGTTTGAAAATGCCGAATGTTGGTGGTTTTTTGGCAACGTTTTGGAATTGAAGCAATTGACAACTTTGGAGTCTCAAAGTGAAGCCAATATTGATACCAGAAAGCTGATTTTTGACAGGTAACCCCTTCATATGTTATACTCCAAGCCCAATTTTCTTCAGGCCTATCCCATGTAATGTTCAGCCGTTTTGGTGCTTCAAAGTTGGGAAATCATCAAATTCGCAGTGCGTGCCGGCAAATTATAGGCCTACTAGTGTGCTACTACGCTCAGCACTCGTGTCGCTGAATAGGCCTACGAGTTGGCCATGGCCGCAAGAAAATACGAACACCGTTTGGGTACACTTTTCTACGGCAAAGGGCTCCGCGATAGAGTAATGCATAAATTAATAAATACCCTAGTTTTATAAAGGAAAGTCTGCTCTTTATTTCTTGCTAATTTTTAAACTTCTAGTTAAAATCAAACTTACATCAAAACCGCTTTATCCACTTTGTTCGGCTCGTAACAAAACGTTTACACATGAGAGCCCACCATATTTATATGTAAATGAAGCTAAGTATCCGAACTTCTCATTGGTTCTTATTTTTAGGCCATCCAATGAAGTATCGCAAAGCGCTTAGACTTTGAAACGAGTCACCTCTCAGCAAACGACGGTGACAACTTTTTCGCAGCGGCATTCAGCGCTCGGATAGGGGCGTATTCAAAAGCTGTTTTCTCGGAATCTTTCGCATAAACATGCATTAAAAACAACACAGATGTAAAGATAAAGCTTTCAATTTTTATTTGAATACAGCCACTGTTCGTTTTGATGCAGTTTTACATTAATAATAAGTGTTGAAAGTGAAGTGAAAACTGAGTCAAAACTGCCGAGCGGGCAAGAGGCAATGAAGGGCTTGGAGTACCTACTCTCATGATACTAAGTAATCATTTTTTTAAAATCTGTTTGATATTGTTTCCTTCTTTTTGCTATCCTTTTAAAAACTGTTTTTTTTGTGCTTTTTAAGTAGTAAACGTGCCGTGAATTTATTCATACCTTGGTTATTCAGAAACACTGCGTTTACTCATGTCTGTTGAATTACTGAAGGAAAATGCAAAATTACTGAAATTCACAGGGAAAACTACTGATCAGTAATGTGCATGGGTGCCACCTTTCCGCCTACAGTCGGAAAATCAGATTTTTGCTGAAGCCTACAATCGGAAATCCGATTTTTCGAAAAAAAAAATCGTAAAAAAAAATTATATAAAAGTAAACAAAACAAGATTTGTATCAGATTTGTGAAAAGATGCACAGCTGAAAGGGGCATAACCCGCGTATCCGGTTGATGACTTCCGGCCAGTCTAAGACTGAAGCATGGATATTGTGACTTTGTGTTCTAATCATGCCGTTTTTAGAGGAAAATGCCGATACTGGAAAGAAAAAAGCGTGAGAGGTAGATAAGGGAATGAAGAATAAGTGGAGGTGGGAATGGATTTCAGATAAGTTTGATCCTGATGGCGATGAATGCCGGTTGTGGCTGAGAAAATTGGATCAGCCTGGTTTGAAAAAAACAACAAAACAATGCTTTTTGTTCTTGTGCAGGGGCGGATCTTGTTCTTGTGCCACTTGTGCACGTGCACACCCCCCTGGCGGTCAAAAAATAAAAGAAAAAAAAAGAAAAGAAAAGGAGGGAGAAAAGGAGAAGAAAGAAGAGAAAAAAATTACTAATTCTCACTCACCACACAGTTTCATGTACCTCCAAATTAGGTGTTTTGTGTGTGTGGGTGTGTGTGTGTGTGTTTGTGACCAAACTTGTACATGCATCAGGTCAGTTTTGAATAAAACTGATGTGAGTGGCTATTTCTTGTTTTATTTGCAGTAACTTTATCTGTCTTTGTATAAGCCTTTATGCAAGATGTTCTGCTATTGTAAATTTTATCATCAGAGTTTGCAGAGGGGTGTTTGTGTGTGTGTGTGTGTGTGTGTGTGTGGGAGGGGGGGGGACTAAACTTAAAGAGGACTTTTAGCACAAAACAATACTATTTTCAGTCCTGAAAATAATGCCCAAAATGCACCAGATTGCACAGATTTTAACCATTATTTTCACATTTTTCCGGGGGAGCATACCCCCGGACCCCCCTAGTACACTCGCCTGCTTCGCAGGCTCGCGCTTATGGCTACGCCACTTCGCTTTAGTGCACTGTGCACACCCCCTCAACAATGGAAAGATCCGCCCCTATTTGTGTGTGTTTGCTTTTCTTTCTCTCACCTCTTATACACATTCACAAAATGTTTAAACAATCTTAACTATGCTTCTGATTGTTCATATGTGTTTTCCATTTGCATTGACTAAGTCTGGGGACTTAGTCACCTTTGCCAATGTTAGGCCCTGGTCTTTTTATGTAGTTTTTTTCTTGTTCTATGTGAGTGTCTTGTATGTATAGTGGTAAATCATTCTTCAGCTTTCACAAGAGGCCTCTAAATTGGCTTTGAATATTGTATAAATTTTCTATCGGGGGGCGTTGCCCCCCCTAACCTCCTACCAGGGCGTTACGCCGGGGCCCCGGACCCCCTGCCTTCAGATTTTGGAAAATTTCTTGGTGGCACCCATGTAATGTGTAAGGTTAGGTAGGCAGGTCTGGTGTAGGCTGTCTTGAAGGAACTTTTTTTTTTTTTGGGGGGGGGGGGGGGGGGGGGTTGAACTACATATGCTTTTTATGATGCACTTGCATTTATCTGCTATTGTCACATATATATCAGAAAAGTGTTTTGTGGAGTGTTCAAAGACAATGGCCAAGGAAAGGCAAGAGTGTTTTAAATGATTTATTTTCAAGTGGAAACCTGACTTGATATCGAACCTGCAAATTTCATTATAAGAAGCTTCTGTGAGATATTAACTTGTGTGAGACATGTCATATGTCACCCAACTGAGTTTGTGCTTCAGTACTTGCATAGGAGCAGTAAAGCAGACAAGGTATTTGTTAGTTTATTTATTTTATTTTTGTATGTTTATGATGTGTTACTGATGATTTAAAAGAAGTAAAAACCAACTTAAACTAAAGTGATTATCTTTTCTTGAGCTATTATTTGATTCCTATTTAGACCAAAATTGAGTGACAAAGAGATTCCTCTTTGGACTCTCAAATTCCTCTTTTTGGCCTTCTGAATTCCTCTTGGTTCTGCTTGGGTGTAAACAGGTCTGCATTTTGTTGAATAATGAAAATCATAGAAATTTGTTATGATGTAATTTTAGTTTTTATCATGCTTGATGCACATAAAATGTAACCATACTTGTGAACAAACTTGAGGAATCTCATTCTCAGCATAATTTAAATTTTACACCTTTCCTGTTTTATTTCATAAATATATTTGCTGTAGATAAGCCCTAGTCTATGAATACAACAGGGACACTAGCTTAAAACTGGTGATTTTACCCATTTTGAAAATACTGTTGCTCTGCTAATAATGCACACAAACCTTCAGATATTACGTGTTTGAATAAACGAAGATGTCTATTAACCAGGACTACTGGAGATCTGAATGGTCACTCAATTTTCGAGAATGTTGTTGATGACTTCAACCTCTGTATTTTAAATTCAGATTCTCCTACGTATTGTAGCCATTTAGGAACATGTTCTAATTTAGACCTGGTCATCTGTGACGATTCTCTTTTTTTGGACCTGGATTGGAAACCTCATTTGGATCTCTGCGGGCTGGAGTTACCATTTTCCTATTTTTCTAAAGTTTCTAGATCAATCTGAAGAACCCCAGCGGCGCTGGAATTTCAAGAATGCAGATTGGGACAAATATGAACATTCCGCAGCTTGTCGAATTACCAATGACATTCTAACTTCTGAAGATCCAGCTTTGGAGTTTTCTAATATCCTAATAATAGAATTTGCTTCCGAAAATATACCCAAAACATCTATTAAAAGCAGTGCTCCGAAGATCCCTTGGAAACAAGCCCAAAGAAGAAGGAAGAATTGACAGATTCCATCCTGAAATCCAATAATTCTGCTTCTGGCCCTGATGATATTCATTATCAGTTTTAAAATCTCGCACCTGCCTAAAGATTTACTCAAAATTCTCTTGGCTGTGTTTAATCATATTTGGTCATCTGGTTCCTTTCCCCCATCTTGGCGGAAAGCAGTTGTTCCAATCCCTAAACCTAGTTAGGATCACTCTGATCCAAACAATTATAGTTGCCCTTACAAGCTGTTTTGCAAAACTATGGAAAGAATGGTCTATGAGCGATTGATGTGGCAGTTAGAATCCATCAACGCTCTTGATATCTCTCAATGTGGTTTCTGCAAAAACAGGAGCACTTCAGACCATCTCGTTCGTTTCGAGTGGTTTGTTAGAGATGCGTTATTAACAGTGAACACGTTGTTTCTGTGTTGTTTGATCTAAAAAAAGCGTACGACATCACTTGGAAGTTCGGGATTCTCAAAGATCTAGAACTCCTGGGCTTCTGTGGGAACTTACCCATTTTTATAGAAATTTTTTTAACCGATAGAAAGTTTCAGACTCGACTTAGTTCCATTTTATCAGATCCTTTTGAGCAGGAGATGGTTGTCCCTTAGGGTAGCATTCTTTCTCCTCTTTTGTTTAACATTAAGATCAACAACATAGTTAAAAACTTCAAATCAGGCATAGATAAATCCTTCTTTGTTGATGATGTCTCCATCTCGGCTAAGGGTAAAACCTTGGCAGGAGTGGGTATTATTATTATTATTATTGAGGATTTTTTTTATAGCGCACTTATCCAGACCTGCCTACCGTTACGATTTAGGCGTATTTTGTTACGATTTTCAGCCCTTACTACGATTTTTACGATTTCCCTAATTTTACTACGCTTTTCCGAACGCAAAAACTACACATTGTACGAAAACTTCCTTATAAGGAGATGCTAGACTCGGAACTGAAAATGAAGGCTTGTGATTAGTCGAGAACGGTCACGTGACCTGTTCGGGTCTAAGGTACGGTAACTTCCGTTTGAACTACGACCGGGCTTGTGATTAGTCGAGAACGGTCACGTGACCTGTTCGGGTCTAAGCTACGGTAACTTCCGTTTGAACTACGACCAGGCGATTTGTGTTGTTTACAATCGATTTGCGCTTCATAAATGGAAAATCAAGACATGAATGGAGCAAATAATAAGCCTCAGTCATCTGCACCATGCGAAAGAGTGTTTTCAACAGTAAGAAAGAATGCCACACCCCAGAGAGCTTCAATGGGGCAGGATACTGTGGAGGCACTCCTTGTGCTGAAGTCAAGACCTGGGCACTTACTGGACAAGCATCAATATAGTGATCACCAACTGAGCAGCATTAAGAGTGCTTACTACAATTCTTTGAAGAAGTAAAAAATATAAAAACTTTTTTTTTTTTTTAAATTACTATTTACTTTTGCATCTGAATGATGCTTTTCTGACTCATATACATGAAAGTCATAATAATGAATTCAGACAGTTTATCTACTTTTTTTTAGTTCATTTTTGTGCTTAAGTCCACACCTCCTTATGAAAACTTTTTTCTTTTTTATTTTCTTTTACAACTGAATTATGCTTTTTTTTAAATTTTAGTGTACTATGTACATTAAAGTAATAATAATAATAATAATAATAATAAATTCAGACAGTTTATCTACTTTTTTTGTGTGGTAAATTCATTGTTTGCTTTCTATTTCTTGTCTTGCTGCCTGTTTAATTTACAATTAATTGCAAATGTTGCAAGATTGTTGGTATTATTTGGTGTAGAAATAGAATGAATTAAAAGACCGATAGATCGATCGCGGTGTGAATACGCTTTTTACAATTTTCTCTCAAAATGTTACGCTTTTTGTCCCAAGTCGTTACTCCTAAAAATGTGGGGGGTAGGCAGGTCTGCTTATCTTGCCGTACTTGACCAGACTCTAGGCGCTGGAAGGGTAGAAGAAAACGGCTTCCAAATCTTGCTTTCTAAAACCGAATGCATTCATTTTCATCGCAAACAGAACCAGGTTTTGAGCCCTTATCTCCATATTTATGGCCAACCCATGAAAGTTTCTAAACAAGTTAAAATTTTGGGTATTATTTTTGACAGCAAATGTACTTTTCTGCCACATATTAAATATCTGATGCTGTCTCAAAAGGTGACCAAAAGGAAGCATGCAGTATTTGAACCATAAAAAAAAATATTTCGGACATGTATTAAAGCTTTTTCTTTGCATTTATAAAAAAGCAATATAACTAGGTACTAACATATATCAACATTACACACACAAAGGTTGAAAGAAGTTTTTTATTGCTATTTTTCCACTAAAAATTGACAAAATTTTGTTGGCGCGAATGTGACATTCTATGTGACCTGAAAAAACTCCATCTCCTTTTCAATAAAATTGAGTGAAACAAATGAACTTTTTATGTTTGATGTGTTGCATTAATGTTAATTTTTAACTTTAAATGTCTTTCAGCTTTGCAAAACATTTTTATTTATGTTTAGGGGGTTTGTAAAAATGACATGATCGGTCGTGACGTACTTTGTCTCAACGTTGCTTGCCTTTCTTCTTAGATAGCTAAACATCCATGCTGATTAAATAAGAAAAAAAATCATTGACAGATTAAACATTACTTATCCTCACTAATTTATGTTTTTTGTAGGAAAATAATAATTCTTTCATAGTAAATTTATAGTAAATTGAACGTAAGTAATTCCTTTGTCTTTCGGTAACCATCATTTCCAATCCGAAAATTTAACAAATTGATGACGATTAGTACCTTTTCACACGGAAATAGTTACAGCGAAAGTCTCTTGAGATTTCCGATCCAAAGTTTTCATTCCAAGATGGATGCTTTGAAAAGACCAGGTTGGTGTTTCTCTATCGATTTTGTTTTTTCCTTGTCACAACCGACCACATGTTACGACCAATCAAAGAGTCTATCAATATTGTAAGAAAATATTTTTATCTTAACATAAACTGTTTTATTCTATGTTAAAAATTAAATTACAGATGCTATTTTTCATTTTTCGCACTTGATGCACTGATGAAAACATGTGCTTTTAAATTTGCTTTCGTTTTTTACTTTTAGTGATAAAAGACGAAGTGATTCCTTGACTGCTTTGTTTTGCAGAGTTTATTTAAATCTTTCTTGTGCTATATGCAAATGAGTAAATATGCCATTCACCTTTTTTTGTGTTCTACTCAAATTTACTTTTTTAAAATTCTACTAGTTAATCATGATTTCAGTGTTCATTGGATGTGACATGTCGGTTGTGACAACTTTGTCTTTACTAAAGACAAAGTTGTCACAACCGACTTTAGACAAAAAAAAGAGTATATGGATGGTAAATGCTTATTAAAATAGATTTTATTCATTTATAGTAAAATATCTTATTTCTTGAGATGTAAACTGGCAAATAAACTATGGATGGTATTTATTAAAGTTGTTTTGATTGTTTTCTTGAAAAAATATACTTCATGGTTTGGTCGCGTGTGACAGGACAACATTTTCACTTTACCCTTTTATACTGATAATGATGTACTTGAAATAAATTTATACATTTTCTTTAAAAGCATTGTCCTTTTTTGTTTACTTTTTTATGCTGCAATTACTTTTTTCTTCCATGACCATCTTTTTACAAGTAAATTCATGATTTCAGTGTTCATTGGTTGTGACGTGTCGGTTGTGACAAAGACAAAATATATAAATATAGGGATGGTACATGCTTATTAAAATAGAACTTAGTAATTTATAGTAAAATATCTTATTTCTTGAGATGTAAACTGGCAAATAAACTATGGATGGTATTTATTAAAGTTGTTTTGATTGTTTTCTTGAAAAAATAAACTTCATGGTTTGGTCGCGTGTGACAGGACAAAGTTATCATTTCAAAATTTTGTACTGGTAAATGCTTTATACTAAAAGTAAATTAATACTTTTTCTTCAATAGTAATATGCTTACTTGGGCTGTGTTTGGAAATTGCTTAGCTGTTATTTTCTTTAATTTATTAAAAATTTTCTTTTGTCCACTGTCACACGCGACACATGCCACCTTCACCCCTATTACCAAGCATATCTCTGTAAACAGAAAAGACATTTTGTTTAAAATGTTATTTTTATGAAATTTAAGCTTAAGACCACACATTAACATCAAAACTGCAAGTCTCAGTCACTTTTCAATTTTTTGCTGCAATGTCACATTTCTAGGTTGACCTTTTGAGACAGCATCATCTACAAACCGAAAAAGTTCCTTCTTTTGGTATCAGAATACGTCTTCACTTTGACACTGCAGGCATAGATATTGACTCTGTTAATGATGACCAATTGCTAACTCAGTAACTATGTTCCCACCTTAGAACTTCACCAACCCCATTATCAACTTCAATGTCACATCCTTCAAAAAGAACTAAACTTCCGAAGCTGTTTATAAGCAACTTTATCTAGAACAATGTTCATTGTATAAAGGATATGAAAAACTTTTTACGGACGGGTCGAAGGTAGGAGACTCAGTTGATGCATCGGTCTCTGGGAGATGCCTAGACCAGCCTTTGCAACAGAGTATACCTGATACAGCTGAGCTCAAGGCCATTCATTTAGCTCTGAAACATGTTTATCAATCCAAAAGATCCTCATTTTTAATCAAGTCTTAGTCACTATCAGCACTTCAGGCTCTTTCCACGAGAAAGAAATCGCACCCTTTTCTGGCAGAGATCCATGACCTCCACACACAACTTATTTCTGAGTGTAAAACAAAAGGATAGTTTTTATGTGGGTACCTAGTCACATGAGCATCCACGGCAAATGTTGCAGTGGACAAAGTGGCTAAAGAAGCTCTGCATCTAGATTTCCCTTCTGAGATTTTCCAATTGGTTTCATACTCTGACCTGCATTGTTTGATTGATTCTTATTGTTAATGACTGTGGCAGACCGAATGGTCTAATTAAATCAATAACAAATTATTTCAAAATCTTCCAGATTTGTCTGCTTCTTTGCCTAACTTTGTGTCCACTCCCAAAAAAGAAACTGTTTTGGCTCGCCTTCATATTGGGCATACTTATTTCACCCATAGTTTCCTTTTAAAAGGAGAAGAACCACCATCGTGCTTAGCATATGATAAATCCTTTTCCGTCCGCCATTTTTTGTCTGAATGTGCTGATCTGGTTGATGAAAGAGAAAGATATTTTGGTTCGATACCTTTTAATGAGATTTTTACAGTTTGTAATATAGTAAACACCTGTTACAATTTTTACATGATGATGGTTTGTTTTATCGCATATAGGTCATGTAGTCTTATTTCTATTCTTGGTTACATTTTATTAGTAAGACTGGTTTTATTTACATTTTTAATCATACTTAAATGTTAGCAGTTTAGTCCGATTTCGCTTAGTTTTGTGTGGTCCTGATTTGGCTCTTGGCAATCCGCTAGACCCTATAAACATTGAATATTTATCTATCTAATCAACCATGTTCTAATATGTCAGTGTACTTTAACTATTAGCGTCTACACCGCACGAAACCACAATTAGCGTCAGTCCTGAACCGCAAGAAACCGCAGCTCAGTGGCTACACAAATAGAAACTGACCTTGACCTTCTTTCTTGCAATGCACTTTGGTAATAACATCCATTTTTCATTGTTGAACATTTCCCAATGGCACGAAATTTGGCCGCTCTTTTCTTGATTTTTGAATGGATTTTTGTTTGACATTTTCATGATCGTATTGGCAGATGTTGACAGTGATATTGATGATAATTTTGTCGATATTTTTTTTTTATTATTTTTTTTTTAAAAGACAAATTATCAAACTATCAATCTCAGGACTTAGGTGTTGATAAACAGTAATCTTTTTGTGTATAGTGTGAATACTAGCGATCAGAGTGAAATATCGATCAATTTCTCAGTTCATGGTAGATTCTGACGCTGGGTTGACTGACAATATTTGGGACCCAAATAATGAAGATTTTTCTAGGTTTATAGGTCTTACAAAGCCTCCAGACTGAAGTGTAAAATCTGTGGAATATTTTCTTCAACTTTATCTAACAAACTATTAGAGATATCAGTTGCGAAGCAATCAGGTATGCAGTAGAAATTGAGGACAGGTGTTGTGATTTTTTTACCTGTGAATTAATGAGCGTATTCATTGATTGGAGCCAATGAAATAAGTCCCTTTCATGCTTATTCTATTGTACTAAGCTTGCCTTGTATTGTTTTTTCAGAGCATTACCATCATCATAATCACTATATTTCTAAATTTATTAACAATTTTACTAATTTACCTGTGATTATTGATTTAAAATCAATATTGACAGGCCTACAATATCCAGAATCTCAAAATAATATATTTACTGCATAGTGCATTCAACAAACAACCCTTTCTCAAACTTTCAAGCTGATCAATGCAAAAACAAGATAGATTGTATTATTTTAGTACAACATCCCATTTCTGGAATCCCTTACAGGACTGAGGGTCTGTAAGTTGTAAGAGCTTCATGGGATGCTAAGAGTTATACAAAAACTATCGCCACAACAACATCCGTCCTGTACAGTAAGTATCTAAGTATTGTCTTTTCTTTCGCTGTTTAGCTCGGAAATGGCAGCAGCTGCAGTCGAAACGCTATTCAGAGAAACGCAAGTTTGGCTTTGTGGATGCCCAGAAGGAGGACATGCCACAAGAACATGTGCGGAAAATCATTCGTGACCATGGTGACATGACCAACCGCAAATTCCGCCATGATAAGAGAGTGTACTTGGGGTGAGTGTTTTGGGTTATAGATTGCAATCTTTAACAGTTTGTGCCATGATGATGATGTAGTCTTGTATAGCGCAAGTTTCTACTGATGAAGTTCATGCTCAGTGCACTTGAGAAGAGGCGAGAATGACCAGTGGAAGTTCAAATGGACACTACTATATACAGGTAGGACTGGTGCTGGGGATGAGTTTAAGATGAGGCTTTAGAGGAAAAATATTTTGAGGGTTTTTTTGAAGCCGGCCGAAGATTCCTTCAAAGCAAAGGGGAGGAGGTCATACCACTGCTTATACTTTAATTGTTCTTATTATAGCGCATTTTAGCTCAAGAGCTGCTAAAGGCACTGCCCGATACAGGATCTAACTCCTGCCACCTTGGGCGCCCACTTTGAAGCTAAAGTAACAAATGATGATGTCCCTAGAGTTTTCTTGTTTGTGTTGGCCGTGTGCGCACACTAGGAGCCTGAAGTGACGCTGGGAAATTGAGCGTAGATTGCATTGTGGTTCCCGTTGAAACAGCAATATTTAGCAGCGGTGTGTCAGAATTGCAGTTTGTACTAGTTGTATTCAGTTTCTAATTTCCATGCAAAATGTTTATGGTAAAATTTTAGCTGCGCGTGCCAATGGTATGACTGCTAGGTCCTCGATCAGTTCATGGGGCTGCAAAAGTTTACCGTGCCTTTGTTTTTCCACCTTGCTCTGCCGTTTTCAACGGCTTTTAGAGGTAGAGCCTTTTTGTTTCTTCTGAGATTGGGACTCCTGCGTTGACACTTTCAGAGCGTTGAAGTACATGCCGCATGCTGTGATGAAACTGCTGGAGAACATGCCCATGCCTTGGGAACAGATCCGAGACGTCAAAGTTCTGTACCACATCACCGGCGCCATCACCTTCATCAACGAGATCCCATGGGTCATCGAGCCTGTCTACATCTCACAGTGGGGGTAAGAGTTCTGTTTCCCAAATTAAAGGACTATTGCTTTTCATAGGTTAACACATTTAGTCTGAATGAACAAGGTCGTTTTAATAATAATAATAATAATACTGGATGCTAAGTGCGCTCCTTTAACGTCTACAACCCCTCCATTGGCGATATTGCAGACGGGAATAACCTATCGCAAGGGAATGGGATTAGGGACTTAAATCAAAACTGAACCACCAGAGCAATGGTACTATCAATCATTCGGAAGCGAGTGATTTTCGTTGTGAAAGCGATTCTGCTCTACTTTCTGTTTATGATGTCAGCAGTTTATGCTCTGATTAGTATGCAAAGGTGAAAGTTCGTGAACGTTTTCTTTGTGGTTTTGTGGAAATGGACTTTCCCATTAAGTTGATTTCCTGGGAATATTTTGTTTATTAATCGCTTGTATGGCATTCAAAAGGACGTGACTTTGTGATAGGGACCTTACTCAACCATTGTAGATGTGAAAATGGGGATCTGCACTTGTTTCCAGTCTTAGAACGGAGTTTGAAGCGAGGTACTGGAAGTAGGTCAAGATCGTCATTGCGTGGCGTATCATGAGGCCTTGCTGCAACCACGTTCAGAGAGAGTAGTACAGAATCACTTTAACAACAAAAATCGCTCGCTTCCGAAAGATCCCTACTGTTAAGATGGACAGTGAAAAAATGTGAAAAATGGCCATTTTTAATTGTACTCGCCACGTTCTCGAATCCTTAGTGTGCCAGGCCAACGCTCTTCAACGGAGCTACGGCAGTGGGACAAATCTGTTCTGTTTTTAACTGTAGTATAGATAAGATAAATGAACCAACATAGGTTTCCCTAATTATTGATGTGGTCTATCGCCTGGCTGTTAAAGGGGCCTGCTTTGACCATGCCCTTTGTACAGATCTTTTTAATATTCACAGTGAGAGTTGCCCTACTGAAAAAAAGCTTACAACTACAAAAATAAACTTTGGAAAGTATAGTTATGTTTTAAATGAATAAATTCCGTAGTTGTGTGTGCCTATTAATAGCAATTAGCCAGCCAACAGTCTGGAGCAAGAACTACCAGCTACCAAAGTCGGCAAGAGACGGAGGAACCTGTAAAGACCATCGCTCATAAGGTTTTTCGTTTTAGGTTGATAAAACAGACCCTACCCCAGACCCCTGTTCAGCTTCTTTGTTCATTCAGAAATTGGATCAAAGGTCGCAAGTCCATGGCATTCCATGTACCATTCATCAGGGGAAATCACTCCCTGTCAGAAACTAAATGGAACATTCAAACTTGTAGCGGTTGGTTTGAGCAGCCCACTGTATCATTGTGTAATGTGATAGCCATGCACATTTTAGTTAAACCCCTTTTTATCACACCGACTCAACCAAAGCTTCTTAGTTTTGAGGTTAGGTCAGCCAGGCTAGCTATAAATAGCTTCGCCGATGCTCCATTTCCTTTCACTGGAAAGGAGGGTGCAGGCAAGCTATAAATAGCCCGCAGCCAGCAAAATGTGGAGGCACTAAACAGTGCTGCTCACATAGGCATTGAGCTGGTGTGTTTAGCCAAAAGTGAACAAAGCCTTCGCCTTGGGTCCTTTTAAATTGTAAACATTCCCCCGTCAGGAACTACAATATTGCTGGAATGTTTGGTTAATGTTTCAGAAGAAGGAGAAAGAGAAGCAGCGTGTGGAATGAGTGTTACTTTGATGCAATGCATGGGACAGTTTTCTCGTGGCGTTTTGGCTGGCAAGTGTTTGAGGTGACCGATTCTAAACTTGAACTTGCATTTTCCCTTCTAGCACAATGTGGATCATGATGAGGCGCGAAAAGCGCGATCGTCGTCACTTCAAGCGCATGAGGTTCCCTCCCTTTGATGATGAGGAGCCTCCCCTGGATTACGCTGACAACATCATGGACGTGGAGCCGCTGGAGGCCATTCAGATGGAGCTGGATCCGGATGAGGACAAGGCTGTGCTGGATTGGTACTACGACCACAAACCCCTAATCGACAGCAAGTCAGTGGTGAATTTTTCAAATACAATGTAGTGTGTATTATATGCATACATATTATGCTAGCTTTGTCCCTGTAGCCTACCTGTTTGCAGAATTGTATTCACTGTCCAGCAGAAGAGCAACTTAGATGTAAGGAATATGCAGAGGTTCCCTAGCGTGTATTTTTACGCATTTTTGGTCCAAAATAAGGGACTATGATTTGTCCGATGAAAATACGCATTTTCGCTGTTATCAAATACGATTTTTAGTTTTTACAATTTTTGTACACTCAATTCGAGTCCAGTCCAGTATTTCCCTCTCTGTTCTCAGTGCGCATGCACGAACAAGAAATCTCGTTCGGGAAATATGGTGAGCGTTGGCTTTGTGGCTAGGGGAAAATGTCGTAAAGCAAATGTGCGCTTGAAACGAAACCAAAACAAAAATGGCAAAAACAAGTTGAAAGATAATGCAAAGAAGAAGGTTAACCCCAAGCGGACATTCCCAGAGGACTGTACCCAGCGTTTCCAGGAATTAATGCCTCAAGAAAGAGCCCATGACGTTTACTACACTGTGCAGAAAGGATTTTGGAATTGGCCATATTGGTGAATACGACATGCAGTGGCGTATCAAACACGCAGGCCACAAGGTGCATCGACGTTCGTCTTTCTTTGGGGGGGGGGCGCTGGGGTGAAAAAGTTCAAAAGAAAGACGTGCAACAGTGCAGCATCGTGAAAGCCGTGATGAAAATGACTACGATCATAGTGAAATTCAAACAATTTTTTCAGTGCTTGTTGAGTGGTGTAGGGTAGGAAATGAGCAAGTTGATCAAATGACGTAAGCAAAGAATGTGATTGTGAAAAGTTGCGACAGTGTAACCTGTAGGATAAAAACGGTGAGAGAGACAGAGTGGTTTAAAACATAATGTGCAAAATAAATGTTATTCTGATTCTTCCATTGAATGTATTGTGCGTTTCGCGATATGTAAAATTAAACGAAATACATATTTTCATGCCATAATTACACAAAATGACTGTGTAGGCGATAGGCATCTCTGAATATGTATATAAACACTATATTTGCCATTTGTAGGACTCAGAGTGAATGGGATGAGTTAATTGTGTTTGCATGGAGTTGGAAGGTTTCTATTATTTCATGGAGTTTTATTTTTTAAAGGAACTAACTTTCACGCATTTAGTGACATGAATCCTTTTCAAATTCACAATCAGTATGGCATCCGCTAGACAAAAAAAATAAAAAGGGAAGATTGAGCCCCAAAACATTCTCTTCCAAAAGTACCATTTTGTGTTATTAATTGATCAATCCATTAGGTTATGTGCCTGTTAATAGCAACAAGCCGCGTCAAGAGGTCCCTGCATATAGCTAAAACTAGTTGCACAATCATGCTAGGGTCAGGTCTACAGCAGTGTTTACTACAGCTGGCTCGCCTGCCTTTGTTGCCTGTGTAAAGAAAACCTCTTCCTTACTGTAATTATGCTTCACTTCTTCAGGATGGTGAATGGCACAACCTATCGGCGCTGGCAGCTGACCTTGCCGATCATGTCCGTGCTGTACCGGCTGGCCAACCAGCTGTTGACGGATCTGGTGGATCTGAACTACTTCTACCTCTTTGACCTCAAGTCTTTCTTCACGGCCAAAGCGCTCAACCTTGCTATCCCAGGCGGACCCAAGTTCGAGCCTTTGGTCAAAGATAAGGAGCTGCAGTGAGTAGACCTGCCCTTTGTTTTGATTTGTGTGTTTCTGTATGCAGTTTAGATAGGGAAATACTTTAAACAGGCTATGAAGGTAAATGATAATTATTCTGATTATTATTATTATTGTTGTTATGGATGCAGCATACACTCTCATAATGCTGTAGTATAATGATACACTCTCATAATGCAGTTGTATAATGGTACACTTTCATAATGCTGTAGTATAATGGTACACTCTCATAATGCTGTAGTATAATGGTACACTCTCATAATGCTGTAGTATAATGGTATACTTTCATAATGCTGTAGTTTAATGGTACACTCATAATGCTGTAGTATGATGGTACACTCTCATAATGCTGTTTTATATGTAGGTATGTAATATTATTATGTATGTAGGTATGTGTATATGCGTGCGTGTGTGTAAGAAAGAGAGATGTTGTTAAATATAAAACATTCTGCCATTGTTCAACACCAAATAATATTCCGATTGTATCTATTACATGTCATTTGGCGAAATAAATTCCTGTTATCCTGTTAATGGTACACTCTCATAATGCTGTAGTATAATGGTACACTCTCATAATGCTGTAGTATAATGGTACAATCTCATAATGCTGTAGTATAATGGTACAATCTCATAATGCTGTAGTATAATGGTACACTCTCATAATGCTGTAGTATAATGGTACACTCTCATAATGCTGTAGTATAATGCAGTGTTTCCCAAAACGCACATGTGTGCGTCAGAGACGCACAAAAACTGAAAAAGGACGCATGAAAAAAAAAAGGGTGCGTCACAAGGGACGCAACGTTTTTTTTTGTTTTTTTTTACTGCCGTTATGTATCCTGGCACCTCTGTATGGCGTACGAACAGCGTCAAACGCGTGATGAAAAGTAGCGATGCTTTGCATCGATACTATTCTCATAAGGATCCATCCGTTTAGGAAAGTATCGCTACTTTTCTCAAAAGGATCGCACATTTTCTCAAATGGAACGCAAATTGCGAAAGTATCGATGCTTTCTGAAAAGTATTGATGCAAAGCATCGCTACTTTTTAAAAAGTATCGATACTTTGCATCGATACTTTAGCTCGAGCAGTTTCATCGCGCAGTTCCGAAGTTTACCGAGGCGAAACACGCTGTTTCTGCAAAACTGAAATCGGTCAAGCTAATGAAATAATATACATGTATTATGTAACATTCCGCACTTCCAATTGTCCTTTGCAGAGCAAATTAATTAATAAGGTCTCTTCAAGTCCTCTCATTCGATCGTCGATAATTTCAATCGCATCCATCTTCCCGCCTCAAGTAACGCAAAACGAAAGGAAAGCAAGCAGATTGGCGCGATTGCCTGTTTTGTGTTCCGCTTTAGTTCCGATCAAACGTTTGGAAAATTTGCATACTGTGTATTCGGAAGAACTCGGAAATGCGCGATGAAAAGGATCGATCCTTTCGTAACGGAGCGATGCAAAGTAGCGATACTTTTCAAAAAGTATCGATGCAAAGCATCGCTACGTTTCATCGCGCGTTTGACCCTGTTCGTACGCCATACCTCTGAGCTATCGTGCGCCCGAGCCGAGTAAGCGCGGTGATCTCCCCTACCCACTGACCGCGCTGACACGCATGCGCAGACTTTTTGTTTGCTTCTGAAAAGCTGAAACATGTCGCTCGACACATGGGTACGGAAAACGATAACCCGCAGAAATGAGGAAGACGATGCAATCGTTGAATGTTGAATCATCATTTTCAGTTCTCCCTAGACTAGGCAATGATGATCTTGTCTGTAATACGCAGTTGAACAGATTTTTTTGTCTTTTTTTGTTTGTTCTGGTCATCGACTTAGTCCCCTCTAACACTAACTGCTTTTACAGAGACAATTTGTCAGTACATGCAGATTGATACATGTGTGTAAATTGTCGTATGACCATTTCATGTTTGTTCTATGGTCATTTTATGTACTTTTAAGGTTCCTCTAGTCAATGATGGATTCCTTTGTAACACTTATCAGAAGAGTATTCCTTTTGTTGTGTTGCTTGTTTTATGGCTATTCATAATTTTCAATAAAGTTGCATTGAAAACTAAGCTTTGTTTGACTTTAAGGCGTATTTGTGTGTCCGTGATGTTGGTAATCAAAATCAAGGTAAATGTAGGAATTGTAAAGGGGACTCTCAAATTTTGTAAGGGGACTCTTGAAATTTTGCACCAGAGAGTCCCAGGACTCTCTGAAAAAAAAGCTGTGGGAAACACTGTAATGGTACACTCTCATAATGCTGTAGTATAATGGTACAATCTCATAATGCTGTAGTATAATGGTACACTCTCATAATGCTGTAGTATAATGGTACACTCTCATAATGCTGTAGTATAATGGTACACTCTCATAATGCTGTAGTATAATGGTACAATCTCATAATGCTGTAGTATAATGGTACACTCTCATAATGCTGTAGTATAATGGTACAATCTCACAATGCTGTAGTATAATGGTACAATCTCATAATGCTGTAGTATAATGGTACACTCTCATAATGCTGTAGTATAATGGTACACTCTCATAATGCTGTAGTATAATGGTACACTCTCATAATGCTGTAGTATGATGGTACACTCTCATAATGCTGTTTTATATGTAGGTATGTAATATTATTATGTATGTAGGTATGTGTATATGCGTGCGTGTGTGTAAGAAAGAGAGATGTTGTTAAATATAAAACATTCTGCCATTGTCCAACACCAAATGATATTCCGATTGTATCTATTACATGTCATTTGGCGAAATAAATTCCTGTTATCCTGTTAATGGTACACTCTCATAATGCTGTAGTATAATGGTACACTCTCATAATGCTGTAGTATAATGGTACACTCTCATAATGCTGTAGTATAATGGTACACTCTCATAATGCTGTAGTATAATGGTACACTCTCATAATGCTGTAGTATAATGGTACACTCTCATAATGCTGTAGTATAATGGTACAATCTCATGCTGTGGTTATAAGTTGATAAATCTTTTCCTCGTAGAAGAAATGCCTTCATTGGATTAACATGTTTATTTTTCCTTATTTGTGCGGTTTTGCATTTACTTTTGCTACGTTTGTCATTGTGTAAACCTGCATTTACGTTGCTGCGGTTTGCGACTGCTGAAATTTCATGTTGTATTTGTAGGGACGAGGACTGGAATGAGTTCAATGACATCAACAAGATCATCATCCGTCAGCCAGTACGTACAGAGTACCGCATCGCCTTCCCCTACCTGTACAACAACATTCCCTTCCAGGTACATCTCTCATGGTAAGCTCCGCTTCATTATTTACAAAATATAAACTGGACGTGCTAGGAAGAATTAGAGCTAAATTTATCATTTATTGTGTGAAGAGGAATACAAAGCATGGAGATGAGGTGCTACAGAAGACTTCTGGGCATTTCCTGTACCCAGTACATCACCAATGACGAAGTCCGACAGACCATCACACAAGCCATTGGACAACACAATGACCTGCTCACAGTGGTGAAGAAACGGAAACTCCGATGGTATGGCCACGTCACCAGATCATCGGGCCTTTCAAAGACCATCCTGCAATGCACAGTGTTAGGATGTAGAAGAAGAGGGAGACTGAAAAAGAGGTGAGAGGACAACATTCGAGAATGGACTGGTTTGACACTGAGCGAAGCCATCAGGGTTGCTGAGGACAGAGAAAGATGGAGTACGCTGGTTAAACGATCATCTGTGGTGCCCCTACGACCTCCGAGTTACGGGATAGGATAGGATATGTGATATTGTTGAACCAGCTAACACTAACGTGAAGTATGAATCAAGCTATCCCACAGCTGTAGCTTTTAGTACAACAAATGAGAAATGCTGGTCTTAATATTTACACAGACTGGTCATTTTATATCTGAGCTGGATTCATAATGGTGTGATTCAACAACGGTGAAGCATATTCAGTATTTGTGCTTGCTTCCATTGCTCTCAAAACCTTTTTTTCTTTGTTGCTTGCAGTCAGTACTTTGTGATGATTTGTGTAGAAAGTGCGAATGAATGTGTTTTCATGAACGTGGGCAGGTACCACACTCCCAACGTGGTGTTCATCAAGACTGAGGATCCTGACTTGCCAGCTTTCTACTTTGACCCTCTCATCAACCCCATCTCACATCGCACTGCTGTCAAGGTGAGAACAATGAGAGAATGGGGTTATTTTATAGCTTGTAGTACCTGCAAGTTGTAGCCAAACTTGACCACTAACCCTTGGCCTTGTCCTGCTTCTGATGATTTGTCTCTTTGCTTATTTCAGAAAGCGTGATAGGGAATGTCATTTTAAGGAAAGGGTAGATGGTTAATCCTGTTTGAAACGTCCTTTCTTCTGTTATGACCATGCTGAAACTACCACTCTGTTGTTCCCAAAAATCCCCAGTCCAGGGCCCAACGTACAATACTTTTCTTCCCATAACAGTCCACCGATCCAGCCATTGACGACGACGAAGACTTTGAACTGCCAGAGCACGTTCAGCCGTTCTTGAGCGACACGCCGCTGTACTCTGATAACACGTCCAACGGGATTGCTCTCTTGTGGGCCCCTCGCCCCTTTAATCTCCGTTCTGGACGCACACGCAGAGCCATCGATGTTCCGCTTGTCAAGTCCTGGTGAGTCTGGTGGATTATTTGTCATGGTGAATTTTTACATTATAGAGTTATTATAGAGTTCCACCGTAGTGTTGACCGTTTGGAAAATAAGGATACTACAACAACCTGATTTGTTAAGTTTTCATGCTAAAGTTAGTTTTTTCTTATCTGTTTGAATGCACTTGGGATTCTTTATTTGAATGAATGAATGTTACCTTCTATAGAGCATAAGCATACTGAATATTTCCTCGCTGCATTTATTGACCATGTAGTTCCTACTGTTTGCAGTCCATGTAGTGAAGAATTCTTGACAATAATGACGTTACTTTTTTATTAGGGTTAGAAAGATGAAGATTGTGACTCTTACTTTGACAGGTACCGTGAGCACTGCCCAGCTGGCATGCCGGTCAAGGTGCGTGTGTCGTACCAGAAGCTGTTGAAGTATTACGTTCTCAACGCCCTCAAACATCGACCACCAAAGGCCCAGAAAAAGAGGTCAGTCTGCCAACATTTGTAGCTGTGTGTTTGTCATGGTGTATGCTAAGGATTCCATGTGCAATCTTACTCACATTAAGTTGAATGATAAGTTAAGTTAAAGTAGATGAATTAATTTTAACTGCATTTCACAGATTGTAAACATTTTTGGGTTCAGACGATAATTATAGGAATGTTGTTTTCTAGGCTTTGTCTTCTGTTACAAAGCTGAGCTGGTTTGTTGTCAACAGAATTCAAAATCATTAAATGTTTAGAAATAGCAGTACAAGATCTGTTTTACATTCCCAGTGACATATTTATGTAGGCACATAGATATGAACGAATGTTGGGTGGAATTTTTTTTTTTTCAGGTACCTGTTCCGATCGTTCAAGGCCACAAAGTTCTTCCAGACCACGCAGCTGGACTGGGTGGAGGTGGGCCTGCAGGTCTGTCGCCAAGGCTACAACATGCTCAACCTGCTCATCCACCGCAAGAACCTCAACTACCTCCATCTGGACTACAACTTCAACCTCAAGCCTGTCAAGGTTAGGCCCTCTTTACACGTAACGCTTAAACCTACTACGTTGGGCAGGTTGTCTCCACAAATTCTTTCGGTGCGTTAAGTAATAAGAGAGTTGCCGAACTTTATGAGAGGACGAACATAATAGGCCAGTTTCCACTAAATGGGCAACCTTGACTCTAGCCGAGTGTCGGAGATCTATCAAGCATAGGCTTGTGTGCAGGTATGTGCCTCTGACGCTCAGATTGGGGTCATCGTCGCTTTCGAGCCAATTGTGCTGCCTGCCTCCATAACCTATAGCATTTCAGTGCAGGTTGATAGCGGCAAAAGGTTTATTGTGTGTTTCTTTCAATATAGTTGGTTTAGGAAAGGCCCTGTTTAAAAAAAAAGATTATTATTTTGGACTGAGCGTATGGCTTGACAACATGTGCTTACTATAAGTCTTAACTACAACAGTCACATCGATCCACCCACTCACCCCCCTCCCCTCACCCCTTCTTCCAACCTGTTATTTGATAACAGAAAAAACTGATTCATGGAGTATTATAGAGCGTATCAGTGAAATGGGTCTGACCAAGCATTGATAAGTTACACCTAAGGCTTGTTGGAGAATAGGGCTGAGCAAGGATTGTTATTCATTCTTACACCTTGCGCATGTTTGTTCTCGCAGACACTGACCACCAAGGAGCGTAAGAAGTCTCGGTTCGGCAACGCTTTCCACTTGTGCCGTGAGATCCTCCGTCTGACCAAGCTGATTGTGGACAGCCACGTGCAGTACCGCTTGGGCAATATTGACGCTTTCCAGGTCAGTTAGAGTTGCCAGTGTATATAAAAGCTCTTCTTCTTCTTTTTCTTCTTCTTCTTCTTCTTCTTTTTCTTCTTCTTCTTCTTCTTCTTCTTCTTCTTCTTCTTCTTCTTCTTCTTCTTCTTCTTCTTCTTCTTCTTCTTCTTCTTCTTTTTATTATTATTATTATTATTATTAAGGTAATGCTAATACTACTATGAATTTTTCCCCTTAAAAATCCTACAAGCAAACTGCTGGTATTGATTTGTTGCAATATGGGTAAGAGTCATGATTAGGAGTGACCAGCATTATCAATCTGGAGCTGAGTTAGGAAAGTACAATTAAATGTGAACTATAAACGATTTGTAGTAGGGGTAAGAAAAACTGTTGTAGAGGGACTGTTTTGAAATGAGATGAAGACTTTTGATATCTGCATTAAGGCAAGCCGTCGTTGACAACTGAGTGGAGATAGTGTTTTGTGTGTAGAATTTTTGCATGAATTGTTATCAGGCATTGATCCTCCACCTCACCTGTGTACTTGTATTTCCTCATGGTTGTGAGTTTCGCTATCAAGCTTCAGGCATTTAAAGATTACACTTAGACGCTTGTTACCTACTTACCATCGTTAGCCCACAGCTCTGTTACGTCAACACCGAGATGCATGGAAGGAGGCGGCATGAAGTCTGGAACTGAGCTTGAGGCAAAGCCTTTGTTTTTAACTTGATGATTTTCTAGGACTATTGTTTGGGAGCACACTATGCACCAGACCTCGGGAACTAATGCGGGTGTTTGGGTTTGGTTTGTTCCCCTGCCAGCTGTCGGACGGCCTGCAGTACATCTTCGCCCACGTGGGGCAGCTGACCGGCATGTACCGCTACAAGTACAAGCTGATGAGGCAGATCCGCATGTGTAAGGACCTCAAGCACCTCATCTACTACAGGTTTAACACAGTGAGTGGCTTTCTGCAAACTTAAGCGCTAGGCCTACAAGATTAGACGATTTCTTTATTTATAAAGACTACCGGAGTGACAACAAATATTGTATTGGAGTACTGTGCTTTATACTCCAAACTCAACGGCTAGTTCGAAATGATTGGATGATATCTTTATTTACAAAGACTACCAGAGTGACAAGAAATATAGTTCAAAATGATTGGATGATTTCTTTATTTACAAAGACTACCATCTGGAGTGACAAGAAATATAATCTGTTTGAGTACTATACTTGTTGCTGTTTTTTGTTCAGTCGGGTCGCATTGTACATTTGCAATAAAGCCACTGTACTCGGTAAAAGTAATTGTTTTTATAGTGGGCCCTAACAAGCACAGAGAGTTGCTCAAGGAACAAATGGTATCTTATGTAAACATTTGATTTCTGCTAGCTTGCTTTCTGGTTCATTGACAGGTAATCTGCTATATATTTTTCTCTTGAGTGTGTCTTTAATTTGACTGATGTATTTATTATCACCATCATTATTATTATTATTGTGACCGTTTCAACCTGCTTTATAGGGTCCTGTGGGCAAGGGTCCAGGGTGTGGGATCTGGGCGGCAGGCTGGCGTGTGTGGATGTTCTTCATGAGAGGCATCACCCCGCTGCTGGAGCGCTGGCTGGGCAATCTGCTGTCGCGCCAGTTTGAGGGGCGTCACTCCAAGGGCGTTGCCAAGACGGTCACCAAGCAACGAGTGGAGAGTCACTTTGACCTGGAGCTGCGTGCTGCTGTCAGTACATAATAAATCATAATAATGTTAGTAACAACAGAAATGGAAATGAGGATGATGAAAGAAGAAGAAAATGTATATGCACTTACTTGATACCTATTCAAAGAAGAATGTTTGTATGCATATACCTATTTAATAGTTACTTAGATATTTAATAGTTAGTTAGTCATTGTTTATAGGGTCCAGCGGACTGCAAAGATCTGCTGAAACAACCCTAATGGTAACGCTGAAGGCACTCCACCAGCCGGTCAATTTACAATAAAGGCATCCCATGCTGGGGACGCTGAGATTATACTCTAATTTATCAAACCCCAGTTTACAAAAACAAAACAGAATATAAACCTCATTATAAAATAGTAACACAACACATACATATAAAATGCCTACTTTACTAAATAATAAAACCATAGAAAGCCCTAGTGACCATTTGGCAGAAAGCGTCCAATATTCAATACAAATTTTGAAAGAGAAGAGGAAGAATATTTGTATGCATATTTCGTCAATACAAATTTCAAGGGTGCAGAACATGCCTTATTTTGTCATTGTCGTTGTCAATGTTAGAAAATTATACAGTGTGTCAATAGTTGTTTTATCGCCTTGCCGAAGTAAGAGTGCCGTAATGCAGCATAAGCTTATTAGGATTTTCTTAATGACAGATTATTTCCTGTGGAAATGTGACCAATTAATTTCCTGTGGCAATGTGATCAGATTTGTGTTATGACAATTGTACTGTCAAAACCAGTCCTCTCTGAAACTCTTAAACTTATAATAGCGTACATGTATATGATTGAAATGTCCTCCCTGGACATTTTCCCCAGGGCCACTTCCTCGCCGGACATTTTCTCCCGGTCTTTTCCTCCCCAGTCTTATCCCCCCTAGCCCACTTCCTCCCCAGCTACCTTCCCTCCCCCTCCCTCCCTGTGACCACTTCCCCCCCCCCCCCTGCGGTCATTGCCCCCATGTATTATTCCCCCCTGGTCATTTCCCTCCTCCCCCTCCCACACAGCACTCCAATCTAATGTAATGAAATCATTTGGATGGTCGCAGATTTGGTCCTGATTTGGCTCGGAAGAGTCTGCTGGACCTAAAGCAATAATCATGTAATGTAATGTCGCAGATTCCATGGTCTCAAATGTTACCAGTTTTAATGGAGCATGTTAACCATGGCTAACAAATGATACTGATGAAAAATGTCTTTTTTAATACAAAATAATACCGGAAAATTATATTCTTATTGAAAACAAAAGCACGCGCACTGGTGCATGCTGCGTCAAATATTTTGGTATGCACTGAATGTTACCGACAGGTGTGTTAAACAGGTTGATTATCATCATAATCATCACATCATCGTAATAATGTTTACATACCTTTACATGCACGGCTGCTTTACATTTGCTTTCTTTATTGTATTCACATTTATATTTGTTCCTGTTGTTAGATAGTTTCTTACTGTAGTGGACAAGGAACCTGCATCTTTTTGCCTTTTGAGGAAATCCAAACAATAGATCTGCTATATTCCACCAGTCATTGTATTGTAGTTGTTGTGGTTGCTCCAACTACTTCAACAAACTAAAGTAACGTTTTCAGTGCACATTACTTTTAAGTTAAAATGGAAACTGAATAATAGTTCACATGTTTCGAAACTGATTTCATGATCAAACATCGGTAGTGTACTTTCTTGCTTCAAGTGTTCTAATATTTGAGTTTGTTCATAGGTATAGTTTTACATACAAAGCACAACATTAGAAACTAGAAATTACAGATTGCAACTGTGCTCAGCCAGGGGGGAGGAACAGGGGGATAGGGAAGAATACAGGGGTGGGAAAGCAGGGGGAGGGGGGAATGTGACCACAGGGAAAATGTTCACAGGGGGAAAGGTAGCCAGGGAAGAAGTGGGTTAGGGGGTAAATGTCCAGAAGGGAAACATCCGGAAAGGAAGTGACCTGTAATCATAGAGCACACGTGTTGGTAGAATAGAGCGCATGTGTTTTTTTGATAGAGCATTATGTGTATGTCTGATTGTGTGCATGTGTTTAATTGCAGGTGATGCACGACATCCTGGACATGATGCCAGAGGGCATCAAACAGAACAAGGCACGCACGATCCTGCAGCACCTCTCTGAGGCCTGGCGCTGCTGGAAAGCCAACATCCCATGGAAGGTACGCTTTGCCCACCCGCTAGCCCTCTGCTTAAAATTTATAGATAATTAGACAGCTTGATACAACGCTGGCTGACCTTTTTTTTCACTTGGCGAAGACAATACTTTTTCTGGCTTTCAGGCGCTCATTTAGACATGTTTTGATTCATGTGCGTTCTTTTTATTGTTTAGCTTCTAACCAGGATGTTTGTTTCCTTTCTCTTTATTAGCTAACTTTAAAGTTTGCTTAGATTTGTGGTTTGTTTGCATTTTGTGATTGTATACTGATGTAATCTTTATGTATGATTGGCTTTGGATGGGAGGTGTAGAGAGGTGTGTGAAATTTGTGGAGAAACAGTCACAGATTAATTGACAAGCGTTGGTGTGGGTCCTGTGTGCATATCCTGAGTAAGCGCAGCATTTAGTCATTGAAGTGTTGGGAAGAGAAACGAACTGTACCAAAATATTTTTCAACTAAATAATGCCAACAAATAATGTGTGACCAAACCGTGGTAAAATTACAACAAAGAAATGAAAGTTGGCTTTCCATCCTTGCGCAGGTGCCGGGGCTGCCCACACCCATTGAGAACATGATCCTGCGTTACGTCAAGGCCAAGGCGGACTGGTGGACCAACACGGCTCACTACAATCGTGAGCGAATCCGCCGCGGCGCCACCGTGGACAAGACGGTGTGCAAGAAGAACTTGGGTCGCCTGACGCGTCTGTACCTCAAGGCTGAGCAGGAGAGGCAGCATAACTACTTGAAGGTTGGCATGTTTGAACATTGTGCCCTTATGGCAACAGGACACCTCGGGCATCTTAAATTAGATCCTGTATCAGACAGCAACTTGAGGCGGAACAGCGCTGTATGAGAACAGGAAAAAATAAAATAAAGGTTTATCACATTCCCGCTTGCTACTTGCAGACGTGTAGTTATGAAATTAATTTGAAAAAAAAATTTTTTTTTTTTTTTTTTGGCACTATGGAGTCTTATGCACAGTACTGTCCATTTGACCATAGCAAAAGCATGCTCAGTGCAACGGATATTTGAATTTTATGCTTTTGCACCTTGTGGTATTTTTGGGTTGTGTGGGGGTTAGGATTGGACAGTGACGCGCTGCCAGTGCTATTTGCTGCTGAGTTTACTCCCATAAAAGGGAAAGGAGTGATGGTGGTGGTTAGGGTTTAGTGTGCTTGGAGGGAGGTTGCCTGCCAGTGCTAGCACAAACTGTACTCCACAAACATCTTGCTATCTGCAACCCTTTCTCTTCTTTAAAAATGAATAAGCTTTTAGATTTGATGTTCATGAAGGCAAGTACAGAAGTTTTGATAGGTGCAAAGATTTGATTTTATAAATTTTTGTTTTTGTTTGGATTTTTGACAATTTTTTTTTTTTTAAATCGGGGAAATTCTGAGCCTCCTCCCCTGGGAAAGGTGTAGTAGCGCCCAAACCCAACCTACCTAATATTGTGTTTTTGAAATTTTGCTGGGGAAGCAAACCAAAGTACCCAAAGAAACCTACCCTCATCCCCTCCCCGTCGGTCCCCCATTGCCACACCATTCCCCTCCTCTTCTCCTCCGAGACGTTGTCCAAATTGAAAGTAAATAATATTCGGAGAAACACAACGCCCAGATGCAGGATGTGCGGCATATGTACATTCTTCTTATCAGGGAGGCAAATTTTCAAGACCCGAGAAGTTTTTTTAACTTGTAGGGATGCGAAGCTGAAAATTGCTCGCTCTATCTCTAGTCATAAAGATTCCAGAGTAAAATATACTTAATTGTAAAGAGGACGGCCGATCTGTTAAAAGTAACTGAATTGTGTAGAAGTAATGCTATTGTGTCTGTGTGTGTGATGGCAGGACGGTCCCTACATCACAGCCGAGGAAGCTGTGGCCATCTACACTACCATGGTGCATTGGCTGGAGAGCCGCCGCTTCTCTCCCATCCCCTTCCCTCCTCTCTCCTACAAACACGACACCAAGCTGCTGATCCTGGCCCTGGAGAGGCTGAAGGAGGCGTACAGGTCAGTAGTGGGCCCCGTTCATTGGCACTTCCTTCATTGTGTATAACGCCACCATAGAACATTTTAAAGGCTCACGTTGGCTAGTGACATAAAAAAATATTGTGGTGTCGAGGAATCATTTGGCATTTTACAGAAATGTAGAGCCCCGTTTGGGTCCGACTGGATACTTTCAGCTATACACGCTCATCTATCTTTTCAAGTTATGGGATGTTAACCCCTTAACCGCCCAACCCCGAACCTCATTCGGGATGATTTTCTGCTTCCTGTGTGCCCAACCCCGAAGGCCGTCCGGGGTTTATTCGTCGGCATTCTGTAGTCACCCAAGAAGGGAGGTAACCGCAGTAACTGTTGGCAGAGCAGCTAGAAATCTCCAACCAACGGTTCTTTCCCTTTGACCATTATAAATCGCAAAAAACGAAAGTTGCACAATATTTGAAATTCCAGTACTTCGCAGTCTTCAGTCATCATACAAAATGGCGGACGGTGGAAGATGAGGGGGTACTACGAGGTCTGTTTTTAGACGATATTCAGCACTTGAAGTGCTTCAAGAGGTCCTAAATGATCAAGACAGTGATGATGAAGACCTTATCACACAAAATTCATATACTGGAAGTAGTGTGTGGACTTTTCCCTGCTGTGTGTGTTGTGACTTTGCTGTGGATTATGACGTGTGATTCCGGACTTACCATACCATCGACAGGTACCCTTATTTCTGTGGATGATATAGACGTAAAGTTGATTTCCAAGTAGTTTATTGATTGCTTGATGTTTGTCCTTTTGTTACACCAGTTTTTTATGGTCTGTCATGCATTTTTTGTGTTGATGTGTGTTTTTATGTTTCAAAAATGCCTGATCACAGCAAAAAAACAAGAATTAATAATTACTAAAAAATGTATGTCTTGTCAAATGAAACTATTTTCACTTGATATTGAAGCCAGGGATGTTACAAAAAACTTTGCCAAATATCTAAGAGATATCTCTTCAAATGCCTGAATTATTCACGTTTTAGTGAACACACCCTCAACAGTCAAATTTTGCTCCGGCATACAGGAAGTACAGATGCGCTTTTCACTACGGCAGTTAAGGGGTTAAAATTACTACTGCAGTGAAACTTGAAATAAAATCAGTAATGAAGGTTTATTTTGTACTTGCAAGGATTTTCAGTGTGACCAGGCGATTTGTGCATAACGTAATTATTTATAGACGGACGAAATAATGATGGTATTGTGTATAGTATGAATGTCCTTTGGATTTCCAGTGTGAAGAGCCGATTGAACCAGTCCCAGAGAGAGGAGTTGGGTTTGATAGAACAGGCCTACGACAACCCTCATGAGGCGCTGTCCAGGATCAAGCGTCACTTGCTCACACAGAGAGCGTTCAAAGAAGTGGGTTCATTGTGACTTGTGCCTGCGGGAGAAAAGAATGGTAGTTTGTATTTCTGCATGCGTGAGAAAATAGAGTTCTTCTGACACCGACCTCATTAAGTATTTGTTGTAATCAAAATGTTTGCTCATACAAAAAGAAAAGAAAGAAGTTTTTTTTAAGAATTTGGATGCAATGTGATTTTACATCTCAGTAAGAATGGTAGCTTATGTTTACAAAATCTTTCCTCTAATGATATCGCACCTAAGGCACTGTCAATAATCAAATGTCACTCGCTCTTAAGAAGAGCTTAGTTTTTTTAAGACGTGGGAAATTTGTTTGGGTAGCATATTTATATGAATCATAGCTCCTCAATTCTGAAACACTTGGTCCATGTTCTTTTTGATGCTGTGCTGTTTCTGTAGTGACATTTTAAGATTGTAATACATAAGATTTAATGGATGAGAGTATTTTGAACCTTTAAAAGATGAAAGTATTATTTAAAAAAAAACAAAAAAACATTTCATGGTGAGTAGCTGAATCTGTGTATCTGTTTTGGAACTGGTTGACCACAGGTTTTACGTCATCTACAAGAATAGTCCAACTGTCGTCTTATTGGCAAGTCTCCCAGAGGTTGATCATTACAAATTATGAATTGTTCTTATTATAGCGCTTTTGTATAGCTGGAGAGAGCTGCTGAGGACAGGCTGTACCTGTGACTTGTGCGTGCAGGTGGGCATTGAATTCATGGACCTGTACAGCCACCTGGTGCCTGTGTATGACGTGGAGCCTCTGGAGAAGATCACTGACGCCTACCTGGACCAGTACCTGTGGTACGAAGCCGACAAGCGTCGCCTCTTCCCACCCTGGATCAAACCCTCCGACTCTGAACCTCCGCCCTTGCTGACTTACAAATGGTGCCAGGGTGAGTTAACTCTTCTGCCACAGACAACAAAAATTTCAAATATATTTCTCAAAACTGTTTTGTTTTTTTCTCCAGTGAAAAGAGAAAGAAAGAATTTGTCACCATCTGCTGATTTTCTACTGTCTGTTTTCCTCGTATGACATTTGACAACTCTCTCTCTCTCTGATATTAGCAGCTAAGTCCTTTTTTTTCTGTCAAGAAGCGGGAATATTTTGGCAATGCCCCCAAAAAGAGTCATCCAATAAATATCCATCATAATTTGATTTGATAGACTTTTGTATTGCTTTGATTTAAAATGTGTTTTGCTTTTCTCAGAATCAAAATGTTTGGCTCTCTTGGTAATGTTTTGTTTGTTTGTTGCTTCATACATTTTTGGTGAGTTGTTTGTCTTAATTTTGTGTTTTGTCAGGTGTGTAATCCTAACAGAGGGCGTTTGTTTGGTCTTCCAGGCATCAACAACTTGCAGGACGTGTGGGACACAAGCGAGGGGGAGTGTAATGTGATGATGGAGTCGACGTTTGAGAAGATGTACGAGAAGATTGACTTGACCTTGCTCAACAGACTGCTGCGTTTGATCGTGGACCACAACATTGCTGACTACATGACTGCCAAGAACAACGTGGTCATCAACTACAAGGCATGTACCACTGTCATTTTTGTCTTCCTTGCTTTGCAGTGAGTGTGACTGTTTTCACTGTCCTGTGCTAAGTGGGTCTCTGCAGTGAGTGTGACTGTTTTCACTGTCCTGTGCTAAGTGGGTCTCTGCAGTGAGTGTGACTGTTTTCACTGTCCTGTGCTAAGTGGGTCTCTGCAGTGAGTGTGACTGTTTTCACTGTCCTGTGCTAAGTGGGTCTCTGCAGTGAGTGTGACTGTTTTCACTGTCCTGTGCTAAGTGGGTCTCACTTACATTTTTGAAGCAAATTTAACAGGAGTCACGTTTGTGGTACCTTAAAAATTCATCATCATCAGATCTTTTTTTTTTTTTTCTCTCCAATTTTGTACGTGGTTGAGCTATGAAAGTCTATTTGTCAGAACAAGTTATTCCTCACAAACATGTTGCAAAAAAGTCTTTTTGTCAGCACAAGTTATTCCTCACAAACATGTTGGAAAAAAAAGTCTTTTTGTCAGCACAAGTTATTCCTCACAAACATGTTGGAAAAAAAAGTATTTGTCAGCACAAGTTATTCCTCACAAACATGTTGGAAAAAAAGTAGTTCAGTACAACCTTTATTCAGATTTAGGCAAATCCACTAAAAGGCCTATTCCAAAACCCCCACATCTATAACAAGTGTAAGTGTGTTCTCTGATGCGACGTTGATCTAGAGGTCTAAAGGATTGTGTCCAGTTGTCTGGGTGTCAGACCATGGGCCTACAGCAGCAAGTGAGCTGGAGTTAGATCCTGTATCGGCCAGCGCCTTGAGCAGTTCTTTGAGCTGAAAAGGCGCTATATAAGAACTCTGAAATAAAATGAATGAAAGAAAAGGCTGACAGCCTATGATGCCCTCTCTGCTACACCACATTTAACATTTAATATCGGTAATTCTATTTTGAGCTTCTCTTGTTGATAGCAATAACTTGTTTCACCATTGTCGACGATCTAATCTTTTCTTCTGTACACTGAAACTGTTGTTTCTACATTCTTCTTCTTCCACTCTTATACTGAGACGGTGTATTGGTAAAGTCTGATGAAATTACTATTTGTTAACTCCTTTGTTTTCTCTTTGTGCAGGACATGAACCACACCAATTCGTACGGCATCATCCGAGGCCTGCAGTTTGCCTCCTTCATCGTCCAGTTCTATGGCCTTGTCCTTGACCTGCTGGTGCTGGGTCTGCACCGGTCCAGCGAAATGTCTGGACCCCCGCAGATGCCCAACGACTTCCTCACCTTCCAGGTACAGGCTTTGTAATATCGGTGCAGATTATTATCTGTCGTACTGCTATGAGTTGTGGGGTATAGATTTATCATGTTGAAGGCGGGATGGGAAAAAACTGGTTAAAACTTCAGAGGGTGCCACTGAGCAAAAACTGTTATCACTACAGGGTTCGTACGCTCCTTGAACCTCCTTCTATCTCCTTGAATTTTCGATGTCTTGTTCAAGGGCCCTTGAATCTCCTTGAAAAATGCCAAATTGCCTCAGCTCCTTGAAAACTCCTTGAAATTTCAACCAGTGTATCTATCCATTGCTTGACCTAGAGATTTTATTGTCAAATTTTAAAAAAAAAGCATTGAAAAATAAAAATTTATAAAACAAATATTATAATATTATTTGTGTTGTCAACTGTTCGACGATCGTAACTTTTGTCGTCTGCTAATGATAAGGGAAGTAACCTCCACTGGAAATTGTTCATTCCCTTGCTGTCGCGCGCGCACCCTCATTTGTCGGTTTCCCTACATCCTTTGTTTTTCCGCGCGTGTTTGCTGAATGAATCGGTAAAAATGCCTGGAGGCAATTGTGTGTTTAATCCAGTCAAATGCGCTGAGGAGCAAATCTAAGGAAATAAAGATCCAGCTGGAGAAGATTTCCCGTCAGATTGATGAAGGGATGGAAAAACTAAAATAACTGAAAATTCATTTATCTGTATTAATAGCCGGTGGTGGTACCTCTTTCTGACTTTTTACAGTTCTCTAACTTGTATCTAAGGACAACATGTTTCACAATTTTTGTGTATAGACTCCGTATCTGCATCATCATCATAACTGCAACTTCATCGACATGCAATATTTATGTGTGTAGATTTCATAATCAATATCAACATCAGTATCACCATCAGATTCATGACTGCAAACAATTTATGGATATCACTGGGTAAAAGATTTATCCTTTATTTTGACTATTTATCAATTATTATGTGCGTTTACTATTCTTAAAAACTCCTTGAATTTTTGAAAAAACTCCTTGAAATCTCCTTGAAAACTCCTTGATTTTTTTTACAACAATTTGAGTATGAACCCTGCTGATTAACAACAATCTGAAATGTAATAAATTATTGCTATTATTATTATTATTATTATTATTATTATTATTATTATTATTATTATTATTATTATTATTGCTATTATTATTATTATTATTATTACTATTATTATTCAGTGGTTTATAAAGCACACAATCCTGGTCTTTAGAGCAACTTGAGGTACACGGCTATGATCACTACACGAATAGTTGTAATGAGACATGTTATTGACCGGTGTTTGCTAAGTGTTACAGTAGAATTGCACTATTGTACTTTTTGTTTTATGTTGCAGGACGTTGCTTCAGAGACGTCCCACCCTATCCGTCTGTACTCCCGCTACATCGACCGCATCCACATCTTCTTCCGGTAAGATCAGCACCCAGACATTTGTAACACTATGCACTCGCCCTACCCAACAACAACAAAAAAATCCAGGTTTTGAAAATCTGGGCGAGATGACTCCTACATAGTCAAAAAATGACAACAACAAAATATACAGTCCATCCGTCTGTCTGTCCACCATCCGCCGTCTGTCTGAGCCAAACTTGCAAGTGGTATAATTTCTCAGAATCTATTTCATCTATTGCAACCAAACTTGGTGGGATGGTGTATACCCAGGAGACCCCAAAAATGATAAGTGAATGGAAGCAACCACTGCGAAGCATGTAACATCAAAATCACATGAAAAGTTTGAAGAAGCTGCTAAAGGTCATTCGTCCTGAAAAGGCTTTTCCATTAGAAGACAAAAACCACTGGTGCCCAATATATGCATGCATACATTGTAATCTGAAATATGTGTGATGTTGCTTATGTGAAAGAAAGTTTATTTGCCCTCTTCTGCAAAACATTGAACTGAGAACTCTTCACTTGTCCTTTCATATAATATTATACTTTGTAATATTATTTGCTTAGTAAACATGCATTTCTACATGTATTGTAGTACGCTTTGTGCACAATGTCAATATTAATGTGTTACAAGAAGACCAAAAATCCCTTAAGCAAAAATCTGGTCAAAGCTTCCAAAATCTGGTTTTGAGCGGCCTGGAGTATTGTCAACAGTGAACACTTTTTCCAGGTAGGCAAACCTGAATGTATTCTGTAAAAGTAGAATTTGCTTGATTTTAACATTCAACAGATAATTCAGCTATGACAACGTTGGTGTTGATTGTTAACATTGATGTGGTGGGAGCTATTGGAATGGTACTTATCTAGTTCTACATGAAGTGATCATGCACTGATTAGAATGACACATCTTTGCTCTTGATTTTTCAGGTTCTCGGCAGAGGAGGCTCGTGACCTGATCCAGCGGTACCTGACGGAGCACCCTGACCCTAACAACGAGAACATTGTGGGCTACAACAACAAGAAGTGCTGGCCCCGAGACTCTCGCATGCGCCTCATGAAACACGACGTCAACCTGTGAGTGTGTCCTTTGTATTTTACAGTTGAGGATGGAGCGCGTCACCTTGATGTGACAATACGGTCTCAAGCAGAAAATGAGATTGTATTGCTTGGTCTGGTTTTTCTCACGAAAAAAGAGAGAGTGAGAGAGAGAGAGAAGTTAGTAATATTTAGTAAGAATCTTGGGGGTTTTTGTTGTTGAAACTTTGTCCTTTTATTAAATATGAAACGATCAAACAGTATTAAATAAGTCTCCTAGCCCAGGAGTGGGGCTGTGTAGCCAAATTAAGGGGATTGGGGTTGTTGGGGATACCAAAAAACATACAAATGTAAATTAAAAATGGCATAATAGTAAACAAAGAGTATTGCACAAAACGAATTGACATATTAACAAGAAATTAACCTACGAGCAATGAAAGCGTTGCCGAGCGGGCTCAATATGATTAGTCACCACATGCAGCCCCCCCCCCCCCTCCACTCCCTATCTTATACACACACACAAATTTAAAAAAAAAAATTTGCACTGCAGATTATTTCCAGATCAGGAAACACAGTTTAGAACAATTTTTAAACAACTCTTGCGTTTCACAAAAGTGTTGTGTTTCAAGAAAGTTTTTTTTTTTTTTTTTTTGAGTGCTCACATGACGTCACCTTTACTCTCCTCGTCTATTTTAGCGGTCGTGCCGTGTTCTGGGATATTCAGAACCGTCTGCCTCGCTCGGTGACCACCATCCAGTGGGAGAGCAGCTTTGTGTCGGTGTACAGCAAGGACAACCCCAACCTGCTGTTCAACATGTGTGGCTTTGAGTGCCGAGTCCTGCCCAAATGTCGCACCACGCACGAAGAGTTCACGCACAGGGACGGAGTGTGGAACTTGCAGAACGAGGTAAGGGACACCCCGATAAAGAAATGCATACTTCTACCAAGGAGCATACACTCCCCCACCATGCTTTTTCATTTTTCTTGTACAATTTCATGGCGTGTGTGTTGTCGTGTTTATACACATGGAGGAAAAAGTAGGTTGTTGTTATTCCGCAGCCTTGCCGGCTCAAAGAGCTGCTGGCGGTGATCTGGCATGCATGTTATGGTTTGCAGAAGACCCCAGAGGCATAGCTTTTGCCCTGGTTTCTATCTGTGTAAAATAATATGACAAGTATGTTGACCCTTGTAACAGAATCAGTTATTGAAGATGCTGATACTGCATTAATGGATCATTTGATTAAAGAAATAATTTATTTGTCAGCTGAACGGTTGACTAGCTATCATGTGTCTGATTGATTGAATGACTGATTGGTTGGTTGGCTGTGCAGGTGACAAAGGAGAGGACGGCCCAGTGTTTCCTGAGAGTGGACGAGGAGTCCATGAACCGCTTCCACAACCGTGTTCGCCAGATTCTCATGGCCTCTGGTTCAACCACTTTCACAAAGGTATGTTCCTGCAGATTGGTTTAATAGCAGGGAGACGTGGTTCTTTAGTTTTATATTTTATAACACATTTAGTTCTTCTTTTTTCCCAACCGAACAATAATGACAGTGCATCTGTTGTCTTGATGTAGTATCTTCCTATATCTGGGCCACACAGTGTGTTCATTTTTAAAGAGAAATCCAAACTAATGATTTTCTTCTCTATTTCCAATTTTGTGTCATTTTTGTTTTCATGTGAGTTCTTTGTCAAAATGCCCTATTTCTGTTTTAAGGTCTTTCATTTTGTTGTCGATGAGGATGATGATGTTCATGATGAACACTTGTATAGCTTGTTTTTCCTATGCCATGAAAGCGCGCTTAACCGTTGCTGTGGTTCATTTGTGTTTCAATGATTTCAAAGCAGTTTAAGTTTGATTTGTTTGACCTAGCGATGACACTGTGTGATTGGTTTGCCTTTCAGATTGTGAACAAGTGGAACACAGCGTTGATAGGTCTGATGACATACTTCCGTGAGTCTGTGGTCAACACCCAGGAGCTGCTGGACCTGCTGGTCAAGTGTGAGAACAAGATTCAGACCCGTATCAAGATTGGTCTCAACTCCAAGATGCCGTCAAGGTTCCCCCCAGTCGTCTTCTATACACCCAAGGTAGGATTTGATAACACTATCCACCCCAAAGTATGCTGATGTATTTGCTAACTGGTTGGTCACCAATCTCATTTCCTTTGTATCAGAATACTGGTGTCCGATAAGACGTTGTCAATTTTTCTTTTGAAAGGTGAAAATGATTTGGATGATTGTTTTGTTTGTTTTTGTGGTTTTTTTGTCTGAAAATTTTGTATTTGGGGTTATCTGGGATTGTTGAAGCCATTTGCATATAAGTTGGAGTGGTCTTTAGGTTGAGCTCATTGGTCTTCTAGTTTGGTCATTGTGGTTGCTGACATTGTAAGAGCAAGCCCAACATGGAAAGTTATACGTTGGGTCTTAGCTCTATTGGTTGTATGCTGTTTTGCAAGTGGTACTGTGGATCTTAACTGTACACAGCCATTGTTGCGTTCTGTTCTGTGTGGCACAATGCGGCTGTCTGCTCTCCAAACAACAGCTGTGATATATTACAACAAGCCTTACTGGTGCTTGTGTGTGGTGTTTAAGTGTGTTGAGTATTTTGTTGGCAGGAATTGGGAGGCCTGGGCATGTTATCTATGGGCCACGTCCTCATCCCTCAGTCAGACTTGCGCTGGTCCAAGCAGACGGATGTGGGTATCACTCACTTCCGCTCCGGCATGAGTCACGACGAGGACCAGCTCATCCCCAACTTGTACCGCTACATCCTGCCTTGGGAGAGCGAGTTCATCGACTCCCAACGCGTGTGGGCTGAGTACGCCCTCAAGAGGCAAGAGGCCAACGCCCAGAACAGGTAAGGTCCAAGCTAGAACAGTCTGTGCAGTGTTGTGTATTCAGGGCGATAGGTTTTGGGTGTGCTTTGCTTTGTTACGAAATTGTAGACAAGCCCTGTTGTTATGCATGGGCTCTGTACAGTCCTCACCCTCCGGAGTTTGGCTGGCTCTCTCAGTTTCCATTAAAAAGGTCACCTTGACGCTAGCGGAGTGTCAGAGATCTACCAAGCGTAGGCTGTGTGTAGGTGTATGTCCTCCACAATCTCTGATACTCAGAGTGGGGTCCGCATCGCTTTCAGCTGCCTCTGTAAGCTTGGTAACAGCCCAGTCACACCAGCTCAATTCCTATGTGAGCAGCACTTTTCAGTACCTCCGCGTTTTGCATGCTCCGGGCTATTTAAAGCTTGCCTGCACCCCCCTTCCAGTGAAAGGAAGCACCGGTGAAGCAATTTATAGCTAGCCTGGCTGACCTAACCTCAAAATCTGAAAAGCTTTGGTTGAGCCGCTGTGCAGTAGCGGCAAAACATCAAATTAGTTTCATGCCTTATATGTCAGGAGACGAATGAGCACTCGGGTAGGGGTTTAAAACAGTAGATCTTGGGTTTGTCTTAAATGTCTTTACAATGTACAATGTGGCAGTTAGAATTGAGAAATTGTATTGGCATTTATTGAATACTTTCTCATCTTTAGTTCTTATATTTTGTATGTATTGAATACTTTCTTATCTTTGTACATTATATTTTGTGTTTATTGAATACTTTCCCATTTTTAGTTGTTATATTTTGTGTTTTTTGAATACTTTGTCATCTTTGTATATTATATTTTGCGTGCAGACGTCTGACATTAGAGGACCTGGAAGACAGCTGGGACAGAGGCATCCCTCGCATAAACACCCTGTTCCAGAAGGACAGGCACACTTTGGCCTATGACAAGGGCTGGAGAGTACGCACAGACTTCAAGCAGTACCAGGTATGCAACTAACTTGAAAAGGAGGGGTTTCTGTATAAATAGTATCCCCACTTTTTGGAAATTTTGTGCTTTAAATTCTCACTGTTGTTGTCTTTCTCATTTGTTCTTTCTCATTCCTACTCTGTTCTATCAATCTACTATACTCTTTTTCATCGCTAGACCAGTCACCTACCTTTTTTCTTGAAAACTCTTCCGGGACAAAACTCCTCATTTGTGTGTGAGGTCTGTTGTATCAGCTTGGGAATATTGGACGCTTTCTGCCAAATGGCCACTGGGGCTTCCTAAGATATTATTTAGCAGTGTAAGCATTTTATATGTATGTGTTTTGTTAATATTTTATAGTGATGTTTGTATTCTATTTTGTTTTTGTAAACGGGGGTTCGATAAATTGAGTATAGCCTCAATGTCCCCTGATGGGATGCCTTAATTGTATAGTGACCAGCTGTTGAAGTGCCTTCAGTGTTACCATGGGGGTTGTTTCAGCAGATCTTTTATGCGGATCAGGGGTGAATCCTCTTTCAGTTGTGGTCTTGATTTTGTGGTCCTGATTCGGCTCTTTGCAGTCTGCTGGACCCTGTAAGCAATGAATAACTGACTAACTAATTTGGGATATATATGACATTTCAGAAGGATACATTTTAATCCGGCCTTCCTACCGTCATCTACTAGCGATCTCCCTACCTTCACACCACACGTTTGAATGTTGAATTCGTGTTTGTTGTATATGTAAGAGGATGTGTAACATGTGAGCGTGTATATGGCCACTCTTCGCCGTGCTTCCAGTCTGATTTAGGAATAAGGCTGATAAGTAGCATGAGATATTATTACGATTATTATTATTGGGATTATTTCCCCTTTTGTCCTAATCTTGGGTTGACTGGTTTTGTTTATTCTTGGTTTGCAGCATGAATACCTGTAATGGTGAGCGATGTATGCATTATTAATCACTGGATGATGATGATGATTAATTAGGGCTAAGGGTGTGTCTGTTTTTTTTTCTTTATTGTATGGTTACTTCTTCCTGCTTGACGTTTGTGTAGTGTTGTTACTATGCCTGTGGTATTGACATTCCTACCGACTTTGACCTACTCCTTTGGCGTTTTCTAGGTGCTGAAGCAAAACCCGTTCTGGTGGACTCACCAGCGTCACGACGGCAAGCTGTGGAACCTTAACAACTACCGCACGGACATGATCCAGGCGCTGGGCGGTGTGGAAGGCATTCTGGAGCACACACTGTTCAAGGGCACCTACTTCCCCACCTGGGAAGGTCTCTTCTGGTACGTTGGCTGTGTGAAATCACTTATTGTTTCCTCACCATACATTTTAAGGATTGTCAAAAAAAAATCTTAGTGGTGTACTTTGTGTCGAAAACAGTTGATGCGTTGCATGTCCCGTACGGTCGGTGGTTTGAAGCTGGTTGACGACCTGGAAGTTCCCTGCAACAAAATTAACATGACCCTGAGACTCTGAACCTCTATTCCTTTCGGAGGAGAGTATAAACCAAGGTCTAGTCCATGCACGCATGCATTCCATATCATGAACTTTAAAGATCCTGATGCTCATGTCCTAGACTGGCGAGTGCTGACCACCCAGCAAGCACTAGATTTCTTCTCCCCCGTCCCCGGCCACCCAGGATTGTGTTCAGTTGTCTGGGCGTTAAGACTATGTGCCCAAAGGCTTCAAGTGGGCGCCCCTCGGGCGGTGTGAGTTACATACTTGTCGGCCAGCACTTTGAGCAGCTTGAGCTGGAAAAGCGCTACTTATGAGCCATTAAAATATACAAAATTAAATAAAATGTCCAGCTTTCCTTTCGGTTGAACGTTTCACAAGCTTTTTGAAACTTCCAAACTATGAAATGTATTGGTCGTTGAGTGTGAGCTGTTTGTGGTACATTACTGCACGGTTATCTTTTGGTATATTTTTGGGTTGTTTTCTTGTGGTGTTTTCAGGGAGCGCGCCAGTGGTTTTGAAGAGTCCATGAAGTACAAGAAGCTGACCAACGCCCAGCGTTCCGGTCTGAACCAGATCCCCAACCGTCGCTTCACCCTGTGGTGGTCGCCCACCATCAACAGAGCCAATGTTAGTAAATAGTTTGCAGTGTTTGCACTGTAGCTGAAGTTTACCTTTCAACGTCTTTTCCTGACAAGGAATAATGCTTTGTTTCAAGCGGTTGCCAGCTCTTAATGGCAGCAATTAAATAATTTCCAAGTCTTCTACTGGATGGTTACCCTTTGTCCTCAAATGCCTGTTTTGAAATGTTATGGATCTAGTTTAACGCTTGCTTTCCTAAAAAGAGAACGGTTCAAGGGCTTTCCAGTTTCTTTTCTAACAAGATAGTAGCGTAAAGGCTCTAGCATGGATGGTTGTCCATTTGCCAAATGCCAGCAACAATTCGCTTGGGCGACCTAATACTTGCAACTCTTTCCCTCCACTAGAACCTTTTTGCTCACTCTCGCCTTCTCCTTTCTCGTACATGACGACTTTTTTTTTTCAAGTTTCACTGAACCATGCAGTATTTGTCATTATGAGCGGACGCATTTCAGGTTTATTGTTGTGTGGAAGTTAGTAACGGGCTTGGTGAACATTCTGGCTAACTATATGATTTGGGTTGGGTCATTAGCCTGGTGTTGGGCAAATTGAAAACTTTGGCTTTAAAAAAAAAATAAAAAATTCGCAGCACCTGTCTAACCCCTGCTTTTGAGTTTGATGTACGGTTTGTTTCAAACTGTGCGGATGTGAAAAGACTTTCAAATAAAATGATTAATCGGTTCATTGATGTAGTGATTCAGTTTTTGAGTGGTTGTTTGGTTACAGGTGTACGTTGGTTTCCAAGTGCAGCTGGACTTGACCGGCATCTTCATGCATGGCAAGATCCCCACCCTGAAGATCTCCCTCATCCAGATCTTCCGCGCTCACTTGTGGCAGAAGATCCACGAGAGCGTGGTGATGGATCTGTGCCAGGTCTTTGACCAGGAGCTGGACGCGCTGGAGATCGAGACGGTGCAGAAAGAGACCATCCACCCCCGCAAGTCCTACAAGATGAACAGCTCCTGCGCTGACGTGCTGCTCTTTGCCGCTTACAAGTGGAACGTGTCCAGGCCATCCCTGCTGGCCGACTCCAAGTGGGTAGACTTCCGTTGAACAAGATCATGGAAAAGTACAATAGTTCAGACCTGTGCCTAGAGTTGACTTGTGTGTAGAGTGAGAGACACAAAGTTTGTGTCGGTTAGTTTGACTAGCCTAAACAAAATGGGACCAAGGTTAAATGACTTGATCTTGATGATATAAGGAGCACAGTGAGCTCAGTGGTGTAAGCCGTGTACTGGAGTGTCAGGCAATCACATTGCAGCATGTGTACAGGCAGTGGTTCAAACCCCGTTAACGGCCTGCTGGGGTGACAAAACAAACAAACTGAAACACTGCGCTCCTAATCCTTTGGATGAGAGTATAAACTGAGGCCAAGTCTGTGCACGCACGCATTCCGTCTCATGGCCTTGAAAGATCTTGATGCTCATGTCCTAGACGAGTGAATGCCAGCTGCACAAAATTTACCCAGCACGCACTAGGTTCCTTCTCCCCATCCTGGGTTGCATTATAGTGTTCAGTTGTCTGCACCTTGAGTAGCGCTTGAGCTTGTTAAGCGCTATGTAAAAGTGGTTAAATAAATCAAATAAATCTTGGATATGATCCTTATTAGTTAATATCGTCCACTTTCACAAAAACCCAAGTATGTAGACTTTAAAAATTATCTGAATGTGTAGAAGAAGAAAAAAGTAATTGGCTGGGTGACTCCAGGTATGTACGACTTTGACATTTACCAGACATGGAGATGATCATAATATCACACAATATTATCTGAGGCCAGTGCCTTGAGCAGCTCTTTGAGCCGGAAAAGCGGTGTATTATGACAATAAATTAAGAGATAAAGGCTGTTGGTTAAGGAGATAAAAAGATGTGACAATAAGAGTAGTGTGTACCTGTGCTTTGAGTTGCAGTAAGTCGGTATATTTATATTGTCCATGTGTTGTCAGTAATATCTTAGTTTGTCCTTTGGAGATGGTAAGCTATAGTAGAAGTAGTAGGATTGTGATGACAAAAGCCTTTGTGAATGTTCTTTCTTTGTCAGTACATGGTACTTTTGGGGTCTGTTTCGCCTGCAATTTTCTTAACACTTCATCTTTCATAACAATAGAAGAGTTCCTTAAATTTTTTGTAATTTATCCAGCCGTATTAATAATAGTGAATGATGTATTTTTGCATGAACATTATGGAGAAGCTTCACACGACATTTTGGTGAACGATGAAGATTTCAATGGCCAATGTTTTGTTGCCTTCCCACAGGGACACAATGGATGGAGCGACCACACAGAAATACTGGATCGATGTGCAGCTGAGGTGGGGCGACTATGACTCCCACGACGTGGAGCGTTACGCCCGTGCCAAGTTCCTGGACTACACCACCGACAACATGTCCATCTACCCCTCACCCACTGGCGTCCTTATTGCCATCGACCTGGCCTACAACCTGCACAGGTAGAGAAGGCAAAAGAGTTCACTTTACTGCCATATTATTATTATTATTATCGTATTGTTTTGTAGTTCTGAGAGGTAATTGACCTTGCTCGGAAATGTGAGGGGAGACAACTTTGGCCTGCTTGCCCGCATGTTGTGCCCAGAGTTGCCTAACATTAGGCGCACATTCTTTGCAAACAAACACAACTTATCGCCTACAATTTCTGATCTGTCCTCCCATCAAACCTTCCGGATCAAACGAAAGGTTGATTTCAATTGCAGTCCTGGTTAGCTTTGCTAGTTCGACTTTGGACTGCCAGGCAACTACCACCTCCCCCCTTTTATGAAGAAAATCTTGCAGCTCGGGGTAGCTTTCATAGTGTTCATAGGCGAAATGTCCGCCCAGATAACTCTAGGTAACTAAAAACAAAACAAAAAGACAAGTTACCTCCCATTTCTGAATAAGGCCTATTAGAAACATGTATTCTGTGAGTGATTATGTTAGGTATCTCCATCACATTTAGCTTGAAATTTGGAAGTACTATCATGCCATCCTATCTGTAAATAATACAATCAAAAGTCAATAGTGCATTGCTATTGTTCTTCTCTGTTTTGTAAATAGAACACACACTTTTATTACTGTATTTTGTAAGCTAGTTGAAACTAGACCATTTACATGGCATTTAGTGCACACGTTTTAATATATTATTTTTCACTGGTATAAAATGAAACAATGTTTTCATTGTGCATTTTTCATGAGACTGTATTGTCTTGTTCATTTTTAGTGCGTATGGCAACTGGTTCCCTGGTGCCAAGCCCTTGATCCAACAGTCCATGGCCAAGATCATGAAGGCCAACCCAGCCTTGTATGTGCTGCGTGAGCGTATCCGCAAGGGCCTGCAGCTGTACTCCTCAGAACCCACTGAGCCCTACCTCAGCTCCCAGAACTACGGAGAACTCTTCTCCAACCAGATCATCTGGTTTGTGGACGACACCAACGTCTATCGTGTCACCATTCACAAGGTGTGTGATGCTGTTTCCACTCTATAATGCTGGATGTTTGACACACGCTTTACTCCTAACTCGGACTCGGTGATCTGTAACAAGAATACACGTTTGCATGTTGATACAGTCTGAATATGCACCATTAGCACAAATTCATCACTCAGTCGTCATGACGATGATGTCCATCTTTAACCCTTTTTCAGGCAGACCGCCCTCACATTGCCTAATGAGAAAAAGGCAGCTCAAGAGAGGCAACTCTACATAATACACCACCCCATATACACAACATTAAAAAAAAAAATTAAAATCTAAAACAACAAATATTGAACTGAAACCAATTTTATTAAATTCAAGATTAATTTTTCTTTCAAGGGATCATGATTTTTGTGTGAGCGTCTTGCACATAAATCCATTAAAAAAATCCAAACATTAGAAAAACGGAAGACAAATAAACACTGTGGCACAGTAATAGCTACTAGAATTCAATGTGTCCCCCATCTTTATCACCCAAATCACTCTCCAATGCTCCAAAATCGATATCCAAGTGGATAAATTTGCACAAGATTGCTTTCATCGAATCCCTCAAAAACACTGTCCCAATCATCACAGTCCTTAACGGCTTTTAGTATAATCTCCTCTTTCGTTTCTCCAAACATTGTCACAAGGATTTATCGATGTTCAGAAATTCGCAGCGAGAGTTTTTCAAAACAAGCCACCATGTTTTGTATACCAACAGAAAGAACAGAAAATCTTTTACACGAGACAACGATCCCCCGAGACGTGTTTGAGGTGTTTTGTGGGCCGCCATCGGGCGACTTGAATAAAAATAGCACAGGACGACATGCGTGGGCTTGCTGGGAAAAGGGTTAATACCCAGGTATCCATCCCCAAGCAGGCTAGCTGCATATAAGGAGAATGCGTCTAATTGATCTGACTTGTTTTGATTATTTTGCTAGTACAGAATATGGAAATGGCGTCTGGGTTTCCTGAATATGTTAGCCCGAAAGATAATCCGGGAATTGCTGCATAATTATAGTCACTGGCTATTGTGGTTATTTTTAAATAAGAGAGTGTGGTGGATTTAGCTAGACATAAGCCATGAGTGCAATTCAGTCTCTTTACATCCACATACTTTGTTTGCTTTTTGGGGGAAAATATGAGGGGAGATGTGTTGTTTGTGCATGTAGGGGTCTGTGAGTCAGGTCTATAAAAGCTTGGGGCTTTTTTTTTCTTCAAAGAGGACAATTGATATTTGTATTGAATGTTGAGAAATGGACTTGCTATGTATAATGGTGAATTATTTTTTCTTCTGTTGACAACAGACATTTGAAGGCAACTTGACCACCAAGCCAATCAATGGCGCCATCTTCATCTTCAACCCGCGGACGGGACAGCTGTTCCTGAAGATCATCCACACTTCTGTGTGGGCTGGACAGAAACGTCTTGGACAGGTAGGGTTATATAGCTTTGCCATGTTTGATGGTAAATACAGGGTTTGTATGGTCTTTAACTCTTAGCATCCTATAAGGGTTTCTGTGGTTCCAGACTTCATTCCCAGAAGAGTTTGAGCAAAAAGCCTAGTTTTGGGTTGTTCTGTTAAAAAAATTATGCCTAAACCAATTTAAAAGAAAACTTGGGATATTATTGTTGAATGGTTGGGGTGCACAGTAAAAGTGTTGTTTCATATTTGTTTACAAGTTTTACCTGTATTTTGTATAATTAATTAAAAAAAAAAAACCACAGGTATTTCAATAAAATGTTTCAAAAATATTTTTGTTTTGCTGAGCATACACAATGGTCTCATCACGGATTTTGTCAAAGACACTCTCAGGGAAAAGTTGAAGAAAATAATCAAGAGGGAGTGGTTTACTAGGGCCTACATCACTAGCAAAAACAATGTTCAAAATCCTCAACAATGTCAACCCACTCTGCGTCAGAATCGACAAAATCATTGTCGTTGTCACTTGAAAATGACACATGGGAATCGAAGTCACTTAGATCACTAGTGTGCACAGAAGACAAAGAAATATCACTTTGCTCATCCACGCCCAAAGCATTATCTCTATCACGCATTAATCCTTCAATATAATCACCAAATTCCGAGTCACTGTTGGAGTCACGAGTCGCCATAATGGCCATCGAAGGCAGCAATTTGTTTCGTCAGAAACTAAGTCCAAACTTAGCCACAAAGCAACAACTGAAACTGGCGCGATTAGAGAACGCAAGTAGAGCGTTGCCCGGATGTAAATAAACCTGGTTTCTCACACATAAGAGCTCTCTTTTCCGGTGATGTCAGTTTCTATTTTGGTCACCGTCAGTCACGGTTTACCACGGTCTGGGAAAGGGAAGCAACCACGGATTACCACGGTTCAGGATACTAAGAGTTAAAGGACTTCGAAAGTTTGGGAGAAACTGGATCCCATTTTCTAGGCCCTGTAATGTCTTTAAAAACTTAATAAAGTGTATGTGGTTTGTGAATTTTGACAGAGTGCACAATCTCTGCTACTCAGATTCACACAAAACACGCAACGATGGCATTAAACATTTGGATGATAGAGTAGATGTACATTGAATTAATTTCACTTTATTTTCTTGGAGGAGAGACGATCAAAGTACTTTTGTTTTCTCACGGTCACCGGAAATGAGTCATTTCCAAAAGAGGAAATGAGTTTGGCTGTAGCATCAGTGGTCAGAGGCTTGCGGACAAGGCCTATTCTGTGGAGCTGAAAGTTGCATGTTTGACAGATTTTGCGGATGAATTCTGACATGGAGAGAGTGTTGTCAAGGATGACGCCAAGGTTTTTTCAAAACTCCCGAAATTAGTTCTTTTCCTTGCCGAAGGAAACAAAAATCGGTTGCAAAGATGTCAAGATTGTGCAGTTTTAACGATTTGTGGTAAATTTCAGCAATCTAGTCCGTGTTTATTGGTCTTGGAAAGTTTTTATATTTGTGGTCCAAAATGATCTTTTTCGCGGTACTGTACGTTTGATTATTTTCCCTTTCTCCCTACTTCTTTGCTGGAGCAGGAAATGGGGTTTATATTGATGCAAAAGTGAGTAACGTAAACAGGTTGAGGGGTTGGCTGTGCTAGTTGTTGAAGATGGAGATATCAAGAGGGTAGAAAATAAGGATGTGGGCAGAATGTGCACATTTCCAACTGTAGGAGAGAAGGGGGAGAAGTGAAACAGAACTGCTCTGTGGTCTTCTTTGCATCCTTCTATTGCACATATTGACCAGTGGAAACTACCATGAAACGTTTGTGACTGTTCAGTTGGCCAAATGGAAGACCGCCGAAGAAGTGGCCGCGTTGATTCGCTCACTGCCGGTGGAAGAACAGCCCAAGCAGATCATCGTCACGCGCAAGGGCATGCTGGATCCTCTGGAGGTCCATCTGCTCGACTTCCCCAACATCGTCATCAAGGGCAGCGAACTGCAGCTTCCTTTCCAGGCCTGCCTTAAGGTAAGGGATGAGCACACAGTCTTATATGTTACTGGACTGGATTCAATTTAAAAAAAAAAAAAAAAAATGTGGGTGTTAGAGGGGGGTGGGGGGTGGAGGGAGGGCTAGTTCAAAGTGGCTATTTTTACTGTTCATTTTATCAGAATGTTTGCTCCGGTGGTTCAGTATTGATTTAGGTCTGGTTCAGTGTTGGTTTTAATACCTATCCTTTCTTTCCTGGGATGGATGTCTACGTCTGCTGTATGGCCAGTGTTGGGTGCAGGCGTTAAACTTCAACATTCATTCTGATGGAAGGATATGCTATAGTCTGTTGTGACTGAGGATGTTTGTTGGTGTGTGTGTGTTTTCAGGTGGAGAAGTTTGGCGACTTGATCCTCAAGGCTACCGAGCCACAGATGGTCCTGTTCAACCTGTATGACGACTGGCTCAAGACCATCTCCTCGTACACTGTAAGTGGCAAAATGTCAATGGTGGTAGTTGTTGCTGTTAGTGCCTTCAAATTGCTGATCTACGTACAGTGTAGCTGAACCTTTGAGGCTTGCCCCCTGTTCAAACGCCTGACTAGTGGGATCATACCTACCCCTTGGCAATGCCGTGAACCAGTCAGAACCTTCTCCTTCTTTCTCTCTGTTATGAGGAAAGAGAAGAGGAGTCTGGCAGCCAAAGAGACCATTGGCTAGAAAAAACTTCAAGCAAAAATCTGCACTATTTTTACTGCTGCAGGCCTCCTTCAATGCCAGCCAAAGAGGGAGCAGTCCTCACAATTTCAATTGCCCAGAGTGCTTGAGCTGATGAAAAACGTACAAATATGTGCTTTTGTGTGTGGATCACAAACTGCTTATGTCATACATTTGGAAATGTTGCAGTTTTCATTGCATTTCTCACACCAACTCAACCAAAGCTTTTAGGTTTTGAGGTTAGTTCAGCCAGGCTAGCTATAAATAGCTTCGCCGATAGCTTCGCCGGTGCTTCTTTCCTTTCCTTTCACTGGAAGGGAGGGTGTAGGCAAGCTATAAATAGCACACAGCCAGCAAAATGTGGGGGAACCAAAGAGTACTGCTCACATAGGCATTGAGCTGGTGTGTTCTTGGTTTTTGAGCTATAGGTGTTTCATGGTTTTTTCCCCCTGGATTGTGTGTATATAGGCGTTCTCTCGTCTGATCCTGATCCTGAGAGCCTTGCACGTCAACAACGACAAGACCAAGATCCTGCTGAAGCCTGACAAGACCACGGTGACGGAGGCCCATCACATCTGGCCCACCCTGTCTGATGAGGAGTGGATGAAGATTGAAGTCCAGCTCAAGGATCTCATTCTGGCCGACTACGGCAAGAAGAACAAGTCAGTACAATGTGCATAAATATATAAATAAAGAAATTATCATCATGTCAATAAGTGATGTGTGATGATAATAATTATATGTTAATTGATGAGTTTAAATGAAATTAAACAAATTAGTAATGTGCATGTGATTCTTGCCTTTTTTCCTCATTCTGAGTAAAATCTGCTTGATTTGTGGATGATTTAGTTCATAAAGAAACGAGATAAGTTTGTAGCTGTATTTATGTAATTTGATTTAGCAACTTGCAAGGGCTTAAATGACATAGTATGAATGTGAAAGCACACAGTCAGGGACACCATAGCTCCAGTCCTCTGTTAACTGAAGTCAGACTACGTAGTCCATGTGCTTTTCTTTTTTTTATCTTTTTTTTAAAATGAAAATGTGTTCTGTACAAATGAGTAGAGCTGTGATGAATATGCTTTATGTGTATTTCATTTCTGTGCACTAAATTGACAGGATAAGAAGACGCTGAATGATTTCTCTCAAGACAAAAATGCAGCTACTTGCAGAGTAGCTTTGGGAAGACATACAGCTTGTTTCTTCAACACTGTTAGGCCAACCAACGTTGGTCTTTGATGTTGCGTTTTTGCTTGCTTCAGCGTGAACGTGGCGTCCCTGACCCAGTCTGAGATCCGTGACATCATCCTGGGCATGGAGATCTCGGCGCCCTCAGCTCAGCGCCAGCAGATTGCAGAGATTGAGAAACAGACCAAGGAGCAGTCCCAGCTGACCGCCACCACCACCATCACCGTCAACAAGCACGGTGACGAGATCATCACCTCCACCACCAGGTACGGATGAAGACTTTGAGACGGAAATTGTTTGCCCAATGTTACCCTTTGGACCAATAACATTTTCTTGTGTGTCTGATGATTGTTGTTTGTCGTTAGCGATGCAAAACGGAGATTCCTAACTAGAACCTTTCCTTACTTCACTGATTTGCACAGACCACAAATAAAAACACAAAAATAATCCTGTTTGGGTAATTGTATTATTACATAGTATTACAAACTGCATCAAGGGTGCCCTGAAGGGGGTTGGATGCTTGCTTGAATAGTAACTTCGAAATACTAACTTTTATGTTATGTATTTACGTTTTACCACTTTTTCCAGCAACTACGAGACACAGACCTTCTCATCCAAGACGGAGTGGCGTGTGAGGGCCATCTCGGCCACCAACCTGCATCTGCGTACCAACCACATCTACGTGTCCTCGGACGACATCAAGGAGACCGGCTACACCTACATTTTGCCCAAGAACGTCCTCAAGAAGTTCATCATCATCTCTGATTTGAGGGCTCAGGTGGGTTGCTTCACTTTCCCAGTGACGAGAAGACTACATGTAAAAACAGCTGTTCTTACACGGTGCATGTACATAGCTCAGGAAACTTGCTTTAGGTGCTGGATTTGCAGTTGAAGTAATATCCTTTTCGTACTGAGAAGTGATGTGTTTGATTTTTTATGTGCTGAACCAAATACATTTGGAAGCACTAACAGAACAATTTTGCTGTTTAAGTTACAAGAGCTTGACCAGTTGTTTGGAAATATGTGTATGTATTACATTGATGAACCAATAAATCTAAACAGAAAGTCTCTGTGCGATTTTTATTGCAGCGCTGCAATCATGCCCTACAGCGTGGAGATATTTAGGCACTTTACACGTTATTTATCAGGGTCCGTACAAGGTCTGGAAAAGTCTGGAAAAGTCTTGAAAATTGAAATTGGGTTTCCAGACTTCTGGAAAAGTCTGGAAATTCACAGTAAGGTCTGGAAAAGTCTGGAAAATTGGACTCGTTTTTTTCAAGTGATAAAACGTATAAAAAGCTGACTAGAAAGTCACCAGTTACAGCTGACTTTTTAATTTTATTGCAATGAAATCGACCGATATTGCTTCAAAACACACTTGGCTGTTTCAATTTCGTTTTCAATGCCAGGAAGCGCATCCAGTTGCTTCCCTTACTTTCCTCTCTAGAGAGTGAGATAAAGTCCGTCGCCTAATCGTGCTTCCATTTTGCCGCGTTCTTACTTTTGGTATCGTATACTATAGAATTAACGACGATTCTGCGTTTACTGTGACCTGTCATCTGTCAAAATGGGAAAGTGTCTTTTCAACGATAGTTGGCTATCAAAAGACGAATACAAGCCTTGGCTAGCCAAGGACTTCAAAGACAAAAAGGTTGCAGTGTGCCTAGCATGTGGTGGAAAAAAGTTTGATGTTTCCAACATGGGAGAATATGCCGTTATGAGCCACAGTAAAGGTAAGTACAACATGACTATTGAGTATTGTTACAATGAATGACTAAATGATTTTAGTTGTTGAGTTTGTTGAAATTCTATGTGAAAATAAATCGACGACAAAAAATTTGGACCCTTTCTATTCAGAAATGTAATTTTCTTCCTTTTATTTATGCAGATTAAAAAAAGTTTTCTGTCACACAACTAAGAGTTTTCATCACAGACTAGTAATATAGGCTAACTTTTTTATTAAAAAAAAAAATAAGGTAAAAAAAAAGACAAGGCACATGTAATTATTAATTTCCAAATCTTTTTTTTAACAAGAGCTGTTACTACTAGCCTATTACAAATATGAGTATTTTTATTTGAAAAATATATAAATATAGCAACAACGATTAGGCCTATATGTAAATGAATCAAACATTCAAACATGCTCAGTCTGTTATATTACTCAACTAGTCTGTGCCTATCGTAAATTCTGGTTATGCACTGCATACTAATTTAAAATAAAAAGCCAAACCAAAAGAAAAGAACTGAGTATTTTTTTCTGTTTTTCAGGTGCTAAACACATGACCAATGTTGCCAAGAAACCTGTTGTGGTGTCCTCCATTTCAAGCTTCCTTAGGCCAGCAACAGCCTCTACGTCTACAAATGACGCAGTAGAAAATACTGTAAAAAGTCCAACTCCAGCTGTTGCACCACAGTCACTCCGTCAAGGGAATTTAGATGCTCAGACATGCTCTTCAGCAAGTGTTCTGAAAGCAGAGCTTCTGTGGGTTATGAAGTGTGTTGATGCCCACTACAGCTCATCCTCTGCAAATGGCATGAATCGCCTTTTCAAGGCTATGTTTCCTGACAGTGCAATTGCTGATAAGTTTCAGTGTGGAGAAAAAAAGACTGCTTACTTATGCACCTTTGGCCTGGGCCCCTATTTTGCCCATCAGTTGTCAAAAGACATTGCAAGTGCTCCACACTACGTCTTGCTTTTTGACGAAACTCTCAATCAAGACTTACAAGAAAAGCAGATGGATGTATATGTCAGAGTTTGGAATAACAACCGTGTTATCACCAAGTACTACGAGTCAACTTACATGGGCCATGCAACAGCTGCTGACCTCTTCCACCGATTAAGACCTGTCATAGCCAAATTTGGTCACAACAAACTTCTGCAATTGTCCATGGATGGGCCAAATGTAAACCTGGCACTTGCTGGTAAGAAGAATTTTCACTCTACTGAAACAATATGTGTAATACTATATTATTTTAATTTGTTTTTAACTTGTTTTTACAGAAGCCTTTATTGCATAGTCGTTTTGCTTGGTTTAAATAAAACAGATAATAAACACATGGCAAGTTAAACACGAGTTTCAAAAAGTTGGTACAGGCTATTGTCTTCAATAGTTCTAATGTATAAATAAATGTATAAATAATATTTAAAAAAAAACATGTAGCATTTAGTGCTAAATTTGAGAAACTATAATTTAAAATGTTTATGCATAATGTTTGCAGATATGCTGAAGAAGGACCTTCATGCCAACACCCCCATGAAACTTTTAGACATCGGAACCTGTGGCCTGCACACCATGCACAACGCTTTCCGGGCAGGGTGCAATGCAAGTGGTTGGGATTTGGAAACCTTGTTGTCTGCTGCATATAATCTCTTCCACGATTCACCAGCAAGAAGAGAGGATTTCATTAAGGTTGCGGAAGCGTCACACTTTCCCCTGAAGTACTGCAAGCACAGGTTTGTACAAAGAAGACTTAGCTTTAAACCTAGTTTGGATTTTTTTTTTGTTTTTGTTTTTGTTTTTTTATTGCTTCACGTGTATGCCATTTGATGAAAACAGTGCATGAAAAACAGTTTCTTTGAAGCATTAGGGTAATTTTTCTTGTGGTAATTGTTGTTAGTGACGTTATTGTTGAGGGTCGAGCTGTGACTTGTAACAGTAGTCAGTAGTTTTAACCAAGCAATTGTTTCATTTGTTTTCGACAACTGCCATTGGTTTATAGTAAAATTGGATGTTCTGTTACTCTTCAAATAATTTATTTCTTTTTATTGTAAAGATATCTGGGTTAAGTAAGGAATGTATGTTGCAGATGGCTGGAAAATGTGGGCCCTGCACAACGCCTTATTGACATTATGCCACACCTGGTAAAATACTGCACCTTAGCAAAGTCCAGGAAGGTCACAGAGCCAACATGCAAATCATTCAAAGACGTTCTGCATGCTCTGTCGGACCCCCTCATCACCTCCAAACTTCATTTTTTTGTTTGTATAGCACAAGAGGTAGAGCCCTTTCTTGCCTGTTACCAGACAGACAGGCCTATGATACCATTCCTTGCTGCAGACCTGCAGGAACTTACCATAAGTTTGATGAAAAGGATCATCACTGAGGATGCCCTGGCCAAGCACAAAGGAGCACTTCACACATTGCACCTGAATGACAATGCCAACTTCCTGGACCCAAGCCAGGTAGACATCGGCTTTGTTGCAAAGAGGTCATCTGTAACCAAGAATGCATCTGATAGACAAAGATATACCTTTCGCATGGAGTGTAGAGATTTCATAAAGGCCATGCTTGTAAAAATCATGACCAAAACACCCATCAAATCTCTTTTGGTGAAGTCTTTGGGTTGGCTTAACCCATCCATCATGGTTCAGCCCGAGTCTCACGAAAGAGAGAGTCTTCTTGATGACACTCTGAACATTCTCGTAGACTGTAAGCGAATTATGCCAGAAAGATGTGATGCTGTGAAGAGACAGTACTCCAAGTTTTGCAGAGATGTACACAAAACTCATGCAGAAAACTTTAACAACTTCCAGAAGAAAAAAGAAGACCATAGGCTAGATGAACTGTTGGCAAGTCTCATGTCAGCATCTGGAACAGAGTATCCAGACTTGTGGTCAGTTGTGCAGCAACTGCTCCTTTTATCACACGGACAAGCTTCAGTAGAAAGAGGATTTAGTGTCAACCTGCAAACTACCTGTGAAAATCTGAGTAAAGAAGCTCTGAAAGCCAAACGTCTTGTCCTGCAAGCTGTCAGGGAGGCAATGGGTCCTGTAAACGTACAGATCACCAAAGAAATGCTGTTATATGCATCCTCAGCTCGTGCCAAGTATCAAGAGTATCTGGAGAAGGAGAAGGAGACGATCTCTGCCTTGAAAAGAAAAACAGAAGAAACTGCGACCTTCAGTGGCCTGAAGACAAAGCGGCAGAGGCTGATGACAGATGCCAAAAGCCTATTTGAATCTGCTGACCGGCTAGCAGAAGAAGCAGCTGAAAGCAAGAAGATGCTACTTCTGGTGGAATCCAATGCTCTGAGAAAGAGAGCGAAAGAGATTCAAGCCGAAGTTGATGGCTTGACCAAAGAACTGGAAACGCTTGAAAAAAAAAAGTGACTGTAGTGAGGGTATGTCTGTGAAACGTTGTCATGCAATTAACTTTGTTAAAGCTTCAAAAATAAATTGAAATTGAAATTGAATTGCACCAGTTAAAATATTGAGTCTTGAAAAAAAAACTTTCAGTCTGGAAAAAGTCTGGAAAAAGTCTGGAATTTTGTTATTGATTTTCTGTACGGACCCTGTTTATTCTCTCATTAATTTTATTAACGTGGTACCACATGTCAGTCTTAACGAAAGTGAAGCTTGACTTTGGTGAATGAAAGTGTTGACCGATGGTTTTACCAGTGTTATTTGCAGAGAATGACAGCGTCACTGAATGTTGTCTGACCTAACTTGCAACTCCATTTCAGATTGCTGGCTACCTGTATGGTGTGAGCCCCCCTGACAACCCACAGGTGAAGGAGATTCGCTGCATCGTCATGCCGCCACAGTGGGGCACGCACCAGACCGTCCACCTTCCCAACATCCTGCCGGAACATGAATACCTGAAGGTAGGCACAACATTATCACCTGTCGTATTAAAAAATCCATAGTGTTAACATTTGCGGACAGCAGCGTGAAAAGGACAAGCATTGCAAAAGTGAACAGAAAGAGGAAAGAGCAAATCATAACTGCTATAGAAAATGGTTAGACGTGTCAAATATTTTTTTGTTGTACTTGTAGGAAAGGTTATTGAACACTTGATGATCATCATGTAGAGAAAGGAACTGTGACTCCACTTGCCTTGGGAACGCTTAGTTACAATTCCTTTTTCTACATGTCTATATTGCTTTTTTGAAGTATTCTTGAAGCACCAAGCACTAGGTAGCCGATTTCCAACTCTAACATGATAAAAGTTTAATCTGATGCTTCTAGAAGTTTGTACTACAGAGCATCTGTATAGACAGAGAAAAGCGGAAGTCTGGAACTAAAGCTAGGTGAGGTCAGAACCATTGCTTTCCACATGTTTTCAATTGGGACAACCGTCATTGTCCTGGACAACTGTTAGTGTTAGAACAATTTTTTTAGGACCATCCATGACAAGAGTGGCACGTGAGGGCCTTCTCGGCCACCAACCTCAATCTGCGTACTAACCACATCTGCGTGTCTTCGGACGACATCAAGAGGATCAGCTACACCTACATTCTGCCCTAACACTAACAGTTGTCCAGGACAAAGATGGTTATCCCAGTTCAAAACATCAGACCTCAATCATTTACAATCTTGGAGTTTGAAACCCTTAAAAGCATAGCAAAAAAAAACATATGTTGCGTAGGCTACTACTGGCTTCTGTAGTCTTCAGGTTTATAGTAGAGCTGGGTGCCGTGGGTCAAAGTCGTAACGCTATTACCGCGGTATTTTTAGGTCGTATCGGTATTTCATACCGGTACACCATGATTTTAAGTGTTACAATCAAATGGGATATGACATTGACAGTAGTGACCGACGCAAAAGAAGGATTGTCATACACTTCAAAACAGTTTCAAAGAACCACATTTCCATAGAAACTGAAGCTTTACTTTTGCTTGAACGCCTTCAAAACAAATTATGATAAATCACTGTTTAGAACATCAGCAAACTTTAAACCACAAAATCAAAATAAAACACAAACATTCAACGGGAAAGGTCTTTAAGAACTTTAAGAGTTCAGAAGGATTGGCGACTGGTACCATGCTCAAACACGTGGATAAGCTGCAGTTCTTATAAGTTCTTCTTCTAAAACAGCTGCCTATCCACGTGTTTAAGCTTTAGGCTTGCTCTCTGGGCGGACAAGATGTCGCCCACTGTCGTGTTATGTGTTGTCGAGATTTCCCAGTAAACCGGACCTTGGACACCCGCACCGGTATACCGTACCATCGCGTTTCCGAACCTGAATACAGTTACGTATCGGTAAAACCGCCCAGCCCTAGTTTATAGTCCAGACTTATTTCAGCCTATTTTCCTGTTGTGTATGTTTACGGCATTGATGTTGGATTATCCTGTGGTTTTAGGAAATGGAGCCGCTGGGTTGGATCCACACTCAGCCCAACGAGTTGCCCCAGCTGTCTCCACAAGACATCAGCACACATGCCCGAGTCATGGCCGACAACCCTGCTTGGGATGGAGAGAAAACTGTGGTCATCACCTGCAGGTAAAGAAGAAAGAAATTTTGAATATTTTGCGGAACCTGGACAGCATCAACCAAGTTAAAGGTTCCCGGATTACAAATGTATTTTATTACTGAAGCCCAAATTTCACTTCACTCGCTTGTTATTAGCGCTAAGATTTGAAATAGAAATACTACAAATGGCTGTAATATTTTTTTTAACCTTGACCCTACCAGTGCTTTGCAGTAAGATTATTTAGCTCTTTAGACATAACAGCGTAGTGATTTTTGTTGTTGAGATGTTCAGGTTTTGGCTGTATATTTGATAAATATTATAAACAAGTACTGGTAATAATTGTGTTGACAGGGTACACACTCATTTTTATAAAAAGAATTGTTATATGGGCTCTTAGGTTTTGTGAACAAATTTCATGTACAAAATGTAACCTTATCTGTTCAGCTTCACGCCAGGATCCTGCTCTTTGACGGCCTACAAGTTGACCCCTAGCGGCTTTGAGTGGGGCCGGCAGAATAAGGACACGGGCAACAACCCCAAGGGTTACCTCCCTTCCCACTACGAGCGTGTGCAGATGTTGCTGTCTGATCGCTTCCTGGGCTTCTTCATGGTGCCCAGCCAGGGATCGTGGAACTATAACTTCATGGGTATGTTGACAGTCTGTAATAGTAATCATGATAGCTTCTTCTTTTGATTGGCAACCACAATCATCTAAGTTGAGATCATTGACACGGTGTATTGGGGCTATGTGTCAGATGTTTAAATAGGGGAAGAGTGGGGATTGAGGAATGGTTTAGTTTATTTTGTAAATTCTTCATTGAGGAGATACCCTTGTCCCCACCCTTCTATGTTGGCAAGTTCAGGAGACTATCATTACCTGGAAGCCTAATCTGCTCGTCAGCAAGTGGGTCAAACAGTACGGGATGCTATCATTAGTATACCTTACTAAAAGAAAAGATAAGCACAATGCAAACAAAATTAAATTCAGCTGAAATTGTCCATGGACTCGAAATGAAACTATCGCCACTGAATACTGCAAAATCTTTTTTGTGTGTGTGTGACGCAATGTCTTATGTTGTGTTTCTATTGTTCCCAGGCGTGCGTCATGATCCCAGCATGCGTTACGAGCTGGGTTTGTCCAACCCCAAGGAGTTCTACCATGAGGTTCATCGCCCCACACACTTCCAGATCTTCACCAGCACTGACGAGTCACAGCAGATTGGTGCTGACAGAGAGGATCTCTTTGCTTAGTGTGGATCCTCTGTGGAAACCCTTGACCTCGCTCTGTCTCTTATCTCTATCTCGCTGCTGTCTGATGTGAAGAAGACTCAAACGCCGATTGACAATGTAAAATGTCTTGATGACTGATCAACAATTAATGTTCTTTATTTCGTTGAGGCGTGATTGTGCTAGTGTCTTCAGCGAACTTTTGTTTTTATGAGATTTTGAAGGAGACGGTACCGATTGATGATATGCAGGTGAAACACTTGTTTACCAAGGAATGTTTATACAGCTTTTGAGCCTGTGTTCTGTGGAGTTTGTGTTGCATGTTCTGTATTCTGTGTGCGTACCTGTTGATGGAACGAAACCAAGATGAAAATGAGCAAGTTTATATTGTACTTTATATCATACTGTTTGAATGTTGTTTTGCACTTCTGTTTACAAATAAATGATTTTAAAAGAGGTCTTTTGCTGCCTAAAAATGGACTAAGCAAAATGTAGTGGCAGAGTTGATAGAAGACGTGAGATGCACTGGCTAATGGAAGGTAATGTCAAATGTTGTTGGCTATGGATAGTTTAGAACTGTAAATTAAATAAAATATGTTTTTTATTGTCCAGTTTTTTTGACCCAGGTGTCACTGTACTTGGCTGTATATGGCCAGTTGCGCTTCTTGGTGTAATATTTTATTTCTTGAGCATATTCAATTTGTTTGCATGTCCTTATTTTGGAAGTGAGTGTGAATGCCCATTGCTAATGTGTATGAATGTTTGCTTGGCTTGGCATTTGTGAGGATGCTTGAAAGCACAGGCATTGCTCTTTCTGTATTGTTGAGGGAGGACTGCTGTGAATATTGCATATAAATTACAGCAGTGTGCAGCTTGTGAATTCATATTGGTGTTCATATTTTGGTTATGCTGAAATTCATTGAGTTGAGAGTGATACACAGTATGAAAATTCACATAGGTGCCTACTATCTGGAGACGATGACAGTTGATTCGCAGCTTCATTGAAAGACGACAAAATAGCATTGTACCAAGTATTGATCGATTCAGCTTTTGTGGTCACTTATTGCTTGTGTAGAATGACTTAACTATGTGAATGTTTATTTAGGCTGTTGAAGATTGTTTGTCTAAAAGATCTGTTTTGAAATGTATTTATAAGTGTTATGATTAAATTGTTTGGGTTCCCCTCTATTAGCCAGTGTTGTGGGTAAGTTCCAATAGCCCTTTAGCTATCCGGCTGTTATTAAGGTTACAGCAGTTGGCCCGGAAGCCACACTGGCCCCAATGCCAGTGTCAGCAGCTGTTGAGGGCATCCACTTACACACAGCCTAGGCTTGATAGATCTCTGACACTCTGCTAGCGTCAAGTGAGCCTGTTTAGTGGAGACTGGCCTATTACATTTTATTTGTTGTTTATTATTCATGAAGACGGTGTTGATTTTATGCTGCACAGGATTTGACACGGCTAGTGATGACGAAAGACTTCCATGTCAAGAGGAGATTGTTTCAGTAAAGCCAGCACTATGTAATTATAATTGTCACGTGTTAGATCTTATCCAGCACAGGATTTGACACAGGTAATGATGTTGAGAGTGTTCATGTCAAGCAGTCAGATTTTTCAGCTAAGTCCACACAATATCGGTAGACATGTTAGGTTTAAAAAAAAAAAAGTTATAAAAAGACCAAACTAAATAATTTCATTTTTGTACATATTTTATTTTTGAATTTTTATGTTCATTATTTTGTCATTGTCTCATCACTGTTGCAATTGGTGGTACAATGTTTTGAGAATAAAATGAGAATCTTTCTTTTTTTTTTATTTTTAAAATTAGTGTGTGTATGGGAGTGTGATTATGTGTACTTTTCATTGAAGTTCAACCTTCCAAACACTGTTCTCCTCCATCCCAACCCCCTCTATTTTGCTGTCTATCTCTGACAAAAACTAAGACCTCTGTCATTTCTTGTATGTACCATTTGCTGACAACAGTTCTAATCTCAGATTCTTGTCCTTCCTACCTTGCTGATCTACTGTCTGTCTACTCTCCTTCACACACTTTAAGATCTTCTGCTGACACTCGCACACTCAAGGTTCCCGTCACCCGCACTAAGACATACGGCTAACGTGCATTCGCTTACTCTGCACCCAAGCAGTGGAATTCCCTTCCCTCCCATATCCGCAACATACAATCAACACGGGCATTCAAAAAGGCCCTCAAAACCCACCTCTTCAAACTGCAGACTGATTTGTATCCCGCTGCCATTCTCTCCTATTTTGTTTCTGTCTGATCCTTAAGTGTTTACACGGCTGTAAATATTTATACTGTTTTCCTTTCCTGGGTCTATCCGGGCATATAAATAGCTGTGAATAAGTTTTTGCTATTCTATTTTTGTCTTTTTTGTCATTTTGTACATAGTTGTAAATAGTTCTTACTTTTACTGTTCCGTCTTTTGGTGTATCGTAACAAAAGCGAGGTTTGATCGAGTGCATGTATTTTTATATATTGACTATGTAAAGCGCGGTGAGTCTGGTCGTAGGCTGGAGTACCCGCTATATAAAAACCCATTATTATTATTATTATTAATATTGAAACTGCAAACATTATTGCAGTAGGAATTTAATTAGCAGTAATTAGCAATACAGAGTAATAATTTAACAAATAACCACAAGCATTTTGTTTTTTAAAAAAAATCGATAAATAATTTGACACCCTGTCCCCTAATTCTTACTCATAAACTAGATAAAAGGCATTAACTTATTGTAGTATTGTTGCTGGTGACAACAGATGGTTATCAATGGACAGCAGTAAGTGTTCTGCGTGGTAGCATGCATAAGCTTACGAAGTGATGTACCTTATGGTAATAACTATCAATGGAGTCTAAAATACCAGTATAGGGTTAGTATTTTTGGTCTTTTTATTCACCATTATAAGTACAGTAAAACCTCCCGTTTTGAGACCCTCTCTTAAACGACTTCCTCCAACATACGACCGGGAAAAAAATTCATCGATCCTTTCCTACATGTAATGTAACCTATGTAATATTGGTGTGTGTGTGTGTGTGTGGGTGTGTGGGTGTGTGTTTGTGTGTGTGTGTGTGTGTGTGTGATTACATGCATATGCACGCAAGGGTACAAATGTTGTGTATCTGGTATGTTTGTTTGAGCTGAATATTATACTGTAATAACAAAATTGAGTGTGTGGGTGTGTGTGCGTGTGTGTGTGTGTGTGTGTGTGTGATTTGTGGTGTTTTTATTTTTATTTTTATTTTTTTTCCCTCAATGTTATGTAACTATTCCATTTCTGTCACTGTGTTTATTGCCATTATAAAATCTTGTCTTGTCTTGCAAAGTGACAACCCACATTTTTCTTTCTGAGAAATAAAGAATGCATTGACTTGACTTGACTTGACTTGACTTGTACTATATAAACAACTTCTCTTAAACGACTACCTCTAAAACGCAACTTGCGACTGTCAAATAATTACATTTTACGACCTAGCATCTGAAAAATTCAGATTCCAAAGCAATACTATATTTGTGCGCTTGAAGAAAACAGTTTGGTTTACAACTTTTAACAGCAGACAATGCATTAAAGCAGCTTGAAATACTCTAAGGAGCTGACCAAATTTGCCCTGAGCAGGGGCCTATCAGATCTTGCCACCATGTCTGGTGTTCAAAGTGACATACTAAGAGAACATGCACGGGTGGGGGGATCATGCAAACAAACAAAAATAACCGCTTTCTTTTTTTTTTTAAAAACACCACAAACTATTCAATTATTGAATAAAAATAATTACAACAATATTAATGGGGTTATTTTATAAATAGTTATAACTCCAAACATGCACTCAGCACTTACATACACTTTTAAACAACTGTCATACCAACATTGATTTTTTATTTTGTAAATAATGAGGACCAGGAAGATATTGACTGTATTGGTTGTGAGACAGAGTTTAATCTATATTTCTGAAAGATGGTAGATCTTAATGGTATGTGTACTTTTTGTACATATATTTATTTTACTTAATTAATTTTCTAAATGTCTTTTTCGAAAATGTCCTATCTCCTTTTTAGGACCCCTCCAATTTAAGACCTCTTTTTAATGGCAATTTAAAGGTCGTAAAACTGAGGTTTTACTGTACCAATAGTGAAGCTATAATATTATGTAAAATTGATATGTTGGTTTGAAACTCCCCTCAGTGTTTTAGTACACACATGATCATGAACGCTGTTCATTTTACTTAGCAATCTCTAATTGCCCGTGAAAGAAACTATGTAATCCTTCCTATTTCCTTTTCCTATTTGGCCTGTCTGCGGTCTGCTGTTAGCCCTATTTAGGCCTATAATATGACTCTGGACTTCGTTTCGTTAACGTAGGCTTGGACCTACTTCACATTTTTATTTTCCAAGGTGCGCAGTGAGCATGCGCAGTCGGCAACCGCAAGATTGATTTTGAACTCCAGTGTTTACAATTTTTTCAGGGAGCTGTGTGTTTATGAATGAATACTTGAGAAACTGTGCAAAAGCACATGCTTTGAAAGTGCAGTAAGTACGACTGTAAGCATTTTTTTTAACCTTTGTATTTTTGTGAGGAATTTCATTGGGAGTTCCAAGTTTTATCTTCGATATGATTGCGGCGTCTGCTATGGCACTGACTATCCAAAGAGGAAATCCGTGTGCAGTCTGGCGATTAAAATGTGCTAATGATATTACCGTGAATGATTGCATACAAATCAGATTAAGCTAGGCCTTCCATATAACCCTAAAATGCAGGCAAATTACTTGACTGACCTCGTCTTTGTAGAGTACCTCGTGTGACTAAGTCGGACACGACCCGATTAAAATTAAAATCAATTGACGTAACATCTATTAGGCTATAATAGGTAGGTAGGCCTACAAGTATAGTATACAATACAGATTTACCCCGTTTTCTTTAGTTTTTTGTTTTTTTTCTTGTCTATTACATATATATCTGTTTACTACTCTATTTATTATCTCTTGGTTTTCATTTGTGCAAAGATTTTTTTGAGTTGAATATTTTAAGTTGTATAAATTATAACAAAATAATTACGAACAACTTCAACCAATAGGCCTAATGAATTTATGGCATTTAGATATTTTCTTCTAAGATGTGTTACTTGTTAAAGTTGCATTAGAATATAAAGTACTGTCTCTGTTCCTTGCTCATATTGTGTGCCGAGTACAAAACAATGGTGGATAGTGTCTCCACACCTGCAATACCGGTTCCCATCCAAGCTATGAGACATCCGCGGACTATTGATTTTCCTTTCAGGTTGCATGCATACAGACTTCATTTGTAATTAGGTAACACACAGTGCAGTGTAGTAGCTAAACAAAACTAGAGAATATCCATAAAATTAAGAGCATGGGATCACATTAGTATTAACTTAAGTACCCTTTTACAGCCCACTTAAGACTTTTTTGTTGTTTGTTTTTTGTGGTATGAGATAAGCATAATAAAACTATGAAGTAATTTAGTACCTGCTTTTCCACTCTTTCATGTTATTTTATTAGTTTTTTTTATTTAAGTGGCTGTCCCAATTCTTATTTGTAATATAATTATGTATATTACTTTAACTATTTGCATTGAGATGTTTTCTTTGTGCCATTGTAACAAAGTACAAGCAAAATACAAAGAAAGTACCTTGATAGCTTTTTTAGTTCCTGGGATAAATACTTATTTAAAGATTTGGTAGAACTGATGGTCTGAGCTGATTGCATTTTTTCTCAATTTCATCATTACCCTATTCATAAATTTAGGAGCCATTTAGGGAACCTATAAAATGGAAGAAAAAGAATGCACATCTATTTGAACTGTTTGTTTTACCACTCTTGGTTACAAATTGTCATGCTTTGACTCATTAGAGTCTGATTTAGGAATATAGCACCCAGTATTACTACTACTAGTACTACTAATACTACTACTAATACTATACTATTAATTATGAAATACACACACCAACTGCATTTCTGGCTTCTTTTGCTATAAGTTTTTATTATTATTATTATTATTATTATTATTATTATTATTATTATTATTATTATTATTATTATTATTATTATTATTATTAAATTTTTTATATATATTAAAAAATTTGCAAAGATCTGTGAAATTTGAAATGTGGTTGTGACAGTGTATTGCATTTCACACTCTGCAGCTAATGTTGGAAAGTGTTCAACGCATACTTGACAATCTTCCTTTCCTGGTATATCCTATATCGACCTCCTGAGTCATACATGTGTGCCCTATGCGTGATTAGTTAATGCCCACACTAATATATGACTATCATTCCAGGCTCACCTTCACAGGGGACATGAGTGATGAACAGATAGCCTGACACAAAACCTTTTGGAAACTATGCATGAAATGACATAGTCAGCCTCATTATGACCGAGTCCTGACTACCCATAGAGTTAGTAAAGCCACAGACACTGCTTACAGAATGCATCTTGATGATAAATTGTAATTCTGATTCACTTAATGACTGATCGCTTATGTGCTTCCTTGCTTTAATTCTGACAGACCTAGTATAGTTGTATAGTATAAAATAGTATGGTATTAGTAGTATAGCATAGCTGGCATCATAACCTGGCAGCCCTTTGCTCTCTAGTTGATGTGCCCTTTTAGATAGCATAATTTATACTCGGCATAATTTATACTCGTCACCTCAGTAGGCATTCAGGCATCAGTTTGTCTGAAGAATTTGCCTAACAAGAAGAGAAGGGGTAAGAAAATCTCCACACCTGTTTGTTTACTGCTGATGCCTGTCAAACTAGGCTGTAGTGAATAAAGTCAAAAGTGTATAGACCCTATTATTTGATTGATATGTGTGTTGGTTTTAATTGTAACCATTTAATTTAAAAGTGATTCCCAGTCCATTCTGTACTATGAAATATAAATTACTAGTTTTGGCATCCAACCCCATTTCCCATGATTTATTTTGTTGTTTTTCATATGAATGCCAGTTGTTGAGCTCTGTTAGTACACATATTACCATGTGTGTTACCATCTCAGTCTACTATGAGTGTGAGTCTCTATGTCTGTTGTATAAAATTGTCTTTTCCTCTTAGTCTTAAGAGGAACTGGATAATCACTGATGTTTTCACAAATTTAAATTGTCCCACACTCCCAAATGATCGAGACCTACAGGTACACACTATAATGTTGTGTAGCGTATGATGGCGTCTTTGACATTCAACTAGGCATGTGATGTAAGCATTTGTGAATACATTTACTGTCAGCGCATGCAGAATGAAATGACCATGCAGCAAGGCCCAGTACGTACTGCCTTTTTTCAAGTGGGTCTAGTCGATCAGTCGTGGACAGTGACGATGGCTAATAATCTTTATTGCTGCGGTCCATTACAGGTCATGAATAAACATACATACCAGAAAGGTTGTGTACTGATAACATTTGGTGGGACTTTGCGTGAGTCACCTTTGATAATTGATGCAAGTCTTACTCTTACTAGTCATAGTTTTAGGGACAGGTTTGGCTATGTTTACAAGAACATCATTTGTGTTCATGATGTATGTCTTATGATTCATCGATTGCTCGCATTAAAAAATGACTTTGTTTAGGGAAGGCCAGAACGTAGTAAATTGGAAATTCATTATGCACACCCTGTGAACAAGCTGAAGCTAGTTCTCCTGTATATGTAGGCATGTATATATATATATATGCACATTATGTACACACACGCTCACTCTCCCTCTCACGCACTTTGGCACACACAGGAACACTGTGACACCGACCTTGTAGAATTTGGCTATAGAGAGATATCATTGCATAAAACACACCTTAATCTCGGCATGTGCCAATGAAATAACTTGTTTGCTTATCCCAGAATAAACAGTACAGGAAAAAGTGGAGGGATACGTTCACTTTGATTAGAACGCTCAATTGTTCCGCTGTAAAATCCTTTTACCAATATATTATTGCGACAGAGTTTAGACTGTGAGATAAATTAGCAATACTAGTTTATCCATTGCACCAACAATGTGTGTAATAGATTGACCAGTGTGGCAGCTTGTTTCTTTGTGTGTGGGAATAAAGGTTTTAGGCACATTGAGCGTGGAGATTTGTTGACTGCCAGGGTTTTGCTGTTTATTTGCTTAGCCAGGCCATGCAGGGAATTGTTCGTGCAGCCTGGCCAATGTTTTAGGCTGGGGGGTTGGGTGAAAGTGCACATTGTCCTTGCCACAAATGCTGCATGAGGAAGGTACAAGGTAGTAGTTAGGGAAAACATGTGTCCTCTGTAATTAGTAACATTATATTGCCTATCGGGATTAGATCTGTAGCTCAGTCTTTACAGGTGCCAACGTATTATCCAGTGGTTTTTACATACTTACGTTGTGCAGAAGTTTTTTTTATTTGTTCCAATTGCCAGGTTAATAAAATAGTATTGCATGACATTGTACTTATGATTAGCCCCCCCAACCCAACACCAAACCATCCCCCTTCTCCCTTCCCCCCTCCTCCCCCCCCCCACCAAAAAAAAAAAAAAAAAAAAAAGTTTTACGGTATTACGACTGCCCTTAATTTTTGGGCTCAACCCTAAACTTTCTTTTAGGATTGTCTGGAAAAAAATAATTGAAAAAAAAAACAAAAATCGCACCCAAGGTGGAAAAGGTTTAGGGAAAAAAAAGAAACCTACCCACTGACCCTTTTTTCCCCCTATGTTACCGCAAACTAGGGCTGGACGGTTTTACCAATACATAACTATATTCAGGTTCGGAAACGCGACGGTACGGTATACCGGTGCGGGTGTCCAAGGTCTGGTTTACTGGGAAATCTCGACAACACATAACACAACAGTGGGCGACATCTTGTCCGCCCAGAGAGTAAGCCTAAAACCCAAACACTTGGATAGGCAGCTGTTCTTGAAGAAGAACTTATAAGAACAGCAGCTTATCCACGTGTTTGAGCATGGTACCAGTTGACAATCCTTCTGAACTCTTAAAGTTCTTGAAGACCTTTCCCGTTGAATGTTTTTGTGTTTTTTTTATTTTGTGGTTTAAAGTTGCTGATGTTCTAAACAGTGATTTATCATAATTTGTTTTGAAGGCGTTCAAGCAGAAAAAGAAAACAACTTTAGTTTCTATGGAAATGTGGTTCTTTGAAACTGTTTTGAAGTGTATGACAATCGTTCTTTTGCGTCGGTGATTGCTGTCAGTGCCGTTTTCCATTTGATTGTAACACTTAAAATTGCGGTATACCGGTACGAAATATCGATACGATCTAAAAATATTGCGGTAATACCGGTACCCAGCTCTACCACAAACAGACTTTTTGTTTGCCTTAATGTGTAGTATGTAAAGTTTTAACAAATAAATAATAATAGTAATAATACTACTACTAGATGCTGTAAGCTCCCTATTCCTAAATCAGACTCAAAACATGGTGATCTGTAACCAACATACACACTCACATGTTACAAATACTCCTACAGACACAACAAACACACATTCACCACTCCAACACATGGTATAAAGGAACGTCGCTAGTAGAAGACGGAAAGGAAATCAATTTGTTTTAAATTTGTGAAATTTTAGATTGACTGCATCCAGTACCATTATATGTGCATACTGTATTTGTGGGGTAGATTGACTGAATCCAGTACCATTATATGTGCATACGGTATTTGTGGGGTAGATTGACTGCATCCAGTACCATTATATGTGCATACTGTATTTGTGGGGTAGATTGACTGCATCCAGTACCATTATATGTGCATACTGTATTTGTGGGGTAGATTGACTGCATCCAGTACCATTATATGTGCATACTGTATTTGTGGGGTAGATTGACTGCATCCAGTACCATTATATGTGCATACTGTATTTGTGGGGTAGATTGACTGCATCCAGTACCATTATATGTGCATACTGTATTTGTGGGGTAGATTGACTGCATCCAGTACCATTATATGTGCATACTGTATTTGTGGGGTAGATTGACTGCATCCAGTACCATTATATGTGCATACTGTATTTGTGGGGTAGATTGACTGCATCCAGTACCATTATATGTGCATACTGTATTTGTGGGGTTTGCTGTGTCGTGTAGTCTGGACAGTTTTGTATTCAGTCTGAAAGTTTAACCCAGTAATAGTTGCCATGAATTACTAACTGCAGACAAATGAACAATGGCTATCCAGAGATCATATGTAAGGAAGTAAGCCAACTCCTTCCTGTCTTTGTGTCGGATTTTCTCAAACTGTCTATCAGCTGACAAAATTTTCCCTTGTTTTGTTTCAGATTTCCTCAGGAGGACTGCCGGCTGACTGACATTCCATCAGGGCATGATGAGAAGAGAAGAATGATGCTACAGCACACTGTTTGAATAGCCATGGCAAGTTTAGGATTCAGAACGAACTAAAAAATTTTATTTTTGTAAACCCCTGTGCACAGTATACAAAGAGCCAAGACTTGGCAAGTAGAGATGTCATGACTAGGCAGAAATGCTGGCCTCAACTGAAAGAACATTTATCCGTCTGTGCGCTTGATAGTGTTTCTTTTAGTATTTTGGGTAAAAAGCAGAACCTACGTGTATATATAGCTCCAGCTGAATGTAAGCTTCACGATTTTTTCAAAATCATTGAAATGTGCGCACACTGGAGATGTGCATCTGGCAATTTATTCAGCACCACAATGGAGTTCGCGTATGCCGAATAGTAGAAATTTAGGATTTTATTGGTGTGATTTGTGGTAGTTTTTATTTTTCTCTGACAGCTTAAAGAGAGGCTAACCCAGTACTGAGCAGTGTGCTTTACTCTTTCACCAGTACATTTTTGCCTGAACTACTACAAAACTCTAAATCATCTTTGGAGATATTTTATATGTGAACGTTCTGGGCTTCATGAAGACATGGCTGCATGATTTTTATTTCTCTCTTTTGCCTGCGCTGGAGTTTCTTGATCTTCTGGCCAGCTATGCGGAAGCAGTGCTGAAGATTGTGGAAGTTGTGGTGATCTTGTGGTAGCATCAAGTGTTGTCTGCATGTCTGGCTGTCTTCCATCCCTCGGCTGTCTTGGCAAAGAAAAGAAGCCTCGACGCAAGGATAAGGTAACCTTTTTTTTTTCTGTGCATTATTTTGCATGTGATTATTATTATTATTATTATTGATGGCTTGTAATTTTCCGAGGTTCTGCGGGTTTCCGCTATTGTAAAAAATATTTCCGCTGATAACAGTATGCTTTTCCACGGAACAAAAAAGTTTGACAACGATCTTCCTCCAATGAAAAATGTTTTGTGCATGGCAAACGGAAACACAGAACTGTGCATGAGCGTGTCCGAATCGTAGAGGTAAAATGGATGCGACACATTGTTCAGCGTGACGAGGCAACTGATTGTAAAGGGGTGGAAAACGCATGGAGGTGGCAAGGGATGCAAAAAGAAGTGGGTGATGAACGACTAGGATAACATTTGAGGAATATCTCAAGAAATGGAACAGTGTGCCAGTCAGAAATCATACGAGCAATGGAGTACTTGCTCTCTGGGGCTAAAATAAATGCTAAGCAGTCTCATGCAACTGTGAGGCAAGTGTGCAGCACTCAACCCTCAGCCAGTGTTGCTAATGCACAATCTGTGAAGCCAGTGTGCATCTTTCAACCTTCGGCCATGTTGCTAATGCACAATCTGTGAAGCCAGTGTACTGCACTCAGCATTCTGTCAGCATTGGTAAAGCACCTCAAAAACCTGTTTAGAGAAACTGTAGGCACAAACAAACCAATCTCTCCAAATTCTTCAAACATACCAACACTGTCAAGATTTGGGTTGTGCATCAGAATGTATGAAAATGTTTTAACTAAATTAATTCGGACTTTATTGGTAAATAGGGACTGTCAGCTGGGCACCAGGGTGTGTTTAAACTTACATTTGTAGTATTACTATGTTGGCGAATAATAACTGTAAGCTATGCATCGATAAAGACAGGCTACATCAAGAGTTCAGCTGTGTGTAAGCAAGCAAGCCTTTCCTTAACTATTTTATGTTTTTAGGTCACCAAAGGTGCACGATTAAAATGCAACAATTCTTATTCGCCGGGGAGGATAGGGGTGGGGCATTCCCCTGTGCACACTCTCTACCAGCGCCAAGGTGGTCCCTGGACCTCTTTTCCTCTTTTTTTTAAACTCCAGACCATTACAAGCCCTGATTATTAATTTTTGAAATATTGTGACCTTGAAATAAAACTTAAGATAACTCAATCATAATTCAAGTCTCGAATCCAGAAATTCCGAACGAGTCAAGGCTTACGGCAGTATTCTTTTCAATTTCAGGTAATATAATCTTGATATAAAGCATTGTCATTGATTGCTCATGTGCCACTGTCTGGCTGTTTTAGTGTTCGTAAGCAACATTGGTGTATAATCATTGTGGGTCAATACACAAAATGTGTTTTAAAGGGTTTACGCAAATTATTGAGTTCAGTACCATAGAGTATGAAAATAAGTTATCATTAATAATAAGACATTTGTCTTCTTGAGTACTTCTTGTTATTGTTTATTTATTTAGTTATATAATAAAAAATCTTGGCAGTAAATTTTATAGCAGTTTAGTAGAAATGCTGACACTATTAATGAATCTCAGGTATCTTAAAAATCTTAATTAAATCTATATATAAATTGCTTAGCCGGAAGTCCTTCTTCGCCTCTACTATAAAGTTTGTCCGGTATGGACGCTGATCTGGGCAGGTGCTGGACGCTACGGATCGGCCTGCTGTGTGCTCAAAACCAGCGAAATCGTTATAGCCGACATTTGCTTACCGAACGTTTAACCGTTTCTGAGATAAATAAATAAACAAAATGTCCACAAACTGCAATAGCCTCATTCCGCGCGCTTCCATTAAAAATCAAATTGAGGTTTCAGCATGTTTTCCCATATAGACCAAAAAATTGATGATATTTGTAGGAAGCCTTGGTAGCTTACTGCGTAAAAGTAAAACATTCGCCTACCGTCCAGGGCAACCCAAGTTCAAATCTCACGCGGGCCGTTTTTTTTTTTTTTTTTACACTACAATATGGATAGTTTTCTTTTTAATTTAGGCTTTTTACCTTTAGTATCATTATTATTATTATTATTATTATTATTATTATTATTATTATTATTATTATTTATAAACTAATAATAATAATAAATTATTATTATAATTATTATTATATCTTATATCAAATTTTCTTTGAAAAACCTTGGTGTTTTTTTTATTATTTCTATTTGTATTATTCTATATTCAATATTATTATTATTATTATTATTATTATTATTATTATTATTTATAAACTAATAATAATAATAATTATTATTATTATAACAATTATAATATCTTATATCAAATTTTATTTTAAAACCTTGGTGTTTTTTTTATTTCTATTTGTATTATTCTATATTCATTATTATTATTATTATTATTATTATTATTATTACTACCAAGGATCGGGATGGGGTGGTACGTGTAGGTAAAAGGGGGCTACGGGTAGGTTTAAAGGGGCATGGGTAGGTATAACGGGGATACGGGTATATATAAGGGGGTATGGTGATGGTCGATTCCTTTCATCCATACCTGCGAAACGATCAACGGGGAAGTATCAAGGAGGGTACAGTTAGGAACCAAGGGGGTATGGAAGGTATCAAGGGGGTATGGGGAGGTATCAAGTGGGTTCGGGGAGGTATCAAGGAGGTATGATGAGGCATCATGGGGGGGGGGGGACGGGGAGATATCAGGGGGGGGGGGGGGGGGGTATGGTGATGAATCAAGGGGGATATGGGGAGGTATCATCGTCCAAATGAAACTCGCAGACAAAAGTTCTCTCTGTCTACATTTTAAACAGCATCATTTGTTGGATGCTTTCATTTACATTTTTACTGTATGCGAAAGCATGTGACTAATTAGAGCTACATGTGTACAATACATACATGTACTTTTCTCTCTTCTCACAGGCATTGGTTTAAATTACCTTATAATTCACTTTCTAGTTTTTGTAGTTGACTGCTAAGTAAATTTATTGTTCTAAGTTCAGTTCAAGGGAGAGAGGGAGAATATGGAGAGTCTGTGTGTAGCTTTGTTTCTGATTTACTAAGGCTTATTCTTATTATTTTATATATATATATATATATATATATATATATATATATATATATATATATATATATATATATATATATATATATATATATATATATATATATATATATATAATTTTATTTGTTTATTTATATTGATTTATTTATTTTTATTTATTTATTTTTTTCTAGTTGTATGACTGGGTTTTTTCTGTTTGTAAAACAATGGAAAAGTGAACTTCTGACCTGTGGATTGCGGAAATGCATTCTATTATTTATTGTATGTGTATAAACGTTGATGCAAATAGTTCAGATAAACTCTTCCTTGATTTATCTTGTATGAATTTATACATGCATGTTATGTGTCATTATTTGAACTTTGGACCGATCTTTTAATAGGAAAAAGCGCTATGTAAATATCGTTATTATTTCATATTTGACATGCTTTTTGTAGTTTTGCTTTCTGACAGGAAGGAATTTTTAAAAATATTGTTGATTATTATTATTATTATTACTATTACTATTATTATTAAAAGGTTTAGTACACCTGTAATATAATGTAATGCATGGATAGATGTGTGTTGAAGCCTAAAGGGAAGTAACCATGTATAGTCCCCTCAGAATGAGATGCCTTTTGATTACCTCCCTCATTTCGTTCTGATATTAACACACATTTACCGTGACATTATGTATTTGATAATATTGTCTAGAACTAAACGTTTGTTTTTATTGAGGAAACAGAAAGCTGTAGTGCAGTTTATTAAATGCCACTAATTACTATTTTATTTTGTGTACTGCATTTCGATAGTTGAACAGACGTACATTGCAAGGCAGGACCACTTTAGAAGGTCTTTTCTATATCTTGCCTTGATCTTTATCCTAAGTGTGAAGACCAAATTCCCCAGTACTGATAGAACAATCTATGCCTTTGGAATTGCCTAAAAGTAAAAGGGAAGGCTGACTGCTATAGATCTATCTTTGATCTTTCAAGTAGTTTAGTATTATTAACTTTGGGTTTGTTTTAAAACAAAATAGTTTTACATAATTATATCATTATATAATGTTGTATCAAATTTTATTTATCAGATTAACATAAGTTGTACTGATATCATTATATAATCGTTGAGCTTTTTCAAGTAGGAGTAAAAAGCTAGAGGTACCTAAAACACTTTGCTGTTTCTTCAGTGTGTGACAGCTCATAAACATTTTCAGTTTTATCTGTTGGGAATGAGTGTTCTAAATCAAACCCCACAGCAAACAGAATTGCAGGGGGTCCTAATGATCCTCTCAAACATCGCCTAGTGTGTCACTACCTCCGAAGCTCAAGTGGGTATTTTGAGGTGCTCAGTGTTTGAGCAGATTTAGAATTATTATATCAGTGAACTGTCACCTTTACAGTTCTGTCTTACAGTAAGTTGCATGCCGTCTTTTGGGGATTTTGGTAGAGAAGGAACCAAACTCTGATTGTACTGGTGGGGGCGAGACGAGGAGAATCTGAATTGCCATAAATCTTGTTTGTCACTGGTCTAGGATTGTACTGTTCTACTGGCCGTGCAAGAAATAGTAGGTAAGAAAATGGTTCTGGAGTCAAAACAAAATGGGCATACATTTCTATAAAGTGGCACTTATTTCAATGTATATTGAAATCACTTTTGATGTTTTTCAAAGCATGTTGTTAATTTGTTGAGTTTGTGTTTTTAGTTTCCAGGAGCTGCAAGTTTGACATTGAATCTGGAGTACATACAGTTATTAGTAAAGTTATTTATTTTTTTGTTCTTTTCATGAAACTGATTAATACACTTGCTACGATTTTTAAAAAAGATGCTGGTCACGGTTCAATTGACAGATAGTGAAACTATTGATTCCTGATACAGTTTTCCTGTGTATGAAAATATTGGTTTTGTGTGCACTTGTATACTATTATGAACCCTGAAACCTTTGTGTATTTAACACTGCATTTGCCTGATACTGTCATTCATGGTTGCCATGTGTGCTATTTCTGTGCAGCAGTAGACCATCTACGTTATCGTCATGGCTGAGGTGTGTATGAATTCCACGTTTGTTGGCCGTTCTCTTTCATCACAATCTCTTTGTTATTCAGTTCAGAATGAAAGTCCGCACCCATTGTTCTTCCACTACTTCACCCCTAATTTGCCTTGTCTCAGCTTCTTTGGTTGCATACATAAGATGATGAGCATACCCACCGGTGCACCCTCGCGTCTTTCTTTCTTGCAAAAAAAAATATATGCCTCGGCGCATGTCTCCAGCTTGAAATGAGTTGAATGGGCACATTCTGTCATGCTGCGTAGCTGAGGCCTGCGCTCCCAGCTACGCTGTATTATATGCATTTCACTTCACACAACCCTTTGCTGGACTACAGCTTCTTCAGCTTGATAACGATTGTCACGTTCACTTCTCCATCACTGATAGTGATTGAATGACGTTACGCTTTCCATTCAGTTGTTTGGCTGTTAGTTTGAAGTTAGTTTGTTGTCCTTGTGAATTTTGATTTGTAAAGGGGGAAAGAGCCGTTGCCTGTTCAATTCTGTACCGCTTTGTATGATTTGCGCTGGTTCGTATTTAGATTTAATGTTGAGGTTGCTGGACTTAAACTACAGATATGTTGAAAACAGAAAGTTTACCTTCTGTGCCATCTTGGGACATGAGTCATGTGTTTTTTTGTTGTCCACTACTGAACTCATAGCAAAACATGCACACAACAGGTTCAGTCCGTTCAAAGTCTCTCTTTAAGAATAAGATGTACAAACATTTGAAGAAGACAGAATTTTCCAAAATGGCCTGTCCAAATAAAGTCAGTTCAGAACAAAGGGTAATTGTAGGTTATAGTCTAGTCACATGACACCGGAGCGTATAAGCGACCACTGGGCACATTATTCTGACACCAGTGAACCAGTTGATGGTAAGGGGGAAATAATATGGTCACATGTTGGCCAATCCGGAATTCGAACCAGGGTTACTAGTAAGCCGCTCTACCAACTGAGCTACCTGGTTTGCTTGTGCTTTTACATCTCAACTCTACTTCACAAAACTACAACACTTCCTGATGCTGGTGTTACCCCTCCTCTCCTCCCCCACCACCCCTGCCATCCCTCCTACACACACACACACACACACACACACACACACACACACCGCAACACCCCTTCTCGCCTCCCTTGCGATATATTCCTTTCACCCCACCCCACCCTTCTCTCTCTTCCACCTCTCTCCCTTCCCTTGGGCTACTCCCTTCACTCCCTCTCTCTTCTTCCCTCTTCCCCCCTCTTTCTCCATCCCTCCCATTCTTTACGCCATATTCTTTCCCTTCATTGCTCCGCTGCCTGATTTTTAACCTTCCTCCAGTCTCTAACCCACCACCAACCTCTGCGGGCTTTAGGGACAGTATGCCTGAGTGACATTTGCCAGTCGGGCGAGCTATGGATTGTTCCCATGTTTAATCACCCCCCACTTACAACACCTATATAATCATTACAGTTATTCATAACTGATTGTGAGTATTCTGAGTGCCTATCATCCACTTGCAAGTTAGTCCTAACTCATGGTTAGTAATCAGATGCATGAAACTGCAGTTGTATTGAGCCCTACACTTTGCCGTAAAGTATTGCTCTTCGAAAATCACCGTTAACGAATTCCCATTAAAGTACTAAGACATACGGAACCTCCTGTAGTACTGTGAATTATTGTGATTGTACTAACCTGAAAGTGACCCCCAAACCTCATTAACTCTGTAACATGGATTTAGCAAAGAAGCAATCTACCTATTATCCAATTTTTGTTTAATATTTATTCACTGTATCTTTAGGCGTTTCCATTATCACAACTACAGATCGGTTTTAAATTATGAATAATGGATTCAGCGGAGGTGTGTCATGTACGTCTGCTTCAAACAATTAGCATAAAAAATGTACATGTATATATTTGGTGTTAAAACTCACATGAACATTTCTACATTGTTGATTTCAATATCGTTCTTACTCACAGCATGCAGAATTGATCGCATGGAAATTGTTCATGTTTGTTCCGAACAACAAATTCTGTGTTATTGTAAATAACTGTTATATTTGTATATATTTTTTGCCTGGTGCAGTTTGATTGTTAGTTACTCAACTAATTTATATTTTTGCTGAGTGGTCTACTGTCTGTGACTTCTTTATTGTTGGATTATATTTTTGACTTGAGTTACGTGGATCGTTTATATATAAGGTATGTATATTTTTTAAATTGCAGGTTTAATTGAAAACTTGTTTAAATTTTTTAATTTTTAATTTTTATTTTCTTTGTGTGTGTGCAATTTTTGTATAACTTTTTAGATTGATACTAATATTTTGGTAAAGATTTGAACCTTTTATGTATATAAATATATATAAGCATGTATCCAACTTTCGCAGACTTAAACTTTTTTTTTTTTTATGTAAATTTGATAGAAAAGTTATATTTGTAAGCAGCAAAAGCTTGATGCTTTGTGATGCAGGTTCACAAAGGTATAAAAAAAATTTAAATATATTCCCTCAAGAATATAACGCCAGTTTAAAGACATTGCTACTAGTATTACTTATGTCAAGCTAAAGTCTGTGGTATTTTGCTACCCAATACAATAAGTATTTGCTGTGTTATGGGTATTGTTAACATTGTGTCGTTGAGGTATTAGCGTTAAATACCTGTATGCTGCATTTCAGAGATTTTGTGTCGGGTTCTTTAATGGCCGTTATTGGGAAAGCTTCCACGCGCTGAGTGTGGGCTTCAAGCTGTCATGTGTTGTAAACGTTGATGTACGTGCTTGTATTGATCATTATGCAGCGAACGTTTGATGCCTAAGCCTGTAGTCTCTCTCTCTCTCTCTCTCTCTCTCTCTCTCTGTCTCTCTCTCCTTCTCTCTTCTTTCCTCTGAGTGTTTGTTATACATGTATATTTTGTTTGAAAATTCACTGTACACACCCCTTCAATAGGGGGCATAGGCCTTATACTGAATAAAACAATCGTAATCGTAATCTCCTTCTCTCTCTCTCTCTCTCTCTCTCTCTCTCTCTCTCTCTCTCTCTCTCTCTCTCTCTCTCTCTCTCTCTTTCTCTTTCTCTCTCTCTCTCTCTCTCTCTCTCTCTCTCTCTCTCACCCATTCTCTCTCTCTCTTTCTCGCTCTCCTCCTCCCTCCTTCCTTCCCTCCCATCCACCACTCCCTGTCTTCTTTTTCTTCCATTATTTTGTTGTCATTTTCTGTCGTTTGTTCGCCATCTGTCACAGTTTGTATAGTTATCCCCCTCTCCCCACCTTACGTCGTCTCTTTCTGTATGTGTACGTTCAACGTTCAGCAACTGTTTTTAGTCTAATTTCCCTTCCACTCTCAACTCGCCCCCCCCCCCACTCCCCATTACCTTATCATCCTTCGAACCCACCTCCCCCTCTTCCATCTTTCATCGCCTACGACTAGTAGTAGTAGTAGCTGTAGATTATAGTCACACGACACCGAAGCGTATAGGCGACTACTGGTCACATTATTCTGACACCAGCGAACCAGTTGATGGTAAGGGGAAAATAATATGGTCACACATTGGCTAATCCGGGATTCGAACCAGGTACCTTTCGGTTACTAGTAAGACGCTCTACCAACTGAGCTACCTCTAACTACGACCCCTACGACTGTGTATGCGGTGTGTTTTTATCCCAGATGTCTTTGCCCACTGTTCCTTGATGTGTGCCGCCGCTCCGCAAAGTGATTTACCTGCCAGAGTTTTGGGACGACGGGTCTTACAACTGCTGTACCGCAGTTAACAGTTGTATGCTATTTCGCATGTGATCTTCTGTCCCGCCGGTGACTGACTATACCGTAGCAATTGGGAGGAAGGAGGGGGAACTGACGGAGGGGGGGGGGGGGGAAGATGTGTGTGTGGAGGGGTGGGGGCAGATGGTATGGGGGGAGGTGGGTAAGAGGAAGTTATAGAAAGAGAAATCGGTTGTGGTGTGTCATGTGTTATAAATTTATAATCATGTGATTTCATCCTAATGGTAGTTTTAAAAAAAATTATATATTTATTTTATATTTCTGCGGGTGGTTCAGAAATAATTTGAACAGTTAACTTAAGTGTGTATGGAACTTAAACCCAAAGACTTCATTACTAACGAACTAAGCGCAATATAAATGGGTATTGTCGGAGATGGTGTGGGTTGAACAACACTGGTACGTATGTAATTATGTAGTAATTTCATTAGGAAAATCTTGTAGTTAGGTTGATAGAGTGCATAAAGAAAGCGATGCACTTTGAAAGGTAAAACCTTTATCATGTATCTTATTCTTAACAACCCGTGCTTGAGCGAAGGTAGTGTGAGTGGGGGATCGGGAAACGACCAAGAGAAGGAGGGGGAACCTTTGTAATCCCATAGACTATGTCTCCATCCCTATCCTATCCTATTCTGTCCCGTAACCCGAAGGTCGTAGGGGTCTCCATCCCTGCCTGTGAATAATGGGTGCTCCGTGTTTCCCCTGTCCGCTACTGCACCTCAAGCTAAGGCGGAGAACAAAAGAAGAAAAAAAAAAGACAGGCAGGCAGGCATGTAGATTAACGTCCCCGGACACATAAGCATATAGGGGACATAAAAAAAAAAGAAAAAAAAAAGACAAGACAAGACAACAGCTTTGTCTTTATAACGGTCGCGCAGCGAAATGACGTTTGGTCCGTATGGACACACAGCGAAACGACTTTTATATTACATGTATATATATGCGTTTTGCCTATACGGACACGCAAAGCAGAATGACTGTAATTTTACGTTTTGCCCGTTTCACCGTGGCTGGGCTATGCACCAAGTAGTGATGTATTCGGCTGTATTACGTATTGTGCAATGAAAGGACTGACAGCAGGATCGCTTCGCCGAAACTAGGATTGTCGGATCTATGTCATGTTAGATCAGCGTACGTGAACAATTACAACGAGGACTACGCTATAGATTTGTTTACGTCACATGAGAAATAATCATCCGAGTTCTGCACATAATAATAATAATAATAATAATAATAATAATAATAATAATAATAATAATAATAATAATAAGGGTATTTATATAGCGCTTTTTCCTAATGATATCAGTTCAAAGCGCAGTTCTCACGCATTTATTCTTACCGTAAACATTGAAACACGTACGAGAAGAAATGAAACAAAGACGAGACACTAAGTTATGCAAAGAAATAATACAAATATAAAAAAGAATATTTACAAGTAAACTATAAAAGACGAGGGAGGGAGAGGGAGGAGGAGAGCAGCTAAAGGGTGAGGGGACTGGGGGCGTGCGGTGTGACGGCGGTGGTCTGAATCGTAAAAGAAGGAATGATGGAAGGCGAGATCAGACATTTGTAAAGAAGAGATGAGTGGCTATGTTCGGAGAGCTGCGAAGAGAGAGAGGAAGAGAGTTCCAAGTTGAAGGACCAAGCACTGAGAAAGACCGACAGCCTGCAGAGGAGAGTTTGTAGCGGGGTATATTTTGTAGCATGAGGATGTCAGAGGAAGAGCGAAGATTTCTAGATGGCTTGTAGAAGTGAATGTTCTGGGTGAGGTACCATGGACGCACTTGTAACAGAAAATAGATTCTGTAGGTAATCCTCTAAGATACAGGAAGTCAATGAAGAGAATGCAGGAGGGTGTGATATAATCAGATTTTTTTTCATTTTGAGAACCAGATGAGCAGCTGAGCTTTGAACACATTGGAGCAGATGAACAGAAGAGGAAGGGAGTCCAGCCAGAAGAGAGTTACTGTAGTCTACGCGTGACAGGACAAGAGAGGAAATGAGTTTGGCTGTAGCGTCAGTGGTAAGATGCTTGCGGGCAAGGCCTATTCGACGGAGCTGAAAGTTGCATGTTTGACAGGTTTTGCGGATTAATTCTGACATGGAGAGGGTGTTGTCAAGGATGTCGCCCAGGTTTTTGACAGAATATGAAATATAAATAATGATTTGGCCAAGAATGACAGTGTCTACAGGGGAAAAAGACAGGTTGTGTTTGGTACCCGTGAGGAGTGTCACTGTTTTTTTTGTTGTTGTTTTTTTTAGCTGTGTATCGTCTGCGTAGTAGGCCTAATGGTGGAAAGTGTCATGGTTTTGGACAGAGAAGAGATGTGTAAAGGGTGTATAGAACAGGGCCTAGAGTTGACCCCTGACTGAGGAACACTGAAGACAAGTCTGGAGGGTTCAGAAAGGTAGTTGTCGATGCAGACAGATTGTAAACGATCAGAATGGTAAGAATGGAACCAGCCTAGGGCACAGTCCTTTATTCCAAAAGAGGTCTCAAGGTGCTGAAGGAGAATGGAGTGATTGATAGTGTCAAAAGCGGCTGAGAGACCGAGAAGAGTCAACAAAGAGATTTTACCAGTCAGTGGAAGAGAGGAGGTCGTTCACAATGTGAAGAAGAGCTGATACAGTAGAGTGGTCAGGACGGAGGCAGACTAGAATGGACAGAACAAGTTGTACTTGTTGGATGAGATAAGCAGATTCAGTGTCAGGAGGAGCAGAAGAAAGTACGGACAGCTTTAGAAGAGAAGCTTTTTTTGTCGATGATTTTGTAGTTGCGGTGGGTGATTGTTCGTTTTTTTTTCTTTTGAGGAGGAGAGAACAGAGAACAGCGTAGTGATCAGACTCAAGATCTTGTGATACAATTACATGAGAGAATGTTGTCGGACTGTCTAGCGATTGCACAGTCGATTCTGTGTTCAGAGCGAGGGTATGTAGGTTCAGAAACAAATTGTATAAGGCTATGGATATGGAGGTTGTGACAGATTAGTTTAGTTTCCCAGCGTGAATGAATGTTGAGGTCGCCGAGAATGATGAGTTTACCATTTTTAGAGGTGTAAAGGTTCAAGAAGAGTTTCAAAGTCTTCATGAAACATAGCATGTCTGAGTTGTTTTTTGGGACAGGGCGGGCTTTATCCTCTTCCCCTGTCAACTGACAGAAATTTATAAGTAATTACGTTCAAGGTGGAAAGGATCACCCGTTTTCTTTATATTATCTTTCTTTTACACTGCGAGTTTTTATACACTCAACATTGTGATGAAAGTCGAGGAGGAATAAAGGGTTTTAAAAGAACCCTCTCCCCTTCACCCACCAAAAAATAAAAGGGGTGGGGTGGGGGTAGGCCAAGTGATTGTTGTACGTAATAGGCCTTTAGTGAAAACTAGGTCTCTATCAGCAAGTTGCATAGATTACGTCGTTTCAGGCTCCAGTAGCCAAATGTCGGGTCACATTATCACTGACACAGTCTTCAGCCTCCCTCGTTTACTCATGAGTCATCATGCGGTTTTCCTTCTTCTTTTCCTTCATCTTGATGAGCGTAGATTTTATTTTTTTTCTTATTTTTTTTTTTTTAAGCTGAGCGCACTAGTTTTTCTGAATTCTGCTAGATTGCCGGGCTCAGGAATTTGTAGTCGTCATTTAGTTGACTGCAGAGCAATAAAAACAGAGGACCCAGCATACGTTAGCGGTCAGCAGACTTGCTGATGACTTACTGTTCTGAAGATGAAATTCGATCTATCTTGAACACGCCGCACTCCTCTGTCTTTGTGTCTCCTCTGTTGGTCTCCGGAGTGGCTGTGGCAAAGAGGCTTGGTAACGCGGTTGTGTGTTGGAATCTGCCCAGGCCAGCCTACAGGATGTTTTAGCGAGGACCAGCCCCAGCAACAGGTAGCAGCTGGGCAGCCGCTGCTTTTGTGACTACTAATATAGCGGCGCTACAACATGATGCTTTAGGTTTTAGCCCTCATACCTAGCCCGAACTGAGTTGCACCAACACTCTGTTTCTCTTTGGTTTAGCTCTTTAGAAAATAAACTACCATTATTAGTATGTATTATACAGTTCGTTTGCTTTATTATGGCAGTTCTTTGACTTTGATGATGATGATGATGATGATGATGATGATGACGACGACGATGATGATGACGACGATGATAACAAGTAAGTTCAAAGCGCCGATATTGCCGTTGCTGTGTATTTTGACACCATAGTTTGTAACTTAGTAGGGACATTTTCAGTTGGGAACACTGAGTTGGAATTCCTTTTCTGCACAACTTAAACTTGTAATCAGTGTTGGTTGATCGAGTTATTGTCGTGTGTGGAAGTTCTTTGGTCGAAGTCCGTAACACAGGGCGTAGCGGAGACTCGCCGAGGCTAATGTTCTTCTCTCTACTAGTGAAAGGTACTCGGCGACTCTCAGCTACCCTGTGTGTGAGTCAGTAAGTTTTGGTTTTATTTTGGCTCGTCCCATCCATGTCGCTTTTTAATGTGGAGTTTTGATTTCTTTCACATCATATTTCACTTTTTTTTTAAAAACCAATAAATAACTAAAATAAAATATATTTTAAAAAATTTGTTTTTTTTAAAGTCGTTTGTTCCAGTAGTATTTTGGTGTTGATACGGCTTATGATACGGCATTATTTTGTTTGAACGGAAACTGATTGATTAGACTGTAAGACAGCTGGCTTGTTCCGTGCTTTTTAGCTCGAATCCCTGCGAGCGGGATAGAAGCCTTCCTCAGAAGCAAACATGCGACAGACGCCGCAGTTTAAGGTTGAAGCTAGAAAGTGAGACCCCATCATTTAGTGTGTGAGGGCGCTCTGCTGTTTCATCAGACGGTCTTGATTTGGAGTCACTGCGGTGCGGTGCCGTGCCGTATTCCTTATTTGGACTAAAGGTGTTTAATAAGCGACTGTTCTTGGGTCTTTTTCACTACGAGGTTCTTCTTCGGTTTTTTCCTATTTCGCTTGTGAAGAGTGGGAGAATAATATAATGTTGGTACTGCGCATTCTGTGCGAATGGAAACATGGTGCTAAATGTTTGGAGAAGTAAGATACTTTTGAAAGTATTATTTTGACCAGTTGAATAGATAGACGCAGTTTGAATCACAGGGTTTTCAAAAACGTAGGAATGCATTTGTGATTTGCGATCGGCCAGCTTCGATCGACGCAATGTATATCTTTGTCTGCAAGTAATAAGCATCTTAGTTCTTACTGTGAGGTATATTGCAAAAACACGATTGAAATGAATGAATAGGTCAGGTCAAGTCAAGTCAACCAATCTTTATTACACACAGTGGAGAATTCATGCAGCACATGGCGTTTCAGCGAATAAGAAAGGACAACGAAAGTGTTGATCGTAGCCACGAGAGCAGAAATTGCGGAAGAGCAAATGGTGGTGGGAATGAGGAGGGTGTTCAGAAAGTGTGGGGGTCGGAATGAGGAGGGTGTTCAGAAAGTGTGGGGGTGGGAATGAGGAGGGTGTTCAGAAAGTGTGGGGGTGGGAATGAGGAGGGTGTTCAGAAAGTGTGGGGGTCGGAATGAGGAGGGTGTTCAGAAAGTGTGGGGGTCGGAATGAGGAGGGTGTTCAGAAAATGTGGGGGTCGGAATGAGGAGGGTGTTCAGAAAATGTGGGGGAAAACACGTGGAACATGTAGTTTATCTTTGAGGAAAAAAAGACGACTGGCTTTAGCCGAAGTTTATGGGGTATTATCCTTTTTTTTTTCTTTTTTTTTTAAATTTAAAAGAGGCTATCCTCTGAGCGCCTAGTTGTGTCTGTGTATGAGTGCCACTGGTACCACGATTCTTTGTTTAGAGGAACACATACTGTAAGTTGTCAAAGTTCTCTCGACGCATCAGTAGGGCTGGGGGGGGGGGGGGGGGGGGCAGTACCGTCCTCTCTTGCGAATGCGTCCTTCCCTGTGAGCAGTTCCTTGTGAAGCCCAACCGTTCCCTGCGACGTGTGAAGTGAAGCAGAAGTAGTTTGATCCTGGACGCTATAGAGTCCATGAGTTTGATCGTCCTTTCCCATCCGTTCCGCTCCCTCTTCCCTGTGAAGAGGAAGCCATCTACGGTTAGACGGTGTCACTCGGTTGATCTGGATATAAAGCAGCTGGACCGCCTCCAATAAAACCACTTTAGGGTGCTGTTGAGAACGTCGTGACTTCATCTCTTGTTTGTGAATTAAAGTTGGTAGCCCACGGAAGGAAATTTGGCTCGTGGTCAGTCTGCTATTGATATTTCACATAACCTTTTGAGCGAAATTGTGCTTGCGCGGCAACCGCAGAGCAACGGCATCCAGTACGAGGAGGAAGGCGTTGTAGTGCTTGTAGGGTGTGTTTTTTATATCTGGTACTCGCCCGACTAAGGATACGAGCATCGGGATGTTCTTTTTCTCTTTAAGTACGTGCGTTGGAATGCATGTGTCGACAGAATTAGACCTTGGTTAAATCCTCTCATCTGTTGAATTGTGTTCAGAAGTGGTCAGGAAAGGTGTCATCTTGATTTGATTTACATTGCAGTTTAAACAGTGTCTTCCAAAATTTGAAGATACACCATGTACCAGATATCTCATAAAATGTATGCATTTGAGGCGTTGGAGGGAATCCAAAATGGAGCATTTTGAAAGAGAACGTTATTTTGTCCATAATTATCACATCAACTAATGGCTGTCCGCGAGTTATACTTAACTGATTCAATCCAAAATGGAGCATTTTGAAAGAGAGCATTATATTGTCCATAATTATCACATCGACTAATTGCTATCTGCGAGTTATACTTAACTGATTCAGTCACTACCATAGGTCACAGAGCTACGATGGTCCCTTCCATATTGTGTGTTACGCCCCAAACCACTTTGATCAGTGATGCAGAATATATGTTTATCCAATTTCGTGTCAAATCAATAACACTGTGCTACCAGAAATTCCATTTAATATTTTGCACCTTCTTCTCCTTCCCCCCCCCCTCTCCCCCTTTAGCCCTCCCCCTACTCATTTTTCTTTTCAGTCATCACGGTATGTTGGTTCCCTCCTCAGTGTTATTTCCTATCATGCTCCAAAAGTTAGTAATGAATGCGTATCGCGCCAATTCACAACTGTGTTTGTGTTTGTATGTAGATTATAGTCACACGACACTTTCGCATATAGGTGACTACTGGACCGATTTATACTGACACCAGCGGGCCAGTTGTTGGTAAAGGGGAAAATAATATGATCACACATTGACCAATCCGGGATTCGAACCAGCGACCTTTCGGTTACTAGCAAGACGCTCTTACCAACTGAGCTACCCGGCCCCTCTATTCACAACTTTCCGGCACATCTCATAAAAACTCGTGGGTATCGCCATTATAAATTAAAACGAGGTTAGCATGAAACTAAGTTCCGGTCTAGCTTGTTTTGCTTTTATCAAAGCTTGATGCGTGACTTTTAAATATGGCAAATTGCCGAAAACGACGATTGTTAGAGCCAGAAAACGAGTGGGATAAGTATAAAAACGGTGGAGGAAGTACATGCTCAGTGAAAGGATGCAAAAAACAATCGTAGAGGCCTGTATTTGTGGCGACTTCGGAGGTGCGTCGATCATCGACAGAAAGTAAAACAGGACCTGAAGACTCTTGTAGTTTTCCATAGCTTCGCCGTCGCAACCTTCACAAAACACGAAGTAACTGACTATGTTAGGCGAGCGTTATGGCCAAGTGGGCTAAGGCGGGACTAACTTGCCTTGTCCACAAGCCAGAAACCAATGGCGCCTGAAAGGTGTGGGTTCGAGCCAGCATCTGGGCGTTATGTTTTTCCGAATATTTTTCAAAAATTCACAAATAATGTTAGGTAGGTAGGGTTTAGGCGCGCCACTGGCGATAGAAAGGGATAATAAACTGCAGCAAAAAAAAAAAATGTGAGGGTAAGATACTGGTGGCCAGTGACACATGTTATTATTCTTGAATATTTGGAAATAACTCACTAAAACACGCGGAGAAAAAAACCGGAAGTATGTTTCATTGAGGGGATTCCCGTTGGTGCATAGGATAGCAGAAAAATGTGAATTGTTCCTAGGGCCTAACAGTGTATGTAACACGCTGGCCATGGATTACAATGCTTTCTTGCTTGCCTCCTTCTTCTATAGTACGTCTTGTCGGTTCCCGTCCCGTCTGATTCTTCGATATAGTATATTAATTTGGCTTTACTGAGAATGACTGCTTCAGAGGTGTGGCACACACTACTGACATAGTTGCATTGTCTGTTTTACACTGTACAGTGTTTGAGAATAAATCCGAGCTTTTAGTATTGTGAGTGTTCCCGAATATTTTAGTCTTCTCGCTTGTATAGTGCCATTACCTTACAGCTTTGTACGCGTGCTTCCGTTCAAATGCTTTCTTTTCGTGATGATGAACCTTGTACATTTGAGAGTTCAGCTTCTTGTTAAACCTTGTACATTAAGAGTTCAGCTTCTTGTTAAATCTTGTACACTGAGAGGTCAGCTTTTTGTTAAACCCTGTACACTTCTTGAATAAATTACCGTCCCCGGGCACCTGAGCGTATGGGGGAAGCCTGTACACTGAGAGGTCAGCTTCTTTTTAAACCTTGTACACTGCGTGAAAGTTTGCTTTACGTGATTTGAGAAAGAGGGCTTGACCCATACTTTCCGTGGCGTTGAAGGAGGTGATTGTGGCGTCACCGGAGTGGACACAGGCGTGAAATTGACCAGTGCTCGACGATCGCCTCGCTGAATTAGATCCAAGAGTCAAGTAAACCTAGAAGTTAGCCACGGACACCCCTTACCTATTCAGGTGAAGCAAAGGTTTTGCCCTCCACATCCACTGTAGATGGTGTGTGTGTGTGTGTGTGCGTGTGATAGATAGATAGAGAAAGAGAGAGAGAGAGAGAGAGAGAGAGAGAAGTCGGAACCTTTAATAGGACAATAGCATTAGGTCCTATGGATCTGTTTTACAGCTAGTCCTTAATAAAAATTTAAAAAAAATTCAGAACAAACAAAATAATTAAAATAACATTGATTTGAAACTAACACAAAACTTAACAATGGTATAAATTTAAGAAATTACTAAGAATATTAATGTATTACTTGCGCGCCGCCTTTCGTCATCGACCTAGTGAGAATGCCAAATATGATCAAAGGTGGTGTTCTATCGCTATATTCTTAAGTGACACCAGACGTTTGTTCTTCCTTCTAGTTTTCATCAGCGAGATCTGAGTCCACGATCTTCAACGAAGAATACAAAGCATGGACATAAGGTGCTACAGAAGACTTCTGGGCATTTCCTATGCTCAGCACATCACCAATGACAAAATCCGACAGACCATCACACAAGCCATTGGGCAACATGATGACATGCTCGCAGTGGTGCAAGGAGGCAAAAGAAGAGGGAGACAGAAAAAGAGCTTGGAGGACAACATTCGAGAACGGATTGGCTTGACACTGAGCGAAGCCATGAGGGTTGCTGAGAACATAGAAAGACGGAGTACGCTGGTTAAACGATCATCTGTGGTGCCCCAACGACCGTCGAGTTACGGGATAGGATAGGATAGGATCAGATTGTGAATTTGACACGAAAGTGCAGCTGGTGTTTCCGGATCGCTAAGCAGTTTAGAGAATCCCGTGACCTTGCTTGGCCTGGTTGATGGTCACGCTTTGGCGTGATTGTCATACTTTCACGAACACACGCATATAGTCCTGTGTGTGTGTGGGTGTGTGTCTGTGTGTGTGTGTGTGTTTCTGTGTTTTGTGGGGCGATGACTATTGTAGCGTTCACCTTAGGACTCGTGGGCTAGGACTTAATGTGGTGGTGGCTTCAATACCGTAGCAAAGACTATTTGACCGTAGTAATCCGAATACAATGTAGAATAGTCCAGCGAGGTCTCACCCCGCCTTCCACCACTCCTAATTACAGTGGTTTGGGGCCCGGTCTGGCCCTAACTGCTAGTTTGCGTCGCCTACGAGGCCATTCGCGACCTCTTAACTCTACACCTGTCACTGCTTAGTTGACTAGAAAACGTGTGTATATGCTACATTTGTCAACAAAACGTTTGTTTATGCTAAACGTGAACTCCAATTTCTGACCACCTGTTAGTATGGGGTGTGCAAAACGTGTGATAAACACATGGAATTGCTAACATTAACTCCTCTTAGTATATGACTTCGTAGCTTAGACAAAGAATCAAAATGTACCTTGAGAAGGTTGTGAACAATTAAAACGGATGTGAAGAATTGAAACGTAACCTGGCCGTCGGAGGAAACTTGTTCACTTGGCTAAGACGTTGACAAGTAAAAAGGTTCTCAAGTTCAGGTGAAGTAAGATTTTGTCCCTGGCGAGGATGAAGTGTCAGATTCTTTATTGCGTTTGTGTTTGTGTGAATAGATGTGTTCATTATAGGTTTCCCTTTGCAAAGACTGATGTTAGGTTAGGTGAAGCCTGTAGGTGATATATATATGTGGTCTACAATCATTGAGCGTGAAATGTGGCCCAGCGGTCTTATAGCTTTGGTGTCGCACTGTGTCGGTGGTTGCGTGCTTCAGTCCTATTTCACTGGACAAAAAAGTGGTGTTGTTTTCAGTATTACACCAATACCCCTCCGCCCCCTCTTCCCACCCTGGCTGGTTTGAATTTGAGAGAAAAGATGTTCCTGGTTCTATAACAAGCCCTGGATGTGGCTTTGTAGAACACTTCCTTTCGTTGTTAAGTGCATATCATGAGAATTAATTTTAAAATGTATGCGGTCTTCAAGATTTATAATATTATTACTTTTATTTTTTTTATTTTTTTTTTTGGGGGGAGAGGGTTGGGGGATGAGTATGACGCACAGCAAGCTATTCTATTGTCATCAGTGGTTTGACTTGAGTGAGTCGAGCATGTATTCCGTCAGAAGATCAGATCATTGTTTTGTTTAAGTCTATCTTTTGACCTGAAGTGGGGAGTTGTTTCAGTATCCCGTCTTTCTTCTTTCTGGCGTTGGCATTTCTATTTTCTAGTGAGTTGAATGTTCCACGTTTTGGTATGGATTCTGTATTGCAGTATGTACCTTTGGAAAGATCTTGCTACACAAATCGAATTGATGACTCTTCCTTCATTATCTCATCGTGCGCCCCAATGCTTAAGCAGATAAAACTGCCTCGCAGTTGCTGGTTTTCGGAGAATGAAAAATCAGTCTTACGTTGCTACAGTTTGGGACATTGGAGTTTTATTTAACTTTGTTACGTGAAATAATAATGGGCGTCTTTGTGCATTTAGTTCCCCTGCATTGACAGCCCATCTACTTCCTTTGGTGTACGACCAAGCACGTCTAATGTGACGTACGGTATTGCAGGTTTTCTTTTGTTTTCCCTTTTTTTTTTTTTAAATTCATCAACATGCACATTAGGAGTGCTCTCTAACACCGTTACGAATTCATTGTAGACTCTGTCGTAATGCATTTTATGACGGTTTAATCGTTTTATCCTGCCATATAAACTAAGTTGACCTTCGTTGTACCGCAATGTCAAGCCCATGGTTGTCATTATTAATGAAGGAGGACATTGCATTGCATAGGTTTTATATTTTTTTCCCTACCATTTGAAATACTGAGTTACATTTATTCAAGCAGATGTGTTATAATGTAAACTATCTTGCTTCTGTCTGCATCGAATTCCTCTGTATTGTTTTCATGACGGAAGTCAACGAAGTTTTTATTTTTTATTTTAGTAATAGCCGTAATGCTATCTTGAAACTGATGTCAGTGATCTAACAATCATTATATAGGTTTGAAATAATAATTGCTGGACCCTCTCGTGCTCTCTCGCTTTCTATTTCTCTCTCTCTCACACACACATACACACACTAACTAAATACCAAGTTTCAAAGAAATCCCTCCATTAATTTCAGAGAAAAGTGCCCAAAATAACTAACTAAATGAAAATAAAAATATTACGTCACCACGATTACGTCCTATCCTATCCTATCCTGTCCCATAACCCGAAGGTCGTAGGGGCACCACAGATGATCGTTTAACCAGCATACTCCATCTTTCTCTGTCCTCAGCAGCCCTCATGGCTTCGCTCAGTGTCAAACCAGTCCATTCTCGAATGTTGTCCTCCCACCTCTTTTTCGGTCTCCCCCTTCTTCTACCTCCTTGCACTGTGCCTTGCAGAATGGTCTTTGCAAGGCCTGATGATCTGGTGACGTGGCCATACCATCGGAGTTTCCGTTTCTTCACCACTGTGAGCAGGTCATCGTGTTGTCCAATGGCTTGTGTGATGGTCTGTCGGACTTCGTCGTTGGTGATGTGTTGGGTATAGGAAATGCACAGAAGTCTTCTGTAGCACCTCATCTCCATGCTTTGTATTCTTCGTTGGAGATCTGCTGTGAGGGTCCATGCTTCGCAAGCATATAGGAAGATGGAGATGACCAGAGAGCGCAGCAGTCTTACTTTGGAATGTAGACTGATGGTTCTGTCTTTCCAAATGGGCTTCAACCTTGTCAGGGCAGCAGTTGTTTGTGCGATCCTGGAGAGGACTTCCTGTCGAGACCCATTGTCTCCTAAATATTTGAAGCTGTGCACTGTGTCGAGGGATTGGCCTTGTACTTTGATGTCCGTGTTGATGCCATTGGTGTTGTTGGTCATCATTTTGGTCTTCTCTGCACTTATTTCCATTCCATAAGCTCTGGAGGTGGTGTCAAGCCTCTGTACAAGCTGTTCAAGTTCTTGTTCCTCTCCAGCCAATCCATCAATATCATCCGCAAAACGAAGATTGGAGATTGCTCTGCCCCCTATGCTGACTGTGCCTTCGTGATCTGCAAGAGCATCTGACATGATGCGCTCTAGGAAGATGTTGAAGAGTGTTGGAGAGAGTAGGCATCCTTGACGCACACCGATTGTTGTTCTGAACCAGTTCCCGATGACGCTGTTATGGAGGACTGCACTGGTAGCCTTGTTATACAGGCTTTTGATGACTTCTATAATTTTAGGGCTGATGTTGTACACTTTCATGGTTGCCCATAGAGCTGCATGCCAGACTCGGTCAAATGCCTTCTTGAAGTCTATGAACACATGATATAGATGTTGTTGGTGCTGTAGGTATTTCTCACAGATTATTCTGAGGTTGAAAATCTGTTCAGTGGTACTTCGCCCTGCCATGAATCCTGCTTGTTCTTCAGCTATGATTTGTTCAGCTTGTGGTTTCAACCTGTTGAGTATTATTTTCAGGAGGACCTTGCTGGGATGGCTGATGAGGCTGATGGTGCGGTAATTTTCACACTCCTGAAGGTTACCTTTTTTGGGAAGAGTGATGACAAGCGACTGGGTCCATGTTGTAGGCCATTCCCCACTCTGCCAGATCTTGTTACAGATAATGGTGAGAGCATCAGTCATCGCTTCTCCTCCTGCTTGTAGCAGTTCCGCTGGTATGTTGTCCACTCCCGCTGACTTCCCTTTCTTCAGCGATTGCACTGCTGCCTCAACTTCTTCCCGGAGAATTGGGAGGATTTCTTCTTCTTCTTTGCTCTCGGGACATGCTAGAACTGATGGGTCTCCATTTGGTGTATGGTTGTAAAGGTCAGAGCAGTACTCTGTCCATCTGTCCAAGACTTCTTGTTCTTCTGTAAGGCATATGCCAGACTTGCTTTGGATAGTGGAGACTTTGGGCTGTTTAACACTTGTCAGCCGCTTCACAGTCTGGTAGGCCTTCTTGCTGTTGTTCTTGTTCAGATTGTTCTCTATTTCCTGGCATTGATCTTCTATCCAGTTCTCCTTTGCTGTGCGCATGCCTTTTCGGATGTCATTGTTGATTTTTCGGTAGACATCAGCTCCCTGTGAGGTGTTCTTTTTCTTTTTTAACTCTCTTCGTTTATCACACAGATCCAAAAGTTCAGGTGTGATCCACGGCTTCTTCTTTGGTCGGTGCTTGCCAAGGATCTCAGTGGCGGCATCTGTTACAGCTGAGTTGAAGGTATTGGTCATGGTGTTGACATCTACTTCGCCTGCCCCCAAAATAAGCAGTGGTGCAAATTTCCCTCCAATTGTGGCCTGAAATATTTTTGCCACCTCCGGGTCTTGCAGTTTGTCCAGGTCGAACTTCAGTCTAGTGCACTTTGCTGTATTTACTCTCTTCAAATGGAGCCGGAAAGACATCATCACGAGATCGTGGTCACTTCCCATGTCTGCTCCTGGAAAAGTGCGTGTCCTGCCAATGTTGATGCTTGATCTGAAGCGTTTCTTGACCATGATGTAGTCGATCTGGTTGTGATGTTCCCCGCCGGGACTGTGCCATGTCCATCGTCTGGATTTTTTGTGGAGACCAAGCGTGTTTGCCAGTACCAGATTGTTGTATCTGGCAAACTCCAATAGCCTCAGACCCCTGTCATTTGTCTCGTTGTTGCAGTGGGGTCCACATGTGTCTCCCCAGTTGTGGTGCGCATCTTGGCCAACCTTGGCATTCCAGTCGCCTTGCACTATGACTATGTCCTTCTTCGGCACTTGGTCAAGGACCGCCTGTATATTTTCATAAAAATCCTCCACTTCGCTGTCTTCATAGTCTGATGTTGGGGCATAGGCCTGGATGATGGTAATGTTGAAAGGGGTTGCTCTCAGACGGATGGTAATGAGTCTACTGGAGACTGGGCGGCAACCCATGACAGTGGCTAGAATGTTCTTGTGGACCAAGAATCCAACGCCGTGTTCGTGCCTGTCATCTCTACCGCTGAAATAGAGCTTGTGGCCTTTGTCAGTCGTTGTTTCACCTAGGCCTTTCCAGCGCAGTTCGCTGATACCTAGAACGTTCCATCGATAGTGGTCCAGCTCGTGGGCCAGTTCTTCTAATTTTCCTTCCGCAGTTAGGGTCCTGACATTCCAGGTTCCTATGACGATGTTGTTTCTCGTGCGGATCTTGCTAATTTGTCCATCAGTAGCATACTTAACACCTCCGTCCTGGTGGCCAACGGAAGGCGCGGTCCTTGTGTAGCCGGGCGACGACCGATCCGGCATGGAATTAGTGGATAGCCTCATCATGTGTTGTGTCTTGGGCAAAAAAAGACCTGGCAGGGCCCAATCCTCTCCAGGCTGTTGGCCACAGCCGAAATCCACGAATACAGTGTGGCTCGCCTTGGCCCTGAGCACGTGGTCGTTGAACCTGTAGTAACGTGAGGTTCCTCCGCCCTGGCCGGTGACTTCTGTGTAGAAGACTTTCGCCCAGTGATGCCGTGCTAACATCACCCCTGTTAGTCGCCTCTTACGACACGCCGGGAAACGTTGGGTCTATTCTATTTGCCCGAACCCACAGAGCTACGTCGCTTGATACATAAGTTTTGACTAAGGCTCAATGCATCTGTGCACTTCCAACACATACAACGTTTCACTCATTTGCGGCGATGAGCGTCATAGAATGTGCGATTCGTTTGTGTGGTTGCCAGCGCATCACGTCTTAGGAAGATCGGTAGTGTTTAATATAAGCAACCCAACTACTAAAGGGAGATTGCAATTCTGAATTGGGAGCAAGACTAATTATTCATAATTGGTTTTGTTATCCCCTTTAACTGTAAAACCCAGTATTTAACGGTAAAACCGAGTAATTTTACTGTGTGAGTAATTTTCATGGGTACATGCAAAACACGTGTTGTTCCTCAATTCCAAAATGGCAGCCAATTCTAATATGACAATTTTTATGTGCACTGAACTACAAAATCATTCATATAAATTTTGATACATATTCTGAATGTAATTTTTATTATTAGTGCAAAATTGTTTTGTGTTCAATGTACTATATATCATGGATATTTAAAAACTTGTTGGGTTTCCTCATACTGTGTGGATACTTTAGTGCTATTTTCTTACAAAAGGTGAATAAGTGTATTTTATATTTTTTTATTTCTTGAAAGAACATGCCATAGTTTTTACGAAAACGTTATAGTTTTTTTTTATATATATATTATCTATTATATATTAGGTGGTTGAATTTTCACAAATACGCTTAAATAGTGCGTTTTGAGGGAATTAACATGGCAAATAAATTATGCCTCCAATGAGTTAAAGGAAATTTAACAGAAAAAAATAATAATGTGACGTCATCATTATTACCTCACTCGATTTGCATAATTTTTGGATTTTACCTTGGAGGCAAGGCATAGGTAAAGTCTAAGCATACACCAAACTTGAACCAAATCGCTTCAGTAGTTTCGGAGAAAATAGGACCATGATGATATCACACGATGGCCTTACTCAATTGACCATAGTTTAGTTTAAGACTCGAGGCATCTATGCACTCTAATTATACACAAAGTTTGTTAAAATTCTTTTTTTAATTTAACAAAATTACGTCACGATGATTACATTACTCGATTTGCATAAGTTTGGTTTTACCGGGAGGCACAGGTAAAGTACATACCAAACGTGAACAATATCCCTCCATTAGTTTGGGAAAAAAAAGGATTTAAAAAATAAAACAACAAATTATAAAATCACCATGATGACGTCACCCCAAATTCATACTTTTTTTTAGTCGTCTGGTAGGGTTCACCATTTCCTAACTTAATGCCAAGTTTCAAAGATATCCGTCCATTACTTTAACAGAAAAGTGCGCGAATGTCACCTTCGGACGCCGAACCGACGCCCAAAGCCAAAAACTGCTTGTTACAGCTTGGAAACTTGAGATTTATTGAGATTGAGATTATTGAGATTGAGATTTATCGATTGCGACTTTGGTTTTTGACCATTCGCACAAATTAAGTAGGGGAATTGGGTGTGAATGAACAATTCCAATTCTGTGTTTAACTAATAAGTATGGGCGTATGCTTCTGTGGTCTGGAACAGTGGAGTTAATTCTATCACATATATTCATTCTTCACTCTCCCGCCTCATTGCCGCCTGTTTAAAAGGGAATTTTATTTCTCCGAAATGTTTTAAAGCCAACTGTCAATTGGTGCTGTTTTGTTTTTCTTGTTTATTTCGTTTAGGCGCTCATGCGAATTGAGGTCTGAAAAAAATTTTTTTAATAAAAAACTTCTTTTACTCGAAGAATACGAGATAACCGGGCTTGCTGTAGAGTTTATCGGTAATCAAATATGGCATTTAAATTGCGTATAATTATGCCTTTTTGCGTGTTCGGGGGGCGGCGGGCACATCAGGTTTAAAGATAATGACGTGAGTGTTTATGATGCCAACGAGAAGAGGTCGGCCGCATCGTATGCAGTCACACAACTAGAATATATACGCTACTCGTGTGTGTGTGTGTGTGTGTGTGCGTGTATTTGTAGGTGAGTGCGCGTGTGTGTGTGTGTGGAAGCTTTAAATGTAATAATAATAATAATAATAATAACAACAATAATAATATTAATAATACGCTCGATTTGCATAAGTTTGATTTTACGTTGGAGGCACACGTTCATACTAAACTTGAATCAAATCCCTCGAGTAGTTTGGGAGAAAATAGGATAAGAGACAAACAAAACAACACACACACACACACACACACACAAAAAGATGTCATTATGATGACGCCACCCGATTTGCATACTTTTTTTGTCATCTGGTAGGGTTCACTATTTCGTAACTTACAAGTTTCAAAGAAATCCGTCCATTAGTTTCAAAGAAAAGTGCGCAAATGTCGCCTCCGGACGCCGAAGGCAGCGAAAAACAGTACACCCGAGCTGAGCTTGAAGCTCCAGAACTAATAATAATAATAATAATAATAATAATAATAATAATAATAATAATAATAATAATAATAATAATTGTACAGCGACCTTCCTCACTACAGCTCATAGCGCTTTACAGCAAAGCAAAAGTTACAGTGAAAGCAAAACATGACATACCGAATCAGAACACACAGATACACACACGCAGATACACACGCGCGCACACACACACACGACTATGACTATGACTATGCTTTAAGTATTTGAAGAAGGAAAGTTCAGAATCGAGATTTATGGAAAGACGCTGTTGAAAATGTGTTTTTTTAGTTTAGAGCGAGAGGAACGAGATGATTGGGCAGAGCGTAGAGTTAAAGGAAGAGAATTCCAAACTGTAGGGGCTGACAAGCAGAATGACCGTTCGCCAAACGTTTTTGTGTTTTGATACGAGGAATGTGAAGCTGGTGACTGTCAGAAGATGAACGGAGAGATCTAGAGATACGAGTACAATGGTCCAGACAGAGTAACGGGTTGAAGTTAGTTAGTTACATAGATTAACGTCCCCAGACGCATAAGCGTATAGGGGACGATGCGAACGGGTTGAAGCAAAGGCTTGCAATTTTATACTCCTGTTCTCCACGGGAAGCGATATTCAAATGTGGCATTTTAATTTTGTGGATTTACAGGTACCATTATCTTGTTTACCATTATAAAATAGTTTAGTTGCCATTATATAGTATGATGGCAACGATACAAGTGAGGGCTTGGTGGCTGGCTTTCAGGAACAAATTATTATAGATTATGTTATATTCATCCTTCCAGTGGCATTCTGCTTTGAAAACGTGTTCCTCTTGTCTGCTCAGCATCCCTGACCTGACTGCATGATATCACTGACTTTTGACCTTTTCCTAACTACACTGATTTCACTGCGAATGCGGGCTTGGCAGGCGACACGCAGCGTAGCTGAAGCACACGCTCAGTTCAGATATATGTATGGCGTATACGTATGTGTATAGGCAGATTGTCATTGAGCTACTGTGTGGTTCACGTTGTTTTTACGGGATTTAAACTTTACTGTTTCCGGCCCCGCCATCTAATCCGCCCCTACATCCCACACCATCTCTGCTAAAAGACATTACATGATTAGGTCCAGCGGACTCTTCCGAGCCAAATCAGGACCGGACAACCCCCGATCCGCATAAAAGATCTGCGGAAACAACCCTAGTGGTAAAACTGATTGCTCTCCACCAGCCAGTCACTTTACAATAAAGACATCCCACGCAGGGGACGCTGAGGCTATACTCTAATTTATCGAACCCCCGTTTACAAAAACAAAATAGAATACAAACATCAATATAAATTATTAACAAAACAGTACATACATATAAAATGCCTACATTGCTAAATAATAACATCATAGGAAGCCCCAGTGACCACCTGACAGAAAGCGTCCAATATTCCCAAGCTGATCCAACACCTCACACACAAATAAGGAGTCTTGTCCCGGAAGAGTTTTTAAGAAAAAAGGTAGGTGACTGGTCTAACGAAGAAGAAGATAGTATAGCAGATTGATAGAACAGAGCAGGAATGAGAAAGAACAAATGAGAAAGACAGCGACAGTGGGAATTTAAAGCACTAAATTTCCAGAAAGTGGGGATACTATTTATAATGAAACCCCCGGCACCCCAACGGGGGATGCTAAAAGACATCGCTGGAATAAAACCTGTTTCGGTACAATTGAAGTACGGAAATCCATGTTGTACGTTTTTTGGTTTTTTAAAAATAGGCTATTTGACTTGGTTGGACTGCAGCTGCTGCCACGAACTGATGTTGCAGTTTGACAGAGCTTTCATTGTTTGGGTGAGGGGAAGAACCGATTGAGTAGGCTGGTTTTGAAATAGTTTGTCATGCGATATAATTATGCTCCTGTCCATGCGTGTCTGAATTATTTTATGCATGCTGATTAATGGTTTGATGACAGTTAACCGGATTTTGTGTTGTGTCATCAAATCAGCTCGTACGTCTTCTTCCACCTCTGCATGATTTCTCTCTCTCTCTCTCTCTCTCTCTCTCTCTCTCTCTCTCTCTCTCTCTCTCTCTCTCTCTCTCTCTCTCTCTCTCTCTCTCTCTCTGTGTCTCTCTCTCTCTCTCTTTTTTTTTCTCTCTCTTTCTTTCTTTCTCTCTCTCTTTTTATCTCTCTCCCCCTCTCTCTCTTTCTCTCTCTCTCTCCCTCTCTCTCCGTCCCTCCCTCTCCCGCTCTCCAGGGGGTAGTTACGATTTTGCGAAGTGATGCATGGGCGACAGCTTTGTTGGAATACAGATGTCAGCTTTGGATTTTATCAGATCTTTTAAGTCTGGTTAAAAAGGACCCGTCGAACCATCGATCTCATCTGCCCGATCCTACCTACCTGTATGTCAGCCCCTCATGAATTCATTCATCAATTAATGAACGATTCGAGTATTGATCAAAGCCAGCAGATGTTAAATTTGACTGTAAATACTTTGGTGAGCCGTCAGCAACTGCATCAGTAAACTGCAGTTATTTTGTCGTGAGTCAGACTGAGCGAGTGACTGTGACTGCGTATACAGAATAATGATCCTTAGTATTATTTAAGGATAGGCATTGGGCTCTCGGTGTGAACAAGTTCATTTTGTACTTCTCGCTCTCTTTGGTCAGCGTGGTTTTTCAGTTCTTTTGTTTGGTGCACTTAGCGAAATAAATGCCGTGATCATTTGCATCGGTAGTATCTGTGGGAATGATATTTCTTGTTGTCGTTGCGACCTTCTGTTTGTGTGATTTGAGTGCTGGTGGTGTAAGGGAGAATCACGGAAATCTGCATTAAAGACTATTGAAAATAAATGAATCAATCAATAAATAAATGCATATTTTATAAATATATAAAAAAAATATTTTATAAAAAGTATTCAGATATATGAACAACGCAATCCGCTGTTAGAAAAAAAAAGTTAAATGTTTTCTGACAGAGGCCCTGCATCTCTAGAAATAGACTTTTAATTTCCTCTTGTTTTAGAAAAGTCTGAGAATAGCGGCGCGTATGGAACGATCAGCAGAGCCTTCTTGTCTGGGTCAGCCTCGCCGTTTTAGAAACAGTATCAGTTGAAGCGAATTAAAAATAAATTTTGGCCTTTTCGGAAGTGATTTTTTTTAATTTTAAATTTGGCCTTTCTGCCTGGGTGTGGGCCTGGCTGGTTACGTTGAGACTGACATTCCCAAACTTTCGAACGATCTTTAGTGCATTCCTACAGGAGTTAATCAGGGCTATGTACTACGTTGCCATTCTGCCCCGCAGGGTTCACATTTCACATCCAGGAAGGGCGCAACTGAAACTTTGTATGTCTGTGTGGATGTATTAATTTAGGCTTGACAATTTCTGAAAGAAATACTGTCATGAGTAAATAGTTTGTTTAGTATTTATTCTGTTTTGACTGTGGGTACTTTTAGGCTATTTTACGTGTTGACTGTATAATACGATTCAGTTAGTGCTGTACAGTTTTGTTCCGAGTTCTTATTCATTGAGGGTCCGATTCGTGTGTCTTTATTTCGTCGAGGTTTATTAAAGATATATTAGTGTCACCTTGTCTTACTTAATACGTCAAACGTTACAACGGAATGTTGTCTCTGCATCGGCCTCGGTTAATTATGAATGCACTGTTTACGAGTCAGTCCCCTTGTTTAAGCATTTCCTGGCTACATCATGTCACGGCATTCATTAAATATTAATGTACCACGACCAAGCAATAGAAATAGTTTGGACTTTGACTTTGCTGTCATACGAGACAAAAGCAGCGTTGTTTGGTTTAGCCATAAATGTTACATCGTAGACAGCGGACTGAACCTGCAGTTTTGACAGCGTGGTGTAACCGGTGGCGATAGTACTTAATTGTCAATAGACAAAGCAACAGTCCAAGCGATTTGTTCAATTTTATGTTGACTTCTGCAGTTTTTATGGCTTTTTCGTCCTGTTAAAAAAGATTGTCACTGCAAAAGAGCTTTTCCAAACTAGAAGAAACAAAGAAGTGTTTAAAGCTCTGGCCACATTAAACCAGCGTGCCCGAGATATTAGCAGAAGTCGGGATGGCACCACCGTCGCAAAAGGTACTCACCTGCTGCAAGCCTTTGCATTGTGAACACACCATGCATGGAACGGTGAAGTCACTCTAACCAGCGATTGATTTGATACTGCGGTGTTGGAAGTTTCTTTTTGCCTAGAGAAACGGGGTTTTGTTTGTTTGTTGTAAATCGATTAAATGAATAATAGACAATAAGTGATTGAGTGAGAACTGTTATCGTAGCTGTTATTTTGATGTTCCAAGATCGAAGCGAGCCTTCCTTTGTGGCTACGTATACAAGATGAGCTAGAGTAGCAGTACTGAGCTGGTCCCAACTTCGTTTCACCAGGATCCAGTACTTTCTACCGGTACTCCAGCTGATCGATCAGGAGGTGAGGGCTGCTAGAATGAATTGTGTGAGACAAGCCAAGCGCAAAGGGAAGTAAGGATGTGGAATTGAAATGAAGTGCTTTTTGGGAACAGGAGTTAAAACAACAGTGGACTCGCAGAGAAAGCACACTGATTATGGGTTTAGCGCTTGCCTTTCTACGCCCTTACCGTGTCTCTGGGACAAGGAGTTGTGTTTCGCTCTACAGATATTTATTGGAGAAAGGCGAGGAAGGGAATGAGGCTCAATTCCGACGAGACCGGACTTGAAATGGGCTGGGAATGTTTGGGCGCCTCATTCAGCAAATGGTTGACGGGATTGGCTCATCACCCTCTCTGTTTGTGCTGCGAGCCTCTTGATGAGATGCGAAATTAGTCTGCGACTATCTGTACTGGCGTCATGTCCTGTCGCTGTATTGGTGACCAAAGCGTTTATTTATTGTTTGTGTCGCTCTTTCTTCTCTCCCTTCCCCTCACCGTCTCACTCCCTCCATCCCCACCGCGCACTCCCTTCTCTCTGCCGTGGTTTGTTTTAGCCGTTCTGTGTTAAAGATTGGCGTGTGATGGAGAAAGGAAGAAGGCGGGCTAGCTGTATGATTAGCGGAGTTATTCACTAATGGAAGAAACATTATTGCTAACAGTGCATTCTACGTTGTTCATTTGTCAGACAGAATGTCTGCGCCTGTGACTTTATCCAACGATGTGCGGGAGTTAGCTAATATTCCACTTCTGTATACCTTGTACAGGAGTGTCTGGTAGTTGTGACTTTATCCGCTGGTGTGCCGACTGGATGAGGGCTAACTCCGCAAACTTGTGATGCTCAGCCAGCAGCTATCTGGCCGAAGGTCGGTGCAGTGTGTGGCGATGTGTAAAATGTCAGTGGCGGTAAATGCCGTTGGACTGCTGCACCCAGTTGGTCGCCGTCGCCCTGTAGATAGGGGTATTACTACTGTACAAGACTGGGGGGCTTGACTGCTTTTCGGGTTCGTGACTTTTGGGGCGGGAGCATTTCCTGCCGCCTCAGTACGTCCACTCAGTTATGTTTGAATTGAGAGGTTTGTGATCGCTGTCCAAAAACCGAAGGTAAAGACAAAACAAAGAAGCTTGATAACTTGGTATTCTTAATTTCTCCGAGTGAGATAATACAGTTTTGTCGTGTATCTTGGTATGCGATGATAGCATGGTATAGAGCGCGGCTGGTGTGAACAGAAGAGGTTTGCCAATAGTTCAGGTAACTCATGCTGACTCCAGTGTACAATTTACTTAATTTTACACCCTTTTGCAAGCGTCGTTAAATCTACCGTAAATCAGCACACACTGCATTTAGCAAGCACTCTGTGGCCGTTGGTTTTTGCTTTCAACTTAATTTTTTATTGATGCTGAATGTTTCGATTTCTCGGCCTTTGTTTTTTTTTTTTTGTTGTTGTTGTTTTTTTCTTCTATTTCTTTCCTCATTGACGTTTGTGATTTTGACTTTATCAGATTACTCGGTTATTTCTTTAAATGATGTTTGTTATTTCGACTATCGGATATTAGCTTGGCTATTTCTTTCATTGATGTTGGTTACCTCGACTTGATCGGATGTATCGGATAATTTTTTACAACGATGTTGGTGGAATGGACTTGAGTCAAGTCACAACATCAGGACGACGTACTATTACTGCATCGGTAACGAGCGCGTCACGCTTAGCAATCTGGTGAGACATTTAACGGGTCAACAACTTTGCCTTTTTAAAGGGTTTTGGCGACCTTCTGCTACTTGGTGTTTGTGGTGGGCTCACACTGAATCGTCAGATGGTATCGGCACTTTCGTCAAGTAAGGAAGTCAGTCGCCGACCGATGTAAGAGAGTTGAGTGCCGGTAAGCGTGTAGACGCTGCTCTTGTTATGTGTTATGTTTATCAGTTTATAGTCCCCTCCCTTCCCGTAAGGATTTTCAGAGAGGAGACTTTGTTGCTCTTGTTTGCAAAGGGCAGAGATTTATAGTGTTGACTGAAGCTGTAGAGCTAGGTTAACGATTCAGGTACCGACAGAAACTCTTATGGCGATTTGAATTTTCATTTCATTGTGTAGATTAACGTCCCCGGACACTTTAGCTTATAGAGGACAAGGAGATTTGAAGACGTTTTGCCAATCATTTGAGGTGAAGGGACAGAATCACACTCAAACTCGGAGAAACGGAATTCAACTTTCATCTTGAATATAGCTTTCACCCTGAATAAAGTTTTCATCTTGAATGTAGCTTTAGTGTTATTTATAGAAAATAAAACCTTTATTCATTTGTCACGGGAGACAAAAAAAGGTCGTGTTTAACACAGGACTGAGTTCTCTTGCCTAAAAAAAGAAGCTTCATTGAGAACCCTAGTACTTTACTCAACTGGCTGAGCCATAAAACTTACGCAGTGCAGTGAAGGAGATCGGACTAGTACTAGATTTGATTTGTCAACGGTGGGAAAACTCGAGTCCTTCCAAAAACTACCAAAACCAGAATCTCGGTAGTTACTTTTAACCTTTGTAGACAGGTTGGAGCAGTTTTCCAAGCTTGAACTGTTGTGAGATGGAGCACCAACCACAGAGTTAAGCTATTGTCAACGGCAGGGAGGTAGCGAGCGACGCAGTGAAATATTAATTGTGTCGAACTGTGTGGAAACTGAAACTAAATCAATAAGTATGAGATGCTGGCCTTTTTGAGAAAAAGCAGCTGTGGATTTTGATTGCTATACTGTAAAACTGTAAAACATAGAGGCAAGGAACATTGGAGTGATCGTGTGTGTGATGATTATCAGAATGGATACCGCGCTTGGAATACGACTGAAATGTAAGTATGAAGTCTTGCTTTCTTTCTTGAATGGTATTTGTAATTATTTTTCTTCGTGCTTAGCGCCGCGTGTTATTGCTGTTGTTGTTGTTGTTGCTGTGTGTACTATCATTATTTTAATTTCGTTCGCGCGTTTGGCTGGGCGTGTACTTATATTTGCGTGAGCGTGTGGAGGAGGAGAACTAAAAATATTTGCGAAATAGATTTGCTATTGTATGCGTTACATTTGCATCCGCGCTACTGCTTTTGCCTTTTTGGCCCACTGTTCCAGGATTGTTAACGAAATGGTTGTGACGTCTGGGCCAAGTGTTTTGTTGTGCTTGAGTCGTGCCGTGTTTTCTGTTATAGAGTGAGTCATTGTGGCCATGAGGCCAGCACAATGCACACCGATGGATCAATCAGTCGTCGCCAACGCCACTCTTGCCCAACATCGCCCATCCACCCCACCATCCACCTCATTATCCTGACTTGCACATGTTTATCTCTCTCTCCTTCCCTCTCTTCCTCCCCACTCTCTCTCTCTCTCTCTCTCTCTCTCTCTCTCTCTCTCTCTCTCTCTCTTCTACTCCTTCTCCTCTTCTGCCCTGCGTCCTCTCACATCCGTCTTTCAATTCCAGGATTAAAAAAAAAAAAAACTCTTCAGAACTGACCAAACGCTGTTCTTTGAACGTGATTTTACCTGTTGTTGCTGACTGTTGAACCGTTCGATGTTGGTTGCAAGCAGAATATATCCTCCTGCGCCACTTGTTTCCATCTTTGCCACAGCTTAGGGATATAGTGTCCTTTTATCAGTTAGGTGATACAAATGCTTTACATAACATAAAGGCTTCTCCCCATGGGGGTTCCAGGGGATTGCTGTATAAATAGTATTCCCACTTTCTGGAAATTTAGTGCTTTAAATTCCCACTGGCGCTGTCTTTCTCCTGTGTTCTTTCTTATTCCTACTCTGTTCTATCTTCTTCCTACTCTGTTCTATCTTCTTCTTCGCTAAACCAGTCACCTACCTTTTTTCTTGAAAACTCTTCTAAAACTCCTTATTTGTGTATGAGGTCTGTTGGGTCAGCTTGGGAATATTGGACGCTTTCTGCAAAATGGTCACTAGGGCTTCCTATGATATTATTATTTAGCCATGTTCTATTTTGTTTTGTGTTACGTTTGAGACGCGCACGATAGATCCGATCGTTTTGTTTTGCAAAGCATGCAAAAACAGATTGTATTTACCTTTGATTTGATTTTGCCTTGTTGTTAGAAGAAGCTTTGTATAATGTTGATAATTTTCGTTGGTCGATATTTTGGAGAATTTTCTAGGGTTGGTTGTTTACTATCGATCGAAGCGTGTAGATAGATCTAGCGGTGGCTGCGAGATGCTTCTAACCTAAATAAGGTTATATGACATAAGACAATGCATAAATCTGATGACGAATTTTATTCTGATGGGCTGTAATTGCATCCCGCTGGAATGTTCGAACGTTCTCTAGAGTATTGAGAGACTATATAAGTACCGCACTGTTTCAGGTGTGATTTCAAGTCCCCTATACGCTCTATGTGTGCGGGGACACAAATTTAATTAAGAAGAAGAAGGTGTGATTTAATCGTCCCCTATACGCTTATGTGTCCGGGGACGTTAATCTATTTTAACTAACTAACTAACTAGAGTTGTGAGTTGATTGTTGAAAAAGTGGAAAGTGGAAAAAGCGATTGGGAGATTGTATGCAAATGTTGATGTACGCTGAATAAGTTGGAAAACTTCATACGAAGACTCCTGCCTTGTTGCTAAGTGAACAGGTTGCGTGGATAAACGAATCTGAGTTACACCTATAAGGATTCAATCATCGGGGCTGAATCAACTACTGATTTTTTTTTTAATCAACATTGTAACATTTTGTAAACGGGGGTTCGATAAATTAAAGTATAGCCTCAGCGTCCCCTGCGTGGGATGCCTTTATTGTAAACAGACCGGCGGGTGGAGTGCCTTCAGTGTTGCCACTAGGGTTGTTTCAGTAGATCTTTTATACGGATCTGGAGTGAACCCTCTTTCAACCAAGTTGTGGTCCTGATTTTGTGGTCCTGATTCTGCTCTTTGCAGTCCGCTGGACCCTATAAGCAATGAATAACTAACCTTCTTTTCCATTGTGAGAACGTCTCCGCTAATCAGCTCATAGAGCACCCAATTCACGTTCATTCACGATGATGTCTTGCATCAACCAAAGAGTCTTGGTATTATTACGATGTAATTCTGTTTTATGCTCTCCAGGTTCCCTACTTGATATTACTACGATGTAATTGTGTGGCAGGTCCCCTAGATGTATTTTACTGTCTGTGTAATAATGCCACGTAGGAAGTGTATAACCCAGTGATGTCCTGAGGCCTCGGACATCGGTCATGGTCCGATTCGTTTGGAAAATGACCGAATGCAAACACCTGTGTCCCGTCAAATGTCCGATTCTATTGCGAAATTAGCGGTCATTGTCCGATAGTATTATGACTAGAGCGGTCACTGCAAGAAACATCTGTACAAACTGGAGTGTCAAAGCCGTTAAAACGAGTTTGAATAGTGGCCAATGCTAGACTATTATCACTCTTTAGTACATTCCGTCGAACAACAAAAGGGCCGCAACTCTCGACACTTTTGAAAGGGAAATAACCGACACCATACTTCCTCTGCAACGATCTTAAAGAAGCACCATTAATCGGTTCGCTTCACAATCTGAATGTCCTATTGCTTTTATGTAGTCAGGACATGATGTCCGATTAGTTTTATGATTTAGGACATTTTGTCCTATTGCCATCTAATCCTAGGAACACCACTGATAACCCATTGTGACCGTCCTTGACCTTTTCAAAGATAGACGCGCCTCCTCCGCAGAAGGTGAAGTGGTTCGTTTTAGCTGAGAAATTGACGTCATCGAAGCCGTCGTTGTCATGATAGATTTCGTCAAATTGCGTATGCCTATAGTGTCAGTGAGGAGGTTTGAGAAGCTTGATTGACCATAATATGTTCATGAGAAAAGTCTGAATGGTATTTTAACTTCACACATTAACCAAAACAAGTGCTTGTTCCTCGGTTTTGTTGTGACGGTGCAGTTAGGGGTTGGAGAAACAGCGCAGCTGAGACTGGCTACGGCTTACGTTTGTCTATCCCAAGCTAGTTCATTCCCCACTTCCAAACCCAGGTGAATAAACCTATGACGGCCTAGTAGTGCCAAAACCTAATAAATACAAATGTCATGAGATAATTACAAATATCATGAGATAATTACAAATATCACGGCATAATTACAATTAGCAAAGGAAAATTACAATTATCATTGAAATATTACACATATCTTGTGATCCTGTTTACATTTCAGTTTTGGTTCTAGCAATCCGCCTGGAAATGCACCAAAACCGAAAATTATAATTATCACATAACAATTACAATTTTCACTTGAGAATTTTTAAGTGATCATGCTTACTTTTTGCTAAGGCGGTTTAATCGCGCCAAAACTTGCATTTACAGGTATCAGTGATAATTTGTAATTCATACGTGTTCTGTGTAATTTACATATAATGACGGCCTACAAGCGCCAATAATATCATGGGACAATTACAAATTTTTATATCAACGACATATTTATAATTAACACATAAAAACTGTAATTATCAAATGACAATTTTCGGTTTTGCCGTATTTCCAGACGGGTTGCTAGAATCAAACCTGAAAATTAAACATGATCCTATTCTATTTTATCTTATCCTATCCAACTCTGAGGTCGATGGGGCACCACAGATGATCGTTTAACTAGCGTATCCATCTTTCTCTTTCCTCAGCAACCTTGATGGGATCGCTCAATGATCACGCGAAGATATTGGTAATTTTTCAATAATTGTAATTAACCCTCGATAATTTTAATTCCTATCCTATCCTGTCCCGTAACCCGGAGGTCGTAGGGGCACCACAGATGATCGTTTAAGCAGCATACTCCATCTTTCTCTGTCCTCAGCAGCCCTGTTGGCTTCGCTCAGTGTCAAACCAGTCCATTCTCGAATGTTGTCCTCCCACCTCTTTTTCGGTCTCACTCTTCTTCTACCTCCTTGCACTGTGCCTTGCAGAATAGTCTTTGCAAGGCCTGATGATCTGGTGACGTGGCCATACCATCGGAGTTTCCGTTTCTTCACCACTGTGAGCAGGTCATCGTGTTGTCCAATGGCTTGTGTGATGGTCTGTTGGACTTCGTCGTTGGTGATGTGTTGGGTATAGGAAATGCCCAGAAGTCTTCTGTAGCACCTCATCTCCATGCTTTGTATTCTTCGTTGGAGATCTGCTGTGATTTTAATTAACCCATAATATTTGCAATTATCAGGTTTTGGGCGCTAGGAAGGCGTGGCAAATACTGATAATTATTTATTAACACTGTGGATTACAGATATCTCTGTAAATCACACAGAACACCGTCCTGTTAATTTCAAATATCTCGGTTTTGGCGCTTTTAGGCCGACATATGAACCCTTGTATCAGAAACACCGTAGCCGAGTTTTGTACCGACGGTCAGTGGTCACCACCGCTCATATGAAAATGGCAAAATCTGCTAACAACCCTAATCGATGGGTGTCAAACTGCCTAAACTGTTGGTACCTGTTAACAAAACGGTTTGCCGCTGTTTGGGTCGATATTGGCGCTTTCGTTTGCTTTCCTCCCCCTCTCCCCGTTGCTACATTGCTGTCTAAAGCCACTGCCGCTGACAAGGTGTCACATTTCACAGCCACGTCGTCCGTCAAAGCTTTATAACGGCACCGTGTCGTGTCAGTGTTTAAATTATGACTGAGTCATTTGACAGTGCGCATCCAGCAGCAAGTTGGCGTCACGGGTGGCTGGAGTTAGATCCGGTTTTCGTTCCGCGCCTTGAGCAGCTCTTGAGCTGGTAATGCGCTATATATTTTTTTTTCCAATTGAATGATGTAATACTTAAGCGTTGCAGGATTTTTGGGGAAATTCTTATATTACGTTGAGGTGTTTTGGGTTGGGGTTGTGTGCCTAGTCTTAGACTATTGCCCTTGTTTGATGATTGACGATGTTATTCTGCTTTAGATTGGCTGTTGTATCGATATCGTGATCGTGTCAACCCCCTCCCATCACACCGCCTGCAAGCACTTTCTCGTAGAAAGTCATGCTCATCTTGCGCTGATTTATTTAGCTTGTTATTATAGACCGTACATATCTAGATAACTGTGACGTTTCGTGTTGTTGTCGGTTTTTTTTTTTTTTCATTTTTATTTTCATTAGCTGACTCGCCAACTAACTCACCAACGTATGTGAAGGGTTGTGCATTATTCTTTCTCCTGGTTTCTCTCCCTTTGCGTTTTGTAAAGTTCTATCCGTTGAATTTCGCTACAATGGTCGACTTGGCTGTATCTACCCCCGTAACGTGGCGTTGGCCACAGAACAGTGTAAAACTTTCATAGGATTAACTTCCGACTGTTTATGTCTCTCAATATTGGTCGACTAAGCTGCATTAATGTCTTTTGGCCATCTCTTTCCACACATTGGCGATGGCTACATTGGTGTGAAACTTCCACATGATTATCTACAGTCATTAGCATGCCGTGAATGAGTTTTTTATTATTTTTTTTAAATTATTTTGTTGTTGTATTGCTGTGAGCTGTAGAGTGGACAATTTAGACTGCCGGCGTGCAGTTATTACTGTCTAGCGAAGCCCGTTTTAGGGTCGTTACGTCCGCTAACCTTCAGTCATCTGTAGGATGACTCTGTCTTTTATTCCATCACCATCCTTTCCTCTCTTTCACTCATGCCCCCCTCCTTTTGTTGTTTGTAGATTATAGTCACACGACACTTTCGCATATAGGTGACTACTGGACCGATTTATACTGACACCAGCGGGCCAGTTGTTGGTAAAGGGGGAAAATAATATGATCACACGTTGACCAATCCGGGATTCGAACCAGCGACCTTTCGGTTACTAGCAAGACGCTCTTACCAACTGAGCTACCCGGCCCCACCCCCTCCTTTTACACTCACCCTCCCCTTTAGAGCCGAACCACACAACCCCAAAACGTGGGTGTCGAAGTTCAGTATTATATTATACCCCACCCCTAACAACCACTCTCTCTCTCTTTTCTCTCTCTGTCTCTCTCTCTCTCTCTCTCTCCCTCTCTCCCCCACCCCACCCCCCACGACGCCAGCAGTTTTGCCCTGTTTTTATTTGCTCAGCTCTGTGCTATATGTGCTTTTTTTTTTCTCTGTGTACATGTATCTGGGCGCAACCTCCCCCCCCCCCACCCCCCACCCCCCTTTTTTTATTATTTTTTTTTAATCATTGCCTGGCCCACCGCTGTTAAACTTCTTAGATAGTATGGTCCGTCTTCTGCATATTGGACGTGGTAAGTTAGTTTATTCAGATACAGGTTTGCCCGACACTATATTATGTCGACGTTGAAGTCGCGGTGTGTGAGCCTGTTTAAAACCCACGCTGTAGGTTGTGTACACTACATAAGTTCAGTAGAGGGCGTATGCTTTAGCAGGTCCAACTGCGCCCTGTGCCTTATTAACACGCAATCGGCAAATGTTGGTGGCTTCTGATGGATTTCTTAACGATAGCGGCATCCTGTAGGGTCCGTAAGTAGCCAAAACAGAATGATATGAAATCTACACGGCTAGGGATAAACCCGATCATGGATTCTTCAATATTGTTTGTACTCCCATGACCCGACTGCAGAGGAGATACACACAAGATAACCTGATCTATAGATGGACACGCATTGGCTGTTAAGCCTTGGTGATTTGCAGGCTGGGTGGAGGCGGAAGAAGCATCAGACGGAAGTTTGAGAAATGTCAGACTTTGAATATATGTTACTGGACATGGCTAACTAAGCTAGCCTAGACGCTGAAAGGGATTTATGTAGCCAATGTCCGAGGCATTTAGACCCGTCTAAGACATGAGCGTCATGATCTTTTAAAGTCCGTGCGTTGAAATGTGTGCACGTACAGGCTAGACCTCGGTTTATACTCTCATCCGTATTTAGTTAGACTTACTTTTGCGCTATTTTTCTCTTCTTCAGTGATCAGCAATACTATTTTCAAATAAAATAGAAATGATTTCCGACTATTTCAATGTGTATTTTTAGGTAAGGCTAGAAATGTAAAAAAAAAAAAAAAAAAAAAAAAAAAAGTCCTTTAAACTTGCTGTATTGAACATATTAAGGTACCAAAACCGTCAAAAATAAATGCTTACAACATTACTGACTTAAAATAATAATATTATGGCAGTAATGGGCAAGCACAGCTTATTGCATGCATTTCATGGAGTAGCTCGGTCAGCCGTTTATTAAGCTAGCTCCACGCGGTCTGTACAGTCTTATGAAGTGCGGATGTAAATCCTTAGAAGTTGATAGTAGTGGCAGCCTGACTGGTCTAACCATATCAATAACAAATTATTTCAAATTCTTCCCAATTTGTCAGCTTCTTTGCCTAACTTTGCATCCACTTGCAAAGAAGAAACGGTTTTGTCTCGCATTCATATTGGGCATACTTATGTCACCCACACAGTCTGTAGTCTTATGAAGTGCGGATGTAAATCCTTAGAAGTTGATAGCAGCAATCTCAGATGGCCAATGTGGTACCATGTTAACATGTCCGCGAGTTTCCGTTTATCGTCTTTGTAAATGACTTCTGTACTGCTTTTATCAGTATATCACGGATTACTCATGCAATGCTTTCATTGCATCGTACTGGTTTATCTGCGCTTGTAGCTTCCGTTCACGTGTTCTGGGGCAAAAAAAAAAAAAAAAAAAAAGGGGGGGGGGGGGGGGGAGATTCTGCGAGTAAAATCCGGATGATGGGGATAGAACTGTAAGTGCCGCTCGAACGCATTTAGCGACATGTGTTACGGAGTGTGGTACGGATGTTCCCTTTTTGGGCATATACAGACTGTCAAGACAGATCAGCATTTGGAGGGGCTTGGGCCTGAGTTATGTCCATTTGAAACCTGCGTATCTCGGTCCATGTGATCCGTTTGTATGATCTCCCTTTTTGTACAGTTCGTGTAATCATTGGCAGAATTATGTTGGGGGGTTATAAAGAGTAATTGTACTCGAACCGAAACATTGACTAAATTGGGCGTATGCTTCTGCAGCATCAGCTACGCTGAATATACGGAAAAGACCTCCCATCATAAAAAAAATGTAGACTATGTTTCGTTATTTCTATAAGTTGGGGACTACTGTGCTGAATGCTCTGCCAAGCATCACAGAGTCAGGTCAGCAACACAGTGTTGTTTAGAAAAAGGATTCATGGCAGACGGATTTGTTTCCATTTCCAGACCCCCCTTGACACAGTCTTAAACTTTGCGCACGCAAAGCACCACTTCCACCGCCACGATCCGACCTCACCCTCACCTCTCTCTCTCTCTCTCTCTCTCTCTCTCTCTCTCTCTCTCTCTCTCTCTCTCTCTCTCTCTCTCTCCCTCCCTCCCTCTCTTTACCCCCTACCTCCCCCCTTTTTTCCCCTCTCTCAAATTAAATGCCCGCACGCACGGCCCCATGCCATGCCGTAGCATTCCCTTGCCTCGAGGACACTCCCTTCTCCTCGCATTCCACCCCTCACTGCAAGAACTGGGAGATCTACGACAGCATTGCCGTCGATAAATAGGTATCACCACAGTGCAGTTGGTTTAAAAGAAACAGACTTGTTTTAATTAATTTTTATTTTATTTGTTAATCCCTATCGTATATATCGTTCTTAGAGCTCATATAGATTTAAAAAAAAAAAACTAAAGGGGTTTGGAGATAAATTCTAAACTAATCCATCGTTAGGATAAGTCTTAAATATCAATATCTTCAGTATCCCCTTCAACAGTGCATTCTCAGTATTTATTTATGTAATAGCTCTTATGCTTTTTTCTTATGCGCTTTTCCAACTCAAGAGTATCACAGTCAGCGGTGCATGCCAGTATCACCTTCAACATGATCTCTCGTTCTGAAAACTTTTTTTTTTAATCCTAAAAACAGGGACTTTCTTAACTTAAAATGTTAACACAAAAGAAAAAAAAAGACACATTAATTTGAGCGTGGTACATCCTTCTCTAATTCACAATGAACCACATTGCCCCACCGAGAGGAGAAAAAAAAGAAGATTAAGCCAAAACATAACCAAATTTTCACAACTATACAAGTTTGATATAAGCCGAACACGTCCGTTTTGTCAATGGGTCTATTAATAGCATCAAGGTTGGTTCTAAAAATAGCGCCGCGATAGCGTGCGTAGAAGTAGGCGCAGTGGCGGTTGTTTGCTGACAACAAAGCAGGGGACGTCTGAAATTCAAAGCCTAGTGCTCGGTTTAAGCAGCGTAGAGCCCATTACATGCGATAACAGTGCCGTTTCCCAAAGTAAACTCGTTGTCGGAAAACATCATTGACACCCGCGGCCCTTTTCACTCAGGTTTGTAAGCGACGGGTGCGCAAAGAATAGTATCGAATGCCCGATTGCCATTGTCAAGGTTATGAAAGTAGGGGCCACAAGGAAAAGGTTTGTTAGTTTACAGTTCGCCTTCAGACGCCCAAGTCGGTGGAAGCACTTTTTTTTTACTTTTCCCCTCGTTCATGGTAATCGTGTTTTAAAGGACAGTATTAAATTATGGGAATCTAAAGTATTTACTTGTACATGTATGACTTTCGTACTTTATTTTCTACAAAAGAGATTAACACAGAAAAGTTTGACATTATTATTATTATTATTATTATTATTATTATTATTATTATTATTATTATTATTATTATTATTATTATTATTATTATTATTATTATTATTATTATTATTATTATTATTATTATTTATTATTATTATTATTATTATTTATTATTATTTGTTATTCATTGTGGGGGTGGCTAGCGGAATCAAAAATATGAATAGGGTTACAAGACAACCCATGACGTGTACTCCAGAATTGAATTTTGATATTTGAATACTGACGCATATCCTTGCCGTTAGAAGGTAACTTCTGCCCCAATACTATCTCAACTGGATTTATTTTTCCTTTCCCGTTAGTCTGTTAGATCCTGTGTCACAACTAGATTATTTTGTCCACGTGTAAGAGTGACAGGTAGATATGGAGAAAGTGACAGATCAACATCACGTTATCTTTGTCCGACTTTATTTATCCTAAAATGTGTGCTTTTTGAGTATCTGGCTTTCTTGCGTTCTTGTATCCTGGTAAGTACAGGTTTTGAATGAGTTGGTATGTGCAGTTCGACAATATGACTGGAAAGACGTTGGTCTAATGTGAAGTAAAATAGGTTTTGATCAGTACATTTTGATCTAGCGTCCACGCACTGAATGTAAGATCAGAGGTAAAATTGCTGCTTCTAAGAAATATTGTTTTAGAAACCATCTTCTTTTTGTTGTTCTTCTTCTTCTTCGCCATAATTTTTTTTTCATCAAGAATAAGTTATCTTTGGTTTGAATCTAGCCGATCTTGGTGAAGTGTTTGTCTAACATGAAAGGGTGGCGTTGGGGAGTACTGTGATTTAAAGCTTATAATTTTCTGCTGATGCCTTAACAAAAAAAGTAGTATGCATAATTATGTTGGCAGTTCTTGCGGAATTCACAGGTATCGGTGGTTTACTATGCTATCTATGTCTCCCCGCTGCATCTTTCTCTGCTTTCTATGTCTTTCAGCTATCTGCTATCTCTTTCTCTGTTATCCTTGTCTCTGATGTCTTTGTCTCTCATCTGTCTGCTATCTCTATTTCTGTTATCCTTATCTCTGTTATCTTTGTCTCTCTGCTGTCTGCTATTTTTGTGTTATCCCTGTTGTCTCACACTGCCTCTGTTGTCTCTGTCTCTCCACTATTTGCTATCTTTATTTCTGTTACCCCTGTCTCTGTTTTCTGACCCTGTCCCTCAGCTATTTGCAATCTCTATTTCCGTGTTGTCCGTGTATCTGGGTTATGTCTCGCATTCCTCCCGTGTCAATAATATTGCATGTGACTACGAAACTAGCACTTGTGCATAGACAGTTGCTTTAACACAAAAACAGAGGCTATACGACTGCATACAGGTATTGGGTTATCTGTTTCTGTCACTATAATTATTGTTACCAAGTTCAGGTAACCAATGCAATCTGCATCTTATCATTAGGGCTAATGGCTGTCTTCATCTCGTCATCACGGGCACAATCTTGTCGCCATGGGCAGCAACTCGTCATCATTTTTAACTACTTTATATCGTGCTCGGCTTTAACAATGGTTGGAAGTTACTTTGTTTTAAGGCTGAACCGTGACATTGAGTCCATTCATTTACTCGTAGTCGCGGTTTTGTTGGATAGTTTAGTGACTACAGCCATCGAGTGGAGAATAATACTCAATACTAAGATTGATTGAGTAGGGACAATGTATTATGTGTAGTTGGCAGACGAGAATGAGCTCATTTATTTACTTAATTTAGTGTGAAGAAACAAAGACTCGCTCAGATAGGACGAGTTTTGATCCCTTAAAACAAAACAGGATTTGAACGCCAGTCTCCAACAGATTTAAGTGAAGTCAAGAAATCTTTATTCATACAAAATAAAGGGAAAATTTTGCGTGTCTGATTATAATGTTCATAATGTACAAATAACCACACCTCCTCCCCTTCCTTACCCCTTGGGGTCATGAGCAATCTTGCCACTGTAGATTGTTCTAACCTATAAAGGGAACAGTGAAAGCCCCAGTTGAAAACCTGTCTTGCCTTTGTAGGCATGACAGATTCACTGCGGCAACAGTACCCCCGTTGGAGTGCCGGGGGTTTCAGTATAAATAGTATCCCCACTTTATGGAAATTTAGTGCTTTAAATTCCCACTGTTGCTATCTTCCTCATATACTCTTTCCCATTCCTGCTCTGTCCTATCACTCTGCTATACTATCTTCTTCTTCGCTAGATCAATGACCTACCTTTTTTCTTGAAAACTCTTCCTGGACAAGACTCCTTGTTTGTGTATGAGGTCTGTTGGATCAGCTTGGGAGTGTTGGACGCTTTCTGCTAGGTGGTCACTAGGGCTTCCTATGATGTTAGTATTTAGCAATATAGGCATTTTATATGTATATGTTTCGTTGATGATTTGTAATGATGGTTGTATTCTATTTTGTTTTTGTAACCGGGGGTTCGAGTAGTTGAGGTAAACCCTCAGCCGTCCCCCGCGTGGGATGTCTTTATTGTAAAGTGACTGGCCGGTGGAGGGCGTTCAATTTTCCCACTAGGGTTGTTTCAGCAGATCTTTTATGCGGATCGGGGGTTGTCCGGTCCTGATTTGGCTCGGAGGAGTCCGCTGGACCTAAAGCAACAATAAATCAATCAATCAATCAAAAAACCTCCCCTTCCTCCCACACACGCATACCCATACACAACGATCAAGCTCACGGCTATACAAACAATACTCATATACACACAAGAGCAGTGATAACTGCATGCCACATAGAACCTATTAATACAGAACCTATTGTCATGTGTAGCAGACGACAAAATACATACTTAAAAGAAAGAGGGGTTGATAGTTGAAATGGACAATGGTAGAGTGGCGAATGGCACATGTATTTTTTATTTTGCACCGCTTAGAACGTCAATGGCAGGAGTTGGATCCCGCTGTCGTCCAGCTCAGTTTTCTGTGTGTGCTGAAAGTGCGCTAAATAGCACAGGTACTTTTTTTTCCTTCTTAGTTTTAAAATAAACGAATGTACGGTTAGAAGATGTAGTGAGAATTCGCACCCTGTGTCTTCCCCGAAAGACAAGAGGGGGGTCTGTCCTTCTAGCCGTGTGCCGGCAACGTCCATCCAGATAAACACTGAGACTCGACATCTTAAAGACCAGATTGCTGGTTTCTCCGACCTACTGTTAAGATTTCAGTCGCTGTCGTCTGGATGTTGACAGTATTGACAGAGGATCTTCCACTTGGACTTGATCCAGCGCCGTACCGCTACAGGCCCCCCTTTAGTTTGGCCCAGATACCATTACCACAAGTTTGTGCTCCTAGGATATATATATATATATTACAAAAATTGTGTAAAAAGTGTTACATTGTGTGGTTGAGATGATCATTTGTGAGGAGGATAGTGAAATTCTAACTACAACCAAACAGTGATGGAATACTAGTTATAAAGTCTTGTATAGTTGTTCGTTAGTTTTTAAAGTGTTGGTGAAATAGTATGATTTTCAATGTGAATAGGACTGAATAATATATAACTTATTGTTTCTGTGGGTTTTTTTTCTGTTCTTTTTTCTGTGCATGCAGTCACACGAGGGTTAAAAGATCTTTAGCCTAAAAACTTGCCTAACTTGCGACTTGAATTTTGGTATATAAATATACAGTTGGCTCAAGTTCGTACAGTAAGTTCATGGTGGTCGATTTGGTAAGAGTTCGTCTCAGGTAATTGCAGCATATTACCAGCATGCCCGTTCCTATCTTATAACATCTTATCTATCACGTTGCGGCCTGTCATGTATCATATGCCCCTTTTGTGTTGTTTTTGTTGTTGCTCTTTAGCCTTTTTCACTTTCGTTAATGTGACAGCATCATTTAAAAAAAATTTTTTTTTAAATAAACGTTGTTTATTATAAAATATGATAATGATGGAGGCGCTCTGACGTCTATTTGAATTAAAGACACTGGTTGATTGATATGATGGCTATAAAGTTTAATAAATTTATTATAACGAGGCCAACTGAAGAAATTTAATAACAATATTCCTATCCTATCCTATCCTGTAACTCAGAGGACGTAGGAGCACCACAGATATCGTTTAACCAACGTAATCCATCTTTCCCTGTCCTCAGCAACCCTGATGGTTTCGCTCAGTGTCAAACCAGTCCATTCTCAAACGTTGTCCTCCCACCTCTTTTTCGGTCTCCCTCTTCTTCTACCTCCTTGCACTGTGCCTTGCAGGATGGTCTTTGCAAGACCTGAAGATCTGGTGACGTGGCCATACATACCATCGGAGTTATCGTTTTTTCACCACTGTGAGCAGGTAATCGTGTTGTCCAATGGCTTGTGTGATGGTCTGTCGGACTTCATCGTTGGTGATGTGCTGGGCATAGGAAATGCCCAGAAGTCTTCTGTAGCACCTCATCTCCATGCTTTGTATTCTTCATTGTAGATCTGCTGTGATGGTCCATGTTTCGCAAGCATATAGGAAGATGGAGATGACAAGGGAGCGCAGCAGCCTTACCTTGGAATGTAGACTGATGGTCCTGTCTTTCCAAATTGGCTTCAACCTCACCAGGGCAGCAGTTGTTTGTGCGATCCTGGACTTCCTGCCTGGACCCCTTGTCTGACACAGTGGCTCCTAAATATTTGAAGCTATATGCACTGTGTTTAAGGATTGGCCTCGGACTTTGATGTCCGCGTTGATGCCGTTGGTGTTGTTGGTCATCATTTTGGTTTTCTCTGCACTTATTTCCATTCCATAGGCCTTGAAGGTGGTGTCAAGCCTATGTACCAGCTGTTGAAGTTATTGTTCCTCTCCAGCCAATCCATCAATGTCATCCACAAAACGAAGGTTGGAGATTGCTCTACCTCCTTTGCTGACTGTGCCTTCGTGATCTGCAAGGGCATCTGACATGATGCACTCTAGGAAGATGTTGAAGAGTGTTGGAGAGAGTAGGCATCCCTGATGCACACCGGTATGGAGTAAATGGTTTTATTCATCATGCAATGTGTCTTGGGCAAGAAAGATCTGGCAGGGCCCGAGCCTCTCCAGGCTGTTGGCCACAGCCGATATCCACGAATATAGTGTGGCTCGCCTTGGTTCCGAGCACGTGGTCGTTGAACCTGTAGTAACATGAGGTTCCTCCGTCCTGGCCGGTGACTTCTGTGTAGAAGACACTTTCGCCTAGTGATGCCGTGCTGACATCACCCCTGTTAGTCGCCTCTTACGACACGGCGGGAAACGTTGGGTCTATTCTATTTAGTGCCCGAATCCACAGGGAAGTAATAACAATAAGTGGGAGCAAACGACTGGACTTGCCAACATCAAAACGAAAACAAATATAATATTACATTTTAATACGCTCAGTGAGCAGTTAGGGAAGTGACAAATTTGTTGAGATGTCACGTGTCTTCGTTTAGCGACAGCGACAATTACAATAGGGCCTTTTGTTCACAGTTTGAAAAGGAAGACGATCAGACAGTTTATCAACAGCCGTACTAAACAGCGTGGCCGAACACTTGTGGAGTGCACCCTCACTAAAGGAGAGTAAGCCATGCCAGTCTCAGCTGCGCGGTATGCAGCTGTGCCGCGCTACCGGGACTGCGTACACACTCACGCAGCACCTGCCCCCCCCCCCCCCCCCCCCCCCCATACCTGGCAATTTGCTCGTCGTCCCATTGCCCGAGATGAGGTTTTGTAGATAAACATTGACACTGTGCAATACTTGTGGAATGCCAGTGAATGGCGTCCTCGGGTGACGGAATAAAGAAAGGACCGGGGAATTCTCTGTAAGGTGCTACAAGGGCCCCTAGGTCACACAGCTCAGCGTCACAGATCCTTTTTAAATTCACAGCGAGTGTAGCCCCACCATGGAAAAATAGTAAGATTGTTTAAAAAAAAAAACGAAAAAAAAGGAAAATATAATTCCCTTGAAAACGTACGGCTTTGATATAAATCGATATGTCCATAAGTTAATGTGCCTATGAAATGTAACAGCGTCAAGGTTGAGCCTAAAAATAGTACCTTAACGAAATAGGTGTATAGTGAACACAGTTGTTTTGAGTACAAAACACAGAAGAGACGCCTAATATTCCAAGCTTCGCGGTCGGTTTGAACAGCGATTACCCATGTATCATCTTTTGATGTGACAGCAAAGCACTTTCCCAAGAAAGCGCATTGTCAACAACAAAACTACGCAAACATCCTTGTCACCCGGGCCCTTTTAAAGCAAAGCAAGGCTTTGCAGACGGGGGCGGGCGGCGGGTTTGGGGGGGGGATGAGGAAGGGAGTGGAGGTGTAGGAAGAGGGTAGAGAGCACAGCTGTTTAGTGTAGGAGAATGATGGCGTAACATGTGTATAGGTTTCCAGTGAAACGTGGAACGGTATAAATGACTATATTAGAGGTTAATGTGGTTAGCGATAAAAGATGATGCGCCAGTCAAATGACGTACTCTCGGCCAATGAAAGCTTTCCATTGTTCTGTTATTATGATAATTGGAGCACCCCATGTCGCAAACGTCGGCTTTTATGTCCATTTTTTGACTCGCATGCATAGCAATCCGAGTCTGTGCTCGCCCAATTCTCTCCCCCCCCCCCCCCCCTGCCCCCTCCTAAACCTCCCTCACCTGTAAAAAAAATTTTTTTTTAGGTTTTAGCAAATCTGTTCGAGATGAGTACTAAATAGTCCAAAAATGATATCGAAAAAATGTCCATCCGCCTGTCTGTCTGTCCACCGTCCGACGCCTGTCTGTGCACAACCTTTAAAGTGGCTAATTAATCAGAGCCTATCACAAACCAAACTTAATAAGATGGTGTATACCCATGAAACCTCGAAAATTATCAGTGAATGAATGACTTCACTTCAAAGTCAGGGCCAGTGCACAGGGTCGTCAAATGTTAGTCAAAAAATGACAAAATTTCACTTTTTTTCCCTAGGTTATTAATATTGAACTTACGATTCTTTGGTGCTTGATAGATATCAATGAGACACACATATTTTGCAAATGTGGTCAACCTCGCTCCAAGGTCAAGGTCACTGGAGCTGTCCAAGGTCAGTTTGTATAAGTACTTTGAGGTGACCTTGACCCTAAACTATGAGAGAGTCCAAACCTGTTGTATTTAAAGATGATGGATTGACCTTTCATATGTGTTCTGTTTTTGAGTGGATCTTGAAGATCAAGGCCATTTTAGGCCTTGCAAAAACATACATAAAATAGGCCATCGTACAATGGAATGGCTATTTATTTAACCTTAGTATTCAACAGCATTGGGTTATTTGATACAAACGCATGAGAGATCACGTGAGGATCTAGGTCATCTCAAGATCAAGGTCACTGAAGGTCAAGGTAATCCCAAGGTCACCTTTCTTTAGCATAATACAACTTGTACTGTAGTTTATTTGATATTACATGAGTGTATTTGGAGCCGGAGGTCAAGGCCAAGAGCATGGAAAGATCAAAGCCAGTATTACTTAGCATTTTAATGCCAGTTTTTGTGGTGTTGTTTTTTTTTTCTGGACAGTCATTTTTATGTTAAATATTGCAAATTTTACAAGGAGTTGCACGGACTTTGCCTTTCTGGTTTCTTCTTTTTTTCCCCTTACTTTTTTTTTCTAACACTAAACCGGTTTTTCCACTCTAAAAAAGCTTTCATCGTCAAAACGATAACTGCGCATCTTTGTTGAAAAGAAATTGTTATTTTTGTGCCCCCGTTTTAGTTTAGGTCATGTTACCCACTTCCTTTGGAACAAAGCTTTACACAGTAGACGTGTTTGTGGCGCTAGGTGGACCAAATATTTGTTTCTTCCGTGTACATTATTTAACGTGTGTTTAACCGTAAGGATTGCATGCATTTGAATAGTAGTGAGGGTTTTTTTCTTCCTTTTTTGTTGTTTAAAAAAAAAAATTTGTTTGATGACCATGACTTCTTATTGTGATCACCGTTTGTTTTTGGGTAGGAGCTCCTCTTAACGTAGGGACGGCGGAGTCTCGTGTGGACCAGGTCATCCCAGTTTCCTTGTTACTCTATGGAATCGTAAACGACCACAGCTGATCTGTTGTCCTAGATCATCGCTGAGTGACAGCCCACGCTACGAGCCTGCCTCCAGCTATAGAACAGTTAGCCAGTGAAAAAAATGAAGATGAAGAGATAAACTTTATCAGGCCCTCACCCCACCCCCACCCCACTCTACCCCACCTCCACCCCATCCCCCATCCTCGTAGGGCAAAGGTAAGGTTCCTGTACAATACTATACCGCGGTCTAGGCTTCTTCAAACACTCCACGTCGCCACCTTATCAATGCATACCAGACAAGCCTGTAGAACATTTAGTGTAGAGGGTAACTTGTGTGGCTGCCGAGCCCCCAGTGTGCAGAATGGCCGTACCTTATCATCTCCTCTTTCGTCGTGGAGCAAAGAGTAGAGCTGCATGTTTTGTAAGCAGTTGGCAGCGACAGTGATTGTCGAAACAAGTTTGACATTGTTACAAATCATTGTATCGGCATAATGTTGCAAATAGATATTATGATTGTTATGTTATGTTATAGTAGATTAACGTCCCCGGACACATTAGCATATATAGGGGAGTTATATTATGATTGGTTGGTCTTGCTTACCTTTTAAACAAAATGATAATGGTTTGGCGGTTGGCTTTCCGAAAAGGCAAATGTTTTTACTTCAAATCAGATTTTAAATAAGGAAATTGTTTAGCTGCTGACTAGCCTAAACCCGGCAAAGGTTTGATCTATTTAAATCAGATTGTTTGGTGACGAAACAATCCAATGTTTGTGAACAAATTCAGTGGACTCAACGAGTCAGGTTTCTATTCCCAGTGTGGCTGAGTAATGATTGTAGTTGTACTATTCTAAAATAGAATATTAGGAATGGTTTTTAGCTCAAGTTTCAGGATATGAATATATTGCTAAATCCCTTGACTTAAGTTCCTGGGGTGCACGTCAATTGGTGTTTGTATCCATTTCAAATACTTAAAACTACTGAAGATTATATCTCCCCCCAAATATTTCCATTTACTGTGTGTGTTAGTCTTCATGTTCATTCAGAAGAACTAGTTTAGGTGGGGGTAAGTGACGATAAACTAGTTTGTAATCGAGGGTTTTGTAAACAATGTCATTGTTACTTATATTAAATCTGAAATCGAGAAATCCAGTTCCTACTAAACAGGATATAAATGAGTAATATCTGCCAACTATGAGCAAGTATTGAAGTTTGTATTCCAGTTATTTATAGTCGTGTGTTTCCTCAGTTTGTAGGAAAGAGGGAAGGGTATGCGTTGTCAATGGATTGTGTGCTATATGAGCCATAATAGAGAGCCCAATCTATTTTTCATTTCAAGCCACGGGATGTCTTTGTACACCGGTCATGATAACATTGAAAGGAGTTGGCAGATTGTTATCACGCTGGCGCGCTTTTATTTGTTTTGTAGGTCGCATGCCCGGAAGAAGCGAGACTGTTTACATCTGTCACACGTTACAGTAGTTGGCCAACAGCCTGGCTGACAATCAAATCGCCAAGACCCCCTCAAAGAAAGTAGGCGTGTTTTAAAATAGAACCCAACATGCAGTTTGCTGTCAAGGGTCCAAACTTTATTGGAGTCGTTGTTGACTACATTGCATGGCCAGTAAAGTGAATTCAGGACTGTTCCCTACGTTCCGTTTCTCAAGCAGCTGTGCCGTAAATAATGTTGAGCTGGTGAGTCATGGATTGATGTGATGTGAATGTGAGGTTCGGTCCAAAGCTGGATGACCAAGTCGTTCATAGACATGGGAGGGTTGGTGTCCACCGAAGATGACTCTCCAAGAACAGCAGACGATCAGGTATTTTAAAAAAAAAAGTGTATTGTTCTTTTTTCTTTGTAAGCATACAAGCACGTGCTGTATCAGTACCGTACAGACTTGAACGCCAGAACAGCGGGTGTGCGTAGACATAAGCCTTGAAATGGGTGACTGACCTTTGTTTTTTATGCGGAGAATGGGTGTGTGTATTAGCCACCCACTTTTTTCCAGCCACCCACTTTTTTCTAAGTGCACAGGAGTGCTCTTTTAGTGCATGGGAGTGCAGTTGTCGTGCATGAGAGTGTTTTAAGTACAAGAAGTGTTCTATCCGGGACGGAGAAAATCTAGTCAATTTTCGGGAAAATTTTGAAGATAGTTCGACCTATTTCGTCGCCTATAGGAGACGAACTAGGTCAACTTTTGAGACGAAAAGAGCCAATTTCTTACATTTTTAGAAGAAATTTGAGTTCTTTCCGTCAAAAAAACACTTTCCGATTCCTACATTCTTAGTAAAACCCAGTTTTGGTGTTCTACATACTCGTGTGTGTGTTTGTGATCTAAATATAACATTGATTGGTCTGAAGAAAGAAGTTAACTATTTATTTTACATGGTCCAGCGGACTGCAAAGAGCCGAATCAGGACAACAAAATCAAGACCACAACTTGGTTTTTAAAAAAATAATAAAAAATAAAAAATAAGACTCGCCCCTGATCCGTATAAAAGATTTGCTGAAACAACTCTAGGGTAACACTGAAGGCACTGCACCAGCCGATTACTTTACAATAATGGCATCCCACGAAAGGGACGCAGAGGCTATATTCTAATTTATCAAACCCCACTTTAAAAAAAAAAAAGAAGAAGAATATAAACATCATTATAAAATATCAACAAAAAACATATATATATAATGCCTACATTGCTAAAAATAATATCATAGGAAGCTCTAGTGACCATTTGGCAGAAAGCGTCCAATATTCCCAAGCTGACCCAACAGACCTTATACACAAATGATGAGTTTTGGAAGTTTTCAAGAAAAAAAGGAAGGAATGGACTGGTCTAGCGAAGAAGATAGTATAATAGATTGATATAACAGAGTAGGAATGAGAAAGGACAAAGGAGAAAGACAGCGACAGTGGGAGTTTAAAGCTCTAAATTTCCAGAGAGTGGGGATACTATTTATACAGCATCCCCAGGCACCTCCACGGGGTACTGAAAGAAGTTTGTTTCATTTTCCAGCAGAATGACGCCAATGAATATGGTACCCATAAGGCCATGGTAAGCGGCACTCCTAACCTTGTACAGTTATAGCTGGGTCACTCTTATGTCACTACAGTTACCAGGTTATTGAACCCATTTTTTTCGAGCTTCAAGTCGGTAGCCTGGCCTGGCAAGTCTGAGCTTGAATCTCAAAGCATCTGTAGTCTGTGCTATAGTCTGACCCTTACCCTCTTGCCGGCAGGCTGAGCTTGAATCTCAAGCATCTGTAGTCTGTTGGTTTGAATTCTGTTGGAATGGGACAATGATTAACAAGACTGGCTAGTGAATTTCAGAGGCTGTCGAGGTATAAACCAGACATTTAAGTACAGGCCTGTGTACATGTATACAGTGTGAGAAGAAGGCCTTGTCTAGTCTTGGCCTGCATAATTCTGTTGAATAGGTCTGACCACTCATTATGGAACATGGCTTTGTCTCTGTGTGTAATTTGTTGATGTCTTATGTGCCCAGTGTGTAGCATGAGAAAGGTAGTCACACTGCAATGTTTCACCTGAAAACAAAGACGTTTTCCAAATTTCGTTGTTTTCCCGTCTCCTCTCGATGTGTTCAGATTTTTAGAGCTTTGGTGATGTCCTTTTTTAACCCAGCGTCTGTGCTGTATCACATGGGATATGTTTTAACAGGTCTTAAGACTATCCTTACCTTACCCTATATTTAACCTCAAATATTCAGACGGTCTTCCAACCCCACAGGCACTGGGAAATGCTAACAGTGTGAAGAAATAATGCACTATTCCCGGTTCTTCAAGTTTTATTATATCATGAATGCATAATGCCTAGCTTCTTGTGGTTTCATGCAGTGAGTCATGCATGGCTTTATGCGCACGATGTTCATACTGAATGATGCAAGGACTGTGCTTGCGCTGGTTATTGGATAGTGTGACACAGACAGACCAGACCGGTCCTTTTATATGGCTGCATTATTATTTTTATATTATTGTGGCATGGGGTTTTAAAAAAGAAACAAGTATTAGTATTATTATAATTTAAAAACATTACAGCTAGCAGAATGTGGCAGAGAGGACTGAAAAATGGTTTATTGCATGAGAGTTGGCATTTGTAAACCCACTGCCCACATTAGTGTGGAATTCCTTTGTGATGACAGGTCTGCTATGCAGATGATGGAACCTTTTTTCCTTGCTCTGCTAAATTGCCCATGATGCTACTGCAGGCTGTCCACAGTAGTATCAAGAAGAAGGAGGAGAATGAGTATCACGTTTAACTGAAATATTTGTTGTGATTGTACAGTCCATTGAGACGACTGTGTGCCGATTATATAACCTCTGTTTCTTCCATGGGAGCGCCAGATCAACCACCACCTATTACAGGAAAGATTATCTTGCAGCCAAGACCACGCTGTCGGTAGTTGACGCTAAATGCCTTTTGCTGTGTGTGGTGTGCAGGTGCCCCCTGTCAGCGCCTGCACCATGAGGAAACAAGAGAAGGAGGAGAAGGCTGGGGTTGCCGCCACCACCCCCTCCGCCCCAGTCCAGGCCACGCCTAAATCCATCAAATCCACCTCCACCACCACCTCCTCGTTATCATCCTCTGCCGCCACCACTCCCACCGCCTCCACCACCCCAGCCATGGGGATGAAACAGTCCAAATCGGACCACACGGGTCTGGGCAAGTCTGGGAGCAAGGCAGGGGCAGGCATGAGCAAGAAGTTCATGAGCAAGAGCCAGGAGAACCTGTCTTCCAACACCCCCAAGAAGAAACTGTCCACGGTAAAAGAGATAGAACTCACCACCGGGGCCATGCCAGTGACCTCCGCACCCGGTGACAAGCCTGTGCCGTTGAAACCTGGCAGCGCCACATCAGCAAAGACGCAGCAGGAAGCGAAGTCAGTCACCACCAGGTCAGCTTCCGCATCAACCACAGACAAGAACAAGGAAAACCAGGTCTGTCCTCTATAGCTCAATGGTTGATGGTGATAATATGTGTAAAGCATTATCTGTGCACCCCTAAAAGCTTACATTAATATCATTACCTGGATCGGTGAAATACGAATCATCCACATTGTGCAAGCAAACTGTATAGACTTGTGGTAGTGTTGCGTTGAAAATGAATTTGTGCCCACTGTTGCTATTTTTATCTAGCCTGCTGTGCTGAACATCGGGAAGATAAGATCAAAGGAGATTTGCTGAACTATATATTGATGTCATGATTTAAAATTGAGTATAGTATACTTAGTAATGATGGCATCCTAGGCTGTCGGCCTTTTGCCCTGTTGATGGGCCAGTTTAGAGATCACCCGTTTTAGTTGTCACTAGTCTTGTACACTGTAACAGCGTGTATACAAGAGATGTGGCGTGGACGTTTGAGTAGGAAATGTTGTGTAATGTTCAGCCTGTGGATTGTCAGGTGCTGAAAGAGAAAGAGCGGAATCAGGGCTTCGCCAAGCCCAAGCCGGTCAAGTCGGCCAGCAGCACAGTGTCCACCATGCGCAAGGCCTCCAGCACTCACTCCATAGACGTCCAGAGCAACACCTCCGGCAGCCTCAAGTCGGTCAACTCCAACAAGTCCCACTGTTCAAACTCCTCCATGAAGAGAGCACAGAGCACACAGAACATCAGCAAGGTAAGCACTCTAGACAAGACAGCAGGCCATACTGCGTAGCTGAGACCTGCAGAGGCTTACATTAGGGGCAGCCGTAAGCCTCCGCAAGTCTCGGCTACGCAGTCTTGGAGACCAGGCCTAGAAATAGTCCACCTTTCGTCCTATATAAACCTTACGTGGTTTTAAAAAAAAAAAAACTATCAGCCTTGGTTAACATAATATGAGGCCGAGTTTGGAGTATGAAGAACCCCCGATACCTCTTAATATTATGCTGTAGTTTTTTATAACCAGTATTTTTTGTATAGGTCTGCAAGTGTAAGCGTGTACAGGTTGTTGGTATAGAGTTAATATAGCAAGATGGTGAAATGAGACCTCCAAGAGGTGAAATCATTGTTATCGTACTTCTGATGAATGGTAGTAAATGGATTGTTTGTACAAGTGGGGTGTTGTTTTATTGCGCGTTACGTGTGATTTGTCAGGCTACTTTAAATGTATGCACATCCTGACCCCCTTCCATACGCCTCCTGCCTTTACACTTGTAAGGTAAAGTTGTCCTCGTAACCTTTGGGTCATTGGGGAGGGAAGTGTTTGGAACATCCCTTTTCTCTAGGCCAGCTTAATGAGGGAGGTTCCTGTTTCCTTTCTCTCGCTGCTTTTGCCTTTCCTGGTTCTAAACTGAGCCAGGCACCCATTCACAGCTGGGTGGGCTGGGGTGTTTCGTGTTCTTGTTTCAATGGTTTGTGTGTCCTGTGGTGGTTGCCTTCCACGCCTGGTCACCCTTCCAAGCACTAACCCCCTTCTTTAACATGAAACATTGCTAGCCTGTGTCCGAACACGAACTGCACCACCCTTGGTTCCCCCTGCTACTCCGATGTCAATCCTTGTTTTTGATAGCCTGAGACCTTTTAAAGTAGCGTATCTAAAGTTTGTCAGTTTTAAGGTCTAACTCTTTGTACAGTACTGTGATAACACTGTATTGCACAACTTGTTTGCTCTTTTGGCCCAAGCTGAGTAAGTTTGGTCTTTTGACATTCAGGAATGCGGGTAATAAATTTATCTGCAAATCAGACTTTTTCTTCATTTAGCTTTAGCAGATCGTGATTGCCAAATGGATGAAGAAGAAGAAGTTAGCTACAGAAGTCCTACATAGTTAAGTCCAGTGCTCCACATCACAAAACACTTTTTTGTACGTATGTGTGTGTGTGTGAGTTGTTTATTTAGCTTGTCAACCTGTATTTCATTGTTTTGTTCCTATCCTATCCTATCCTATCCTATCCTATCCTATCCTATCCCGTAACTCAGAGGTCGTAGGGGGCACCACAGATGATCAATTAACCAGCGTACTACATCTTTCCCTGTCCTCAGCAGCCCTGATGGTTTCACTCAGTGTCAAACCAGTCCATTCTGGAATGTTGTCCTCCCACCTCTTTTTCCGTCTTCCTCTTCTACCTCCTTGCACTGTGCCTTGCAGGATGGTCTTTGCAAGATCTGAAGATCTGGTGACGTGACCATAACATCGGAGTTTAAGTTTTTTCACCACTGTGAGCAGGTCATCGTGTTGTCCAATGGCTTGTGTGATGGTCTGTCGGACTTCATCGCTGGTGATGTGCTGGGTATAGGAAATGCCCAGAAGTCTTCTGTAGGACCTCATCTCCATGCTTTGTATTCTTCGTTGGAGATCTGCTGTGAGGGTCCATGTTTCGCAAGCATATAGGAAGATGGAGATGACAAGGGAGCGCAGCAGCCTTACCTTGGAATGTAGACTGATGGTCCTGTCTTTCCAAATTGGCTTCAACCTCGCAAGGGCAGCAGTTGTTTGTGCGATCCTGGAGAGGATTCCTGTTGGGACCCATTGTCTGATACAATGGCTCCTAAATATTTGAAGCTATGCACTGTGTTGAGGGATTGGCCTTGGACTTTGATGTCCGTGTTGATGCCATTGGTGTTGGTCATCATTTTGGTCTTCTCTGCACTTATTTCCATTCCATAGGCTCTGGAGGTGGTGTCAAGCCTCTGTACCAGCTGTTCAAGTTCTTGTTCCTTTCCAGCCAATCCATCAATGTCATCTGCAAAACGAAGTTTAGAGATTGTTCTTCCCCCTATGTTGACTGTGCCTTCGTGATCTGCAAGGGCATCTGACATGATGCGCTCTAGGAAGATGTTGAAGAGTGTTGGAGAGAGTAGGCATCCCTGAGGCACACTGATTGTTGTTCTGAGCCAGTTTCCGATGGCACTGTTGTGGAGGACTGCACTGGTAGCCTTGTCATACAGGCTTTGGATGACTCCAATAATTTTAGGGCTGATGTTGTACACTCTCATGGTTGGCACAGAGCTGCATGCCAGACTCGGTCAAACGCCTTTTTGAAGTCTATGAACACATGATATAAATGTTGCTGGTGCTGTAGGTATTTCTCGTAAATTATTCGGGGTTGAAAATCTATTCAGTGGTACTTCGCCCTGCCCTGAATCCTGCTTGCTCTTCAGCTATGATTTGTTCAGCTTGGAGTTTCAACCTGTTGAGTATTATTTTCAGGATGACTTTGCTGGGATGGCTGATGGTGCGGTAATTTTCACATTCCTGAAGCTTACCTTTTTTGGGAAGAGTGATGACAAGCCACTGGGTTTATGGTGTAGGCCACTCCCCACTCTGCCAGATCTTGTTACAGATAATGGTGAGTGCGTCAATCATCGCTTCTCCTCCTGCTTGAAGCAGTTCCGTGGGTATGTTGTCCACTCCCGCTGACTTCCCCTTCTTCAGCGATTGCACTGCTCCCTCCACTTCTTCTCGGAGTATTGGGAGGATTCCTTATTCTTCTCTGTTCTCGACCTGGACAAACTGCAAGACCCGAAGGTGGCAGAAAATTTTCAGGCCACAATTGGAGGGAAATTTGCACCACTGCTCATTTTGGGAGCTGGTGAAGTAGATGTCAACACCATGACCACTACCTTCAACTCAGCTGTGATAGAGGTTGCCACGGAGATCCTTGGAAAGCACCAGCCAAAGAAGAAGCTGTGGATCACACCTGAACTTTTAGACCTGTGTGATAAACGAAGAGAAAAAGAAAAAGAACTACTCACAGGGAGCTAATGCCTACCGAAAAATCAACAACATCCGAAAATGCATGCGCACAACAAAGGAGAACTGGATAGAAGATCAATGCCAGGAAATAGAGATCAGTCTAAACAAGAACAACAGCAAGAAGACCAGACTGTGAAGCGGCTGACAAGTGTTAAACAGCCCAAGGTCTCCACGATCCAAAGCAAGTCTGGCATATGCCTTACAGAAGAACAAGAAGTCTTGGACAGATGGACAGAGTACTGCTCTTAATTATTTTGTTATTGATATTAAATCATTGTTAGCTTTCTCACTTGACTTATGAACTCGCTCACTTCATGTTATGATTAGTATTCTAGTCTAATTATGGTCAATTATTCAACCAAGTAACATTAATTATTTTGTGTATTGTGTGTGTGTGTGTGTGCTTCATTGATTCAATCTGAGTTGTTTATTTAGCCTTTCAACTTGTATTTTGTCTTTTGTTATTGATATTTAATTATTTTTAACTTCCTCATTTGAGTGATGAACTCCTGAATGTTGTGACTTTGTATCCTAATCTGTGATGTCCCTGATCTTGTAATCACCTTTTCAAATTTTAGCTTATTTTACCCAGTTTATTTTCGGACAGTTTGCATGATTTGTATTCATGGCCGTAAAGGTTTTTCTCCTTTGAACTTAGCCATTCCTGATAAAGTTGGTGTAAGAAATGAAAGTTAGAAACAGTTGTGTTAGGGTTTAACTGCTCACAACAACGGGGCGGAATTGACAGGAGATTATTTCCCAGGCAAACTGTCGTTTATTTGTTTGTAATAATTTGTGCGAGTGGTGAAAATGGCTGTCTGACAGTGAGAGCTAGGAAGGAGACGGGTGCCTGAAGAGAGGCCAGCCCCATGTGGTAACGCATGGATACATTAAGGGTGGTAATCCAAGTTCATCTTCAGAGTCTTTTCCAGGACAAATCGCTGAAGAAGCGGACATCGGCCCCGGCTGATGTGATGGCCTACAATGCCGAACTGCTGGCCAACTTTGAGAAGGAGAAGAAGGTTTTGGAGGAACGCATCTCCGAGCTCACCAAGGTGACGGAGGGCAGGAAGGGAGAGATTGAGAAGTACAAGTATGAAGTCAAACGCCTCAAGGACAGGCTGGCCGCTCTCCAGCACCACAGGTAACCATTGGTTTTACTCTCTGGTGAGGAGATGATTAGGGGAACCCGCAGAGAGTAGGACAGTTATCCAAAGAGCAGACGTTTTAACTCGTTGGAGGTGGAACTGTGTTGCCAGGTTTATTTCCTGAAAACACACTATTTAAGCGCATTTTTGAAAATTCAACCACCTAATATAGAAAAGATAATGTAGAAAAACTATACATTTTTGTGAAGATCGTGGCAAGGTCTTTGAAGAAATCAACAATAGAAAATACACTTATTCACCTTTTGTAAGAAAATAGTATTCAAGTATCACATTGTATGCGAAATCCAAAAAGTGTTTGATGTTCAGAATACATTGTACATTCACAACAAAACATGTAATTTTTGCACAAATTATAAAGATTAAGTTCAGAATATGTATCAAAATGTGTCTGAATGATTCTTGTTGATCAGTATACCACAGTGCACATAACATTGTCATAATACAATTGGCTGCCATTTTGGAATTGAGGCAAAACACATGCGTCATATGTACCCATGAACAGCCAAACTACACAGTTTTACAGTTAAAGGGAGGTATCAAACCAATTAGGCATTATTAATCTTGCTCCCAATTGTATTCTCCCTTTAGACGTTGGGTTGTTTATAAAAAAACGCTTTGATCTTCCTATGACATGATCCACCGGCTTCCATACAAACGAATCGCGCTTCCTATGATGCGCATCTCCAGCAATGAGAAAGTCAAACACAAACAGAAATAAGATGGTACACAGCAAACAGAAATAAGATGGTACATAAGCAGACTAATTGGAGGTTTTAATGTGATTGTGGAACTCTGGTTTATGGGACTGCCTATGCAGGGTTTCGGGTTCACATTTTTTTGCTGCACGTTGCCTATGCATTATGATTGCTGGGCACAGGGGCTCGAACAAAAATTGAATGGGGATTAATTGAAAATAGCTGTCGCTCTGGTCCTGAGAATAGGAGACATGGACTGAAAAGTGTACACTTAGCATTGAAAAACCTGTCTCCTTTCGCCCACTCCCTCCTTCACTTTGTTGTCAGAAAAAAAGCACCCAAAATAGACATGTTGGCAGATTTATCGCAACATCAGGAGATTGAGTTCTGGTTCCGTCAAGCCTTTAACCAGCTGCAACTTTAATGACAGTAAATATGGGATTTGGGGGCAAAATTGGGTTAGCAGATTGAGATTAGTAACATGTTGTTTTGTCCTGCGCAGTCTGCCGGAGGGAGTGGAGCGCCTGTGTCACCAGAACAAGCAGCTGATGGACCGTCTGAAGGAGCTGGGCGTCCCCGTGGAGCAGTGCACCGACACTGAGAAGCTCATCATGAAGATCGGTTCTGGCTCCGTCAGGTCTGTGGGCAAGAGTGGCGACATCGACAGCGTGTCTGACTGTTTGCTCCACACCTCAGTCAGCATGGACAGCCTCTCTGCTGATGGTTCCAAAGGTACAGTACACATGCATTGTTGCTATGTTACTGCTGGAAATGACTTTGAATATGGGGAACGAGGCAGTGTTCCTTCCTGAGCTATTTCTAGTGCTGTACTTTTGATAGAAAAGGTGCTGGGAGTTTTTTAACTTGAGCTTTGAATTGATTTTCAAGTCCGTTCGGTTTCAAAGTGATGGAGTTTGATGATGAAGCCCTCTTTTATGAACTTTCCATGGATTCAGACTCTGATGATGAGTCATTTGACAGCTTTGATTAAAGCAGAGTGACCATTAGGAGGTGTGTATCTGATGGAGAAGAACACAAGGTTGCTGATATTAGGGGTGTATCGAATGTTTCAAGCGATGAAAGTATCGGACCAGTACCGGAAGGTTACTATCAGCAGTGGCTGATTGATTTAGTGAATTTACCAAACCAAATCATATTGATAACATTTCAGAGGCACCGTTGTTGCAGTTGTTCATCACTGATGAAGTGTTAAGAGTTCTTTGTCACTGAAATAAAAGTAGACTGTACTCGAGAGTTCAGACAGACATATGTTTCGTCCATCATGAATTTATTTTTCCTTTTTTTAAGGTACAAAAAACGTTTTAAAAGCTTTTATACATGGTTTCATCACATTGTACATTCATTTTTTAATTTCTGTAAAAAAAAAAAACACATCAGGATGCTACATCAACAAATTAAAAAGTTATAAGCTTTTTAAATAGATAAGGTAGTGTGAGACTGACGCCCATACAAATAATGCAGGTACAGGGGAAAGAAGTGTAGACAAAAATGCAGGGTGCTAAAGTTTAACATGAAACACGAATCTGTTATGAGTCCATGGCCTACCCTTGGCTTTGTAGCACACAATCAGAAATGGCACCTTCACAATTATGCTTGAATTACTCCATTTAGAAAGCCCGGCAGCCTGCTGTACCATTATTTGTACCATGTTTTGGCTGGTGGTGACCTAGGACTGATTGTGGGTCCTATTGTTATAGAATGCTTGTGTGTTGTTTTAGCCATGGCCGGGTCTGCATCACCAGGGCTGGTCAAGCTGGACGTGCCACTGCAGCGGTCGTCCTCCCTTTCGGCCTCCGAGCCTGGCCTGTCCCTGCACGATCTGTGTGGCACCCCTGACCACCCCTCCATCCTCTCCTCCATGGAGCACTCCTGCATGCAGTGGGACAAGGTCAGGCAGTTACTTCTCTTTATCACTCTGGTTTTGGCCCAGCCACCCAGCCTCATCATGCTCAACTTTTCTCATCGCAGTGTTTTATGTTGTCCGGAGCTCTGTATGTCTCTGTCTCTGTCTCTCTGTCTGTCTCTATCTGTTTCGCTTTCTCTCTCTCTCACAAACACAAACACATATATACACCTCTCTCTGATGACCATGTCTCATCACTCTGTTGTTACATCACTTGTCTCAGACACACAACGTCATATCACGTAAGTATGCAGATTTCTGTAACCCTCTAACCTCCACAGGAGCCTAAGCCTTATCTGTTTTTATTTCCTAGGTCAAGGCAAGTAACTCCATCAAAATGCTACACCATGCACCTACAAAAATTAATTAAAAATGCACCACCCAAAATTATGTTCCACTCATCATTCATATTTTTTTATTTTATGGTATGTTATGGTATTGTATTGTATTGAATTGTGATGTACAGGTGAGCAACAAGAGCGGCAACAGCGACACGGCGTTGAGCGAGACGTCGGTGCAGTGCCTGACAGAGCGTATCTTACAGATGGAGGAGACCAACTACAGCACCACAGAAGAGCTGCAGGCCACACTGCAGGAATTAGGTATGAACACCGCACATACTGTTCAGTACAGATTCGCTTTCTCTAAAACTTGACTTCTTTTTTTTTTTTGTATACTCGCATGAGTGCGTGAAGTAGCCTAAGGGTGGTATTGACATAGCAGATGTTTTCTCTTCTAAATTCATGTTGAATGTGGATAATAGTTTTTATTTATATTTATTTTTATATTTTTTGTGTAGAAAGGTTCAATGGTTTTGGTTTTGTGGAATTCCCTTTGTAAAATATTTATTTGCGATTTTTTTTCTTCAGCGTTTTCTTTAACCACTTTCAGCTAAATAGTCTTTATTTAGAAGCACATTTTCTAAATAATCATTTGTTTACAATGTAAGATTTCTCTAAATAATTTGTTTTCTCCGTAACTTATTATTTACCTAAACAATATATTGTTTAGATATGTAAATCATGGTATAGGTAAATAAGGTACCTATATAATACATTATGTAGCAGATTGTGTTAAGTGATGTATTATTTAGAAATAATAATGTATTATAGGTAATAATTTTTTTAAAGCATTTCTAAATAATACATTATTTCACACAATCTGATAAATAATGCCTTATATAGGTAAATAATTCCTTATTTAGAAACAATGCCTTATTTACCTATAAATATATATTTTTAGGTAATTAATAAGTTTTTTATTACGGAGAAAATGTGTTATTTAGAGAAATCTTACATTGTTTGTAAACAAATGATTATTTAGAAATTATGCTTCTATATAAAGATTATGTAGCTGAAAGTGCTGAAAATAAATATTTCACAAAGGGAATTCCATATTGGATTAGACTTAACTGGACTGAAAGTCATTTATGTTTGCATTAATTTATTTACATATTTAGTTTTCTTGATTTCTTCATTAGTTTCATTTATTTTATTCATTTATTTGTGCGCAGGTGACTTGCAGGATGCAGTGAACGAGCTAACGGAGGAGAACAGCCGTCTGACAGATGAGAAAACTGTGTTGCTGGAGTCACTGTGTGCGCAGACAGAGAAACTGGAGACGTGCCGTACTCAGGTATATGTTGTTGAGAAGAGGCGGGAAGACATGGGGAGGGGATGAAGGGGAGTGTGTGTGAAGCGGTGGGGTGTGTTTAGGAAAATGGAGCTTTGATGAAGGAAGAGGTTAATTTGGCATTGCAATGAAAAAAAAAATTGCTGTAGTCAGGACAAACTTGCTGTGGGATTTTCACGTTGATACATTTTTGCTGTGTCTCTATATCTCTAGTCTGCGTTGCTTGTTGCCTGCAGGTGGAGCAGTTGAAGAGTCTGCTGATTTCTGGTAACCTGCCAGAGAAATCGGAGCGCGAGGACCACTTACTGAACCTGCTGAAGAGCGCTCAGGAAGAAAGAGAGGAGCTGTTCCGCAAGCAGACGGAGTGGTCCAACGCTCTGCGCTCCATGGAGGCTGACTGCAAAGAGTACCAGGACATGGTGGACGCTCTCAGAGATAAAGTACAGGTTAGGATGGAACATGTCCATCGTGTTAACTTCATTCTTCACGTTGTCGTTTGTTCATTTCATAAGTGTGCGCGTTGAAAGATATCGTCGCCATATGTACGTCAGACTACCTATTTCTTCCATTAACTATTGAGATTCAGGTTATTTTCAGGTCATGATGACTCGGAACATGCCTTCTCCCTTTTAAGAGCCAGTGTAATGATGATAATGGAAAGCTATTTGTATCTCAGAGCCTTGAGGACAATATCAAGAGTCTCAAGACGGAGCGTGACAACTATGAAAGTCTTTTGGCGGAACTGAAATCCAACATCTCTGCCGACCAGATTGAGCTTGCCCGACTCAAGACCATGCTGGAGACTGAGAAGTCTAAGGTACTCTACCCATAGAGATTGATTGACGATGGTTGGTGGATGATTGATTGATGATGATGACGATATTCGGTTTTAATTGTTTTGAAAGGGGGCAGTCTAGATTTCACCTCTGCCTTGACTTGTGTATGTAGTAAATGAACTCTGAATGCAGGTAAACTGTACACAAATGTAAAATCCACTTCTTTCCTTTGCAGGTGGCAGAGTTGGAGAAATGCCAGCAGGCGGAGGGTCAGTCGGAGCTGGAAGCCTTACTGGACCAGACGCGACAAGACAAGGCCAAGTGTGAGCAGCGTCTTGTCAACTTGCAGGAGTCACTGGCTTTGTCAAAGAACGAGATCAGCCGACTGCAGGATGCTCTCTCTACCAGAGATGAGGAGCTGAAGGTGAAGGGAGGCTTTTTTTCCATTTCCAAAAATAAAATGTTACAGCGTATTGACGATTTTCATTTAGATGACTGACATACAGTTGAGACTGGTTCTTTCTGTGGACGTTTCTGTGGTTTCATAAAGTTACACCCCTGTCGGGGGACCAGAATAACAACTGAACAGAGTGTGTTGCATATCATTGAAAAGAGAGCGGACCTTTTTCCCCACGTTGCAATATCTCAGACAGGCTTGGTCACGTCATTCCTTCATTGCAGTCTTCAGATTAGACCAATTGTTGTCAGATTGGAGCGCCACTGGAAAGTTGCTTTGTGTACAGAGGCAGTTAGTGCAGTGTGTCCCAACCTGACCCAAACCTGAGTGTCAAGAGGCTGTTGAAGCATATACCTACACACAGCCTATGGGTGATAGATCTGCGACACTCGGCTTTCCAAGAGACCCGGGGGGGAAACTGGCCTATTGAGGTTTTTCATCTGTCCATGTTTGTGATTGTAGGTGTCACGGCAATGCTCCAAGACTGAGCTTACCGACCTTCAGCAGCGTGTGGAGAAGAGTGACAGCGAGAGGGCCGAGGCCATCCATGAGTTGGAGACGCTGAGGGAACACATAGACCAGCTGCAGCAGGACTGCGATGCCTACCTGGACGAGAAGAAGACTTACAGCGCTAAGGTAACCACCACAAACGTCAAGCGCCAGAAACACACCACCGCAAACTTTGAAACACACCGCCACAAACTTTGAAAAAGAACTGTTAATAGTATAACATTGGTTTGTTTTAAAGTGGCCTAGTAAAAGATACCTAGTTGATAACTCGGCTATGCTCAAGCTACGACTGCCATTCACCACAATGCCTCACTGTCTAACGTTTCACTCTGTACTTCTTTCCCAAAGTAGCTATAGCATTTGCAATCTCTTACACTTACCTTGTATCTTCTGGCAAAGCTTTGAACTCGTTACATAATGAGGCCTAATGGCACATTTTTATCCCTGCCATCTTGTCACAGCAATTTCTATTAGTTATATTTTTCAATCAGCTGTTACGTCGTTATAATTATTTGTTACACTGTTATTATTATTTGTTACACTGTTATCATTATTTGCTACACTTTTATTGTTAACAGTTGCACACAATGCACCAAAGTTTGTGTTGTACATCCAATTGGTTGCTGATGTGACTTCATTCTTCTCCCGTATAGATAGATATTTATATTCTTCACATTTATATACCTTCTAGACCCTATAAACAATTACTAACAACCTAACATATTTCTTCTAGACAGCTTCGCTTTTCCTCTGGTACTTATCTGTTTTCCGTTCCATCTGTGCATACGATGTCGTACGGTGAACACGTTTTCTCTTGTCAGGATCCTAGTGTTGGAACAAACTGCTTGTTCCTGTTGGAAATTCATCTTCAATTCAGTCATTTAAATCTTCTCTTAACACTCGTTACTTTCCTTCCACCCAACGACATGAAGGAAACAAATCTGCAAAGTCATAGTTCGTGGGCGCGCGTGAGTTAGTATGTGTATGTGCACACGCGTGAGTGAGTGTGTGTGTTTGCATGGGTGTGTTAAAGAGTCGTTAGTTTATATATAAGCTTACTGTTAACAGTTCACAAGTCTTCCTCTTTCTGTTTTATTGTTAAAGTTGTTTTGTAAGCGCTTAGAACTCGTTCAAGATTAGGCGCATAAATAATAATAATAGACCCAGTACAAAAATGTTTGAAGGAAAAAAAGGCTTCACGATCTCAAGTCCCATGTGCACTGAGCTCGCTCACGCAGTGTCAGGTGAACAGGCCATTATGGTCTGCTCTGATCACTGTGAGGGGAAATCAGAGACCAGCAATAACATTTCACCACTGTAACCATCACAATATGTCTTTGTGTCAAGCAATAGGAGTACTTCCTAAATAGCTGTCAATATGTATTTTGACCGCTTTTCAGGGGAAGCAACTCTCATTGACCTACTTTACCTACTTTCGGTTTATGCTGTCAACATGTATTGTGTAACCGCATTTCAGGGGAAGCAACCTACTTTCGGTTTATTTAGGGATAATGCCTATTGCGGTGCTATTTACAGAAATTATAAGCCATTTTCGATAGGTACTTTTGGAGCAACCTTTTCAGTTACCTTATATTATGACTACTACTACTACTACTGCTGCTGCTGCTACTACTACTACTACTACTACTACTACTACTACTACTACTACTACTACTACTACTACTACTACTACTACTACTACTACTACTATTGCATAACTAATTTGTGTGTGTCAGGTGACAGAACTGAACCTAGAGCTTCACGGCATACGCATGCAGAAGCACAAGACCGAGTCAGAGCTGAACGAAGTGCTGAACAAGTACCAGTCAGAGACGGAGGAATGGAAGCAGTTCCAGAAAGATCTGCAAGTGGCTGTGGTCATTGCAAACAACTTTCGCGCTGAGACTCAGGAAAGCATGCAAAAAGTAAACTTTTCTTCTTCTCCATTTCTTTTTTTTAATTTTTATTTTTTTTTTAATTTTTTTTTTAAATCCCTAAGAAAGTACTTTTGGGGTAATAAATAATCATAAAGTAATGTAATGCATCTGGCATTAAAACAAAGAATGCTGAGATTTAAGAGAACACCTAGTCCAGCCTTTGCAACAGCGTCTACCTGATTTTTGTTCTGTTTATACAGCTGAGCTCAAGGCAATCCATCTAGCTCTGAAACAGGTTTATTAATCCAAAAGAATCTCATTTTTAACTCTTAGCGTCCTATAAGGTTTTCTGTACATTTGCGCCTATATCCTGTAAGGATTTCAAGTTTATTGCAATAAATTGGGTTATGAATTTGAAAAAATTGCAAAGAATTTATTTATTGTCACATTAACTTCATATTTTAGGATATGTTTACAAAATGGTTATTCTATGTACCCAATGAACCATTTTGACTTTAGTACTATTTTTTACCTGTTGGAATCTTGTAATTAATTCATAATTACAGGTATTTTATGGACTATGTTAATAAAACAACAACAAGGCAGTATGGATTGCATGTGAATGTGTGCACAGACAGTCAACACAGACAAGAAAACTCACTCTGGTTGTCTACACCAAGTCCTTGTGCTCTTTCAGCAATAAGCTCATCAATAAGGTTACCAAACTCACTATTACTGTCGGAGCTATTCCCTGCCATCATGGCCGAAAATTTCGCAAACTCAAACCTCAAACAAAATCGTTTTAAAAGTACACAAAACCACGTCAAATGTGCGAAAACGATAGCGGAAAAAACACGGGAACCTTTCCAGAAGTTGACTAAACCTTCTCTCACGCACTGGAGAGTTCCTATTTCCTGTGATTTCATGACTAAAAGGTGCACTAACGAGGCGCGCATTACCGCGCTTCAGGATTACGGGCGAGGTGCGCATTACCGCGCTATAGGGCGCTAAGAGTTAATCATGTCTGATTCATTGTCAGCACTTCAGGCTCTTTCAATGATAAAGATATCACACCCTTTTCTGGCAGTGATCCATGACCTCCACACACAACTTGCTTCTGAGGATAAAAAGATGCGGGTACCTGGTCACATGGGCATCCATGGCAATATTGCAGTGGACAAAGCGGCTAAAGAAGCTCTGCATCTCGATTTCTCTTCAGAGATTTTCCAGTTTGTTCCTTACTCTGATCTGCATTGTATGACTGGATCTTATTGTAGTGGCAGACTGACTGGTCTAACCATATCAATAACAAATTATTTCAAATTTTTCCCGATTTGTCAGCTTCTTCTTTGCCTAACTTTGCATTCACTCGCAAAGAAGAAACAGTTTTGTCTCGCCTTCATATTGGGCATACTTATGTCCCCCACAGTTTCCTTTTAAAAGGAGAAGAACCACCATGGTGCTTTGCATGTGATAAATCCTTTTCCGTTCGCCATTTCATGACTGAATGTGCTGATCTGCTTGATGAAAGAAAAACATATTTTGGTTCAATATCTTTCAAAGAGATTTTTAAAGAATGCAATGGTTAACACATGTTTCAGCTTTTACATGATAGTGGTTTGTTTTATCGCATATAAATCTTGTCGTCTTGTTTTGTGTTGTTGGTTGGATTTTATTGGTAAGACTGATTATAGTGATTTGATTGAAGAAAGAGAACGTATTTTTAATACATCAGATTTAAAGAAGAATTTTTAAGAGGTGTCATGTGAAAGTTTGTTTGAGTATTTAAGAGTAACAGACTTGTTTTTTAAGATTTGAACCATTTTATATCTATTTTAAGATAACGTCTCTCTTGTCCTAATTTGGCTCGGAAGAGTCCGCTGGACCTAAAGCAATAACCATGTATTGTAATGTAATGCTAAGAGCAGCACAGCAAGTAACAGTACCTAGCTGTCACTTACAAATCAGCAGACAAATTTGTGCCTTGAAAGGCTTAGGTGGGATCCCAGACTTGCATACCGTACGTTCAGTCGCCATATTCGTACGCAATTTAACTTTGGAGTATGGTTGTCTGGTCAAATCGCTAAAAAAAAATACGGTTATAAAAAAAATGTGAAAAATATTGTAAAATGTAAGAATTTAAATAAAAAATTTTCAGATTAAAATATGCACAGTGTAGTTACTTCCCTTACGTATGTGGTGCATGCGAATATATCATAAGTTCGCCGCACTTGTGTTCCGATTTCCTCCATTCTGCAAAATGCTGTATATACACTGGCTGAAAAATGAAGCGAAGCCGTGATGCAGGCTGTTCTCCCGATCAGAATAAAAGTCGGTAACAAAGAGTGGCCTTGTCTGACTAAATCTCCAAAAGGGCCAGAGTTTGCAAGATGCACTTTGTGCAGAATCAACTTCACCGTTGCCCATTGCGATCTCAATGACTGCGAAAAAGCTCGTGACATCAAAATCACATGAAAAGTTTGAAGAAGCTGCTAAAGGCCGTAGGTCCATCAAAAGGCTTTTTCAGGTGCAGAGGAAAACCACCGGGGCCCGATACATGCATACATTGTAATCTGAAGTATCTGTGATGTGTTGCTTATGTAAAAAGAAAGTTTATTTGCCCTCTTCTGCAAAATGTGGAACTGAGAACTCTTTACTTGCCCTTTCATATTTATACTTTGTAATATTTTTTGCTTAGTAAACATGCAATTCTACATGTATTTTAGTACACTTTGTGCACAATGTCAATATTAATGTGTTACAAGAAGACAAAAAATCCGTTATGCAAATATCTGGTCACAGCTTCCAAAATCTGGATTTGAGCTGCATGGAATACTGTCAATGCTTTTTCCAGGTAGGCATGCCTGGGATCCTGTTTTTTGGTCAGCGCCTTGAGCACATCTTTGAGCTAGAAATGCACTATATAAGAACAAGTCAATAAAACCAAAATCCTTTATCATAGCATGTAAATCACTTCAAATTATCTGCTGAAGACGAAGGGATCCCATACATTTTTTTTCCTTTGTATGCGTGCGGGAGAAATTGTCTTTCATTTTGTGTGTTGTAGGTGTCTGAAGAAAACATGACGCTGAGAGAGAAGTGCCTCAACCAGCAGCTGGAGCTGGATCGCATCAAGTCGGAACTTCAGGCCATGAAATCCACCAAGGCTTTCGAAGAATCTCGCAGTCCTGGCCGCGCTATCCTCAGCAACGCCGAACTCAAAGGAAAAGTAAGTGCTGATTTTCTGTAAAACGGGATGGTTTGGAGCTCTTTTCATTTTGTTGTGTCTTTCTCATCATGGTGTTATAGGATGATCTCAGTGTGTCTGGTGCATGGTTGCTGATGACGGATTAGATAAATATCCTATTAGTGTTCTACTGTAACGTTTAAACAGTTTGGTGAATGTCTGTGCCTGGTGGGTGATGATGGATCAGATAAATATAAGGGCCTTTGTGTTGGCAGTCCTTGGTGGTCGCGGAAGTCATTCATGTAAACACCTACAAGTTTCCCTCACTGGAGTAAGTGACTTTGTTGAATCAGGCATGGAGCTACCATACCCGCAGTTGCTACAGCGAAATGAGAGAGAAGCACGTTATTAAGTTCATGACCTGGGTGGCCAGTATTCTAATAGCGGTTCTGCTTTATGATTAATTCCAGTAAACACCCAAATTAAATTTTTTTTTTTACAAATGTGCCGGCAGGTTGCAGGCTGCGTGGACAGGGAGGTGGTACAGCTGCGTGACCCCCGCAAGGTGGAACAGCGGTCGGCCAGCCAGTCTCTGTCTGTCAAGGCCCTCATTCGCTCCATCGAGGAACAGCGCAAGAGTGGATGCTCCTCCATGCAGTCCAGCCAGACAGGGTCCAGGCGCAACTCCACCGACACGGAGGCCTCGCTGGCGTCCTACACAGTCAGTGCTCACTTGATTCTACAGGGTGGTTGAAGAGTAGCTCTCCCTGTTGACCACTGCTGATCAGCCTTGTAAAACTAGTACTACTGCATTTGGCATGAGACCACAATCAGACATGAGATTTTGCAGTTTTTTTCCGGAAATCCGGTATTTTAGACCCTCCCAGGATCGTTCTCGAGATCGGTGTAAATTCGAGGAGAAAATTTAATGGTATATATAAGAGGTTTTGTACAAGTCTGAGAGTGAGAAGCGATCGGTCATAAATTATTCTCAAACAGCTTGTTCTTAAAGTGCTCGATTTGATTTCCAGTAGCTTATTCTCAAACTGCACAAATAATGTATTAATTTCCAAGGACGTTCGGTTCAATGTTGAAAACCAGAAGGATAAAGCTAACGTGTTGTGCTGGTTACTTCAATCTGTTACAATTGTTCTTCATAGCGTGAATCGTCATGTTTTCGAAAGTGAAAGCCAGTGAGAAATCTCAGGTGTTTGAAATAGACAAAAGCTTGCGAAACAAATGGAAATTTGTGTGGTTAGAAGAAAAGGTTGAAATAGATATCGGAAAGGGGAAGGAGGTGAAGAAACATAAAGTATCTTTGGGCGATACACTGGATAAAATAAATCGAAAGTAAAATAAAGTCAAAAAACAACAAATAGTAAATATCAACAGATACTTTAATTAATCAACAGCACAGAACAAATGCATTTTTGAGCTAAGCTCTTCTTCAGATTACATACAAACAACAAATAAAAAGATGGATACAAATCTTGTTTGAACCTCTCAGAAGGCAACACCTGTTGGAGTTCACTTCTTTGACCAAGAACTTATAACTGATAAATAACGAATTTTTGTTCCACTATACTGAAGTTGGTTGTACTTTGGTCTATTACAGTATAGGTGATGTGCACTGTGTAAAATGTCATTTTATTAAGTTGATGTAATTAACTTTGTGTTGCTGCAGATGTATTTTTTTGCTAAAAAGTCCTAATTAAAAATCAGAATATTCAGAAATGGCTGTGCTTTTTTTTATTTTTGTTTCATTGCTTTTTAAAGTTACTCAGTAACTTAGAACTGTAAATTACAGATGAAAGTGCAAGGTACTACTGTGGCTAAGTAAGCATTCCTCTTGTGCATATTTGCTGAGTGATATATTGTAGTACCATTTTAGCAGCTTGTCTTTGTAGTTTCATGTGTTAAATTTCCTGACCTTTCTTTCAGGAGAGCCTGAAAAACAGTTTAGATTTTTTAACGATTCCTTTTTTTTTTCGGGGGGCAAAGTCCACCTTTTCCCCCTACAGGGGCTCTGCCCCTTGAACCCGCCGGGGCCTATGGCGGCCCCTGGACCCCGGCCATTTCAGGTTTTTTCACTTTTTCTTAATCTCATGTCTGACAATGCAATGTGAGCCTTACGGTGGTAGTAGCATTGAACTGCCCATCTCTGATTGGCCACGCTAGACCAGTTTTTTGTAGGGAGCTACTTTTCAACCACCCTCTGTACTTCTGGTCTGTTGAAAATCAGAGAATGGGACGTTGCAGTTCAATGCTGGTTGAATAGAATTAAGCCAACTCGGATGACGATGAGGATGAGGATGATGATTGATGATCTTATTTCGCTAATACCCATGCTATTTAAGATTATTATGTTTTCAACCTGCACACTCTTAGTTTGGTTTGCTGGGAAGAGAGACGAAATTCACCAGCATAAATGTATGATGTGTAATATTGCCAGTTAGCAGTTCCGGATTAGCAGAGGTTAATGTCGCATCTCCGAAACCTGCTCATGGCCTCCATTGGGACCCATTGTTTGCTTTGGTAGTAAGCGATACTAAACTTAAGATACTTTCTAGCCCAAATGATGCATTGGTTCCAGCGAAGTAGAGGTGAACATTGCACTCAAATGCAAACCACTACAGCCCTGCATGTCTTCTCTGTGCAAGGAGTTCCTCAAGTCTCCAACATCCCCTCCCACTCCGTCCAGCCCGTCATCACCCACCAGAGACTTCCGCAACGCCCTGAACTCCATGGACAAGTCCACAGATAAGCTGCAGGCGCGGCTGTCAGGCTCCGGCCTACCCACTGTCCAGGAATCGCCCTCAAAGACGAGGCAGGACACGGAAGGCGCCGGCGGTAACAAAGTGCCACAGATCTCCTCCATCCTGAAAGAGAGGGGCAGCTCTCGCCGCAACAGTGCTATCAGGTAGACATCGCTGTCTGGTCTTTTCGCATCTGCTCACAAACGTTGAAGACGTGTAGCCTTTCATTGTCTGAATATTTTGTTATCATAGTTGGCCCAGTGCCATTTTCAATAATAGGCCAATATTCCACTAGGCAGATGACCTTAACGCTAGCTGAGTATCAGACATCTATCAAGCAAAGGGTGTGTGTAGACATATGATATATGCTCTCAACAGTATCAGACATCTATCAAGCAAAGGGTGTGTGTAGACATATGATATATGCTCTCAACAGTCTCTGACACTAGGAATTGGGGTAAGCGTCGCTTTTAGGCCCACTGGCTTGTATTACCCTTGTTAACAGCCCCATAGTGGCAACAGATCTATTGTAGGGTTAACATAGTGTCTATTAATGTACAAATGTTGTTTAGGCTCTGTATTGACTGTGAGTGAATAATGGTTCTGTCCAATTAATTAGAAGATAAATGAAATAAATGGCGGAAGGAGATGAAACGCACAGGTTTAAAAGATTTTGTTCTTTGACTGTGTTGCCCAATATTGACATTTTTTTTAACCTGCCTTCTGCAGATGGAAACAATTAAGTCGTCAACAAATAAAGAAGAAACGATGATTTGTAAGCAGTTTCACTACTAACAAAGTGGCCGGTGCATTCCTGCTGGTGTAGGTCAAATTGAGGGGCAAGGTGTGAAAGGGCACCAAGTCAAGTTGGATGAGAGTATAAACCCCAGGTCTAGTCTGTGCATGCATGCACTCTATCGCACGGACTTTAAAAGATCCTGACGCTCATGTCCTAGATGGGCGAGTGCCGGCTACACAAATACACCCAGCATGCACTAGGTCCCTTCTCCCAATCCCGGGAAGCCCAGGGTTGTGCTCAGTCGTCTGAGCGTCAGACTATGCGGCCAAAGGTTGCAGGTGGGCGCCTCGGGCGGCTTGAGTTAGATCCTGTATCGACCAGCGCCTTGAGCGGCTTTTGAGCTGGAAAAGCGCTATATAAGATTGATATAAGAAGAAATGAAGATTATGTTACAGACAGGGAACGGGTGGTGATATTGGTTTACCCTTAGTCTAAAATGGGGCAGATACAGATGATGGTGGTGGTGATGATTATGATGATAGCGATGATGGTGATGATAGTTGTGATGGTGATGATGATAGTGGTGATGATAATTGTGACAGTGATGATGATAGCGGTGATGATAGCAGTAGTGGTGATGATAGTGGTGATGATGATGGTGGTGGTGATGATGATAGTTGGGATGATGATAGCGGTGATGATAGTGGTAGTGGTGATGGTGATGATAGTTGTGATGATGATGATGATGATAGCGGTGATGATAGTGGTATTGGTGATGGTGATGATGATAGTGGTGGTGATGATGACGGTGATGGTGATGATGATAGTGGTGGTGATGATGACGGTAATGGTGATGATGATATAGAGGTGATGATGATGATAGCGGTGGGGATGATGATGGTACTAAATGTGGCATTAGTAGTGTGTGTTGTGATGCCGACAGTGACTCTGACAAGAAGGATCTGGGCAACAAGGAGGCGCTGGCACACCTAGCACGTCAGTATGGAGGGTCCAAGCGCAACGCTCTACTGAAGTGGTGTCAGCAGAGGACCATCAAATACGGCGTACGTACACACACCTTTTCTTTGGCACGCTTGGAGAACCAGCTTGTGAGGTAGATGCCGCCTTCGCGCTCAGACATGCCTACCCGTACGGAATTTCCATATTTTTTTCCGGAAATTTGAAAAACTCGGCAAGTGCTACGGAAAATACGAATATTTGTTTTACGGTAAGGAAATTTTAAAAAATGATAAAGAAAAAAAAAGCAATGCGCAGTCGCAGTGGAGACCTGTGGCATCCAAGTTTCCGGTAGAGGCACTGAAGTTTGCCGAACCCGTTTTTGCACAGTCGCAGTAAAGATCGGTGCTCGTCAGACAGAATTTAAAACATGGCGTTCAAACGGATGGCAAAGCAAAGTGATCGTGAATCTGAATCTTAAAAAAAAAAAACGAGCAAGGGGCAGACATTTCTTGCCTCGTATTCGGAAAAGTGTCCTTTCGTTATTCGCGGCAGCACTGACTCAAAAGTACGATTTGTGCCAACCAGTTTGGCATCCCCGCCGGTTATAACAAATTAAGTGGTGGTTCACCCGTCCCCTATACGCTTAATGTGTCCAGGGACGTAAATTTTACTTTAAAAAAAAAAAAAAAAAAAAAGCCCACAGCATATGAAGAATTACGAGGCTTTGGAGAAGAAAAAGAACATTGTGGCAGCAAATCAATCTATCACTGGATTCTTCGCATAATATCAAAAAGGATGAGTGCAAAAACAATAGGTAGTAAAAGTAAATACGGAAATCGTAATAGTAATACTGAAATTTGAAAAAGCTCATACGGAAACTTCAAATTGAGGGTAGGCATGCCTGCGCGCTAGAGATTTTTGCCAGCTGGTACTGCCTACCAGTGTCACAGGCTGATGAAAAGACGAGCGGTATCGGCCCACATGTCTCCGGTAGTCAAACTCCTATTATCTCCTTTCCTGCCATTGCGATGATAATTTATGTGAGGAGAGAAATCTGCTAAACATGTGTATGTTGAGGTAAACACCAAAATCGCTGATGAAAACACTCACACAACAAAGGGTGTTGATCTAACTTTTACTGAGGCGCCCATTCTGTAGAATTAATTCATATTGGGCAAAAGATTCAGTAGATCCTGTCCAAATTCCATCAGTCCTCCATACCAGCAGCACAATTTCTTTGGGTATTTTACATGTTGAATTTGTATTTTACCATTTGTGACCGGTTGTTGCAGTCCATGCATGTGGCTGCAGTTGTTCCACGTTTTACAGTTAATCCTCATTGTTTGTGAGTCCTGGGGTGGTGTGCATGAACGAACTTAAAAGCCGACTTAGACTTAACGCTTCACTGAAACATGCTACTTAAGTCTAAGTCGGCTTTTAAGTTCGTTCATGCACGCCAGCCCTGCAGAGTAGCACTTCACAGCCTGCATTATTGTCTCACCCCTGTGTCAGTGTTTGATGCTCGCTTGAAATACTGCATGCTAGTTTGCACTTGTTTTCTTGGGCAGTCTGTACCTTCCTGTGATCATTTTCCACAAGCACAGACAAATACATAAGCGAACATAAAATATCATTTTAAACATAATTAACTGCTTGTATGTTTAGCCAAAAAAAATAAAAAAAGAAAGAAAGGAATATGGATTAAGAATCTTGAGAATGTTTTTGTAATGGTTGTGTATTTTTGTCTGTTATAAAACAACGTGCAGGTTAATGGGAGAGCAAGTGCAGCAGCTGAGTTTGATTGGTCGATGACTCAGGTAAAACACTAAACCCACTAAAATGACATGGAACATTAGACCCCCCCACTGAGCATGTTTTGGTAGTAGCTGTGTAGAAGATGACCTATCATTGTCATTCATCATACGTTTCGACGAAATCAAGCTTTTGATGATAATGGTTACGGTGATGTTGTTTGTCGTTCGCAGGGAGTGGACATCACCAACTTCAGCAGCAGTTGGAACGACGGTCTGGCGTTCTGCGCGCTCCTCGACAGCTACCTTCCGGAGAGGATACCCTACGACACTCTTGACACAGAGGATAAGGTCAGTCAGCGGCTCCTAGCGTTCACTCTGCTCTGACAATGCTGCAGTAGCTTGGATGCATAACCAGTAGAAAAGAGTTCAGTTGTGGTGGTATGATGGTCTTGCTGTTGGGTGGAGATATGACAAGCAGTTGGCCTTGTTATGATCATGTTAAAGTTCCACCCTAAATGTAGCTGTGGGATGAAACGCAGGGATGCAGAACTGTCGACCAATATTGAGCAACATTGGTATGGAAGATAATATTGTCAGTAGATCCCAAAGATAGCGGTCAGCTCAGTGGACCATTATTGCAGCCTGGCCTACCTTTAAAACCCAGTTTGCATGTCTGTTTGGAATATTTTACCAAGTACAGACTTCAAAGATTGGGTTGGACCTACAGACAGAGCTTCATTCATGACTGACATACATAGTAGTGTCAGTCTCTGTACTCACCCTCCCCCCCTCCCTCCTTCCTTTCCCTCTTCTCTCTCCCACTTTAAAAAAAGTCCAGATTTTCGCAAATCTGTGCGAGATGGGTCCTAAATAGTTCAAAAATAATATTGAAAAAAAAATTGTCAGTCTGTCTGCTGTCTGTGCAAAAACTGGTGGCTAAGTGCTTAGAGCCTATTTCAGCTTTCACAACCACACTTGGTAAGATGGTGTATACCCATGAGACCTCAAAAATTATCAGTAAATGAATGACTTCACTTCAAGGTCAAGGTCATCAAATGTTAAGTTTGTTTTAAAATGAAACATTTTCACAAAATTTCACTTTTTTTCCTAGGTTATTAATATTGAACTTATGATTCATTGGTGAATGATGGATACCGATGAGACAAACATACTTTGCAAATTTGGTCAACTTCACTCCCAAGGTTAAGGTCGCTGGAGCTGTCCATAATCAGTTTGTATAGGTACTTTGAAGTGACCTTGACCCCGAAACTATTAGAGATATTAAGTTCAAACTTGTTGTTTTTAGAGATGATAGATCGATCTTTCATATTTGTTAAGTTTTTGAGTTGATCTTGAAGGTCATGGTCATTTTAGGCCTTGCAAAAACATACCTAAAAAACGGGTCATCATACAGTGGAATGGCTGTTTAACCAATAGTATGCAACCACATTGGGTTATTTAATCAGACATGCAACAGAGATCATGTGAGGGTCAAGGTCATCCCAAGGTCAAGGTCACTGAAGGCCAAGGTCATCCCAATACAACCTTTGCTGTGCTTTATTTGACAGTACATGAGTATTTGGCAAGGTTGAAGCCCATTTGGAAAGACAAGACCATCAGCCTACATTCCAAGATAAGGCTGCTGCGCTCCCTTGTCATCTTCATCTTCCTATACGCTTGCGAAACATGGACCCTCATATCAGATCTACAACAAAGAATACAAAGCATGGAGATGAGGTGCTACAGAAGACTTCTGGGCATTTCCTATACCCAGCACATCACCAACGATGAAGTTCGACAGACCATCATACAAGCCATTGGACAACACGATGACCTGCTCACAGTGGTGAAAAAACGGAAACTCCGATGGTATGGCCATGTCACCAGATCATCAGGCCTTGCAAAGACCAACCTGCAAGGCACAGTGCAAGGATATAGAAGAAGAGGGAGACCGAAAAAGGTTGGAGGACAATATTCGAGAATGGACTGGCTTGACCCTGAGCGAAGCCATGAGGGTTGCTGAGGACAGAGAAAGATGCACTACGCTGGTTAACGATCATCTGTGGTGCCCCAATGACTTCCGAGTGACGGGATAGGATAGGATAAGAGTATTTGGAGCCAGGGGTTAATGAAATCTCAAGGTGAAGAGCATAGAAAGATGAAAGTCAATATTACTTTGCATTTTAATGTCACCATTTCATTTTGTTTTTTTCTGGGCATTCATTTTCACGTTACAGTAAATATTGCGAGTTCTATAAAAAGCATGTGAGTGGTATGGACTTTGACTTTCTAGTTTATCTTTTAAATTCTGGCATTGAGTTGAGACCAGCAGTTACGAAAGTAATCAAACCTGGAGCAGTAAAATGTAGTCCTCTATAGTGGAGCTAGGAACGTCTTCGTTTTGGGAACATTGACAGTTTTCAATCCTTGTTCTGACTACGAGGAATGGCTTATTATTTTGGGTGGCGTATTGACACGAAGTACATGTGTGTGTTTCAGCGCAAGAACTTCACTCTAGCCTTCTCTGCAGCAGAGAGTGTGGGAATACCATCTATTTTGGTAAGTTGAGCTGAAATGACAAGAAAGTAAGCTAAAGAAAAGAAATTTAGGGCAACCACCTGTGGGAGCACAATTCACAGAGGTTCTTGCTGACATTAAAAAGCATCTAGGTAGTTGTGATAGCTTCATGAGTTTTGGCTGAATAATGCATCATTGATTTACTGACAAATGTTAGTTTGTTATAGTTCAAGGATAGGTCTTTTTTTTTTTTTTTTTTTTTGGGGGGGGGGTGGAAGGGAGAGGGGTGAGGGTGGAGAGTTGTTATTCCTGGACCTTGAGGATAGAATTGCCAGTAAGAAAACCCGGAATCACAGTCATTAGAGCTGACATGAGGACAGGTACTATGATTCTTACCCATAATGATACCCATGGTAGTAATAATAATTATAAAAGTAATAACAGTTGCGTTAAAAAAATAATAATAAATAATGTAATGATAATAATAGTGGTGGTGATAATGACGATGGCACGGTTGTGTTCTCGCTGTTCCAGGATGTAAATGACATGGTGGCGATGGAGCGACCAGACTGGCAAGCGGTGATGACCTATGTGACGGCCATCTACAAACACTTTGAGATGGACGCCAAGCAGCTGTCCGCCACCTCCCCATCTCCCTCTCCCTCTTCCTAGCCCTCTGCCACACCCTGCAGTGTGCAACGCCAGACAAACTCCTTTATAGTCTGCCAGCCCTTTGTCACACGCTGCAGTGTGCTACGCCAGACAAACTCCACTAGAGTCTGCCCACACCAAAGCAACAAAACATTAGTTTTATCACTTTTTTTTCTTAGTTCCGCCATTGATTTCCAAAGATTATAGCCTAGTCCAAAAGATCAACTTTCTGCTTGCTGAGTGAGAGGAAACATTACAGTGGTATTTTATTGGTGTTGCAAAAAGAGTTGTGAAAAACGGCACATGCTGGTAGTGAAATCTGCAGACAGGACTGCTGGTTGTCATCGCTGTGTTCCAAACAGTTCACTACCATCTGTGCACACTGGTCTCCGAGGTCCTGGTTCCCAGAAGGATTTTTGTGCTTTGTTTGGCTTCGTGTTTGCATAATATTGGACTGCACCAGCATCTGCCAAGCGTGTCAAGGTGTGTTGGACAAACAGTAGGACCAAGTGGGCATATCACTGTGTGTAGAACCTGAGTGACCGACCGTGCACGTTACAACTCGCGGCTGTTGCTGAACACTAACAGTATTGTTTGTACACAAAACGGTTTTCTGCACTTGACAGTTTTAACATCTGATGTGTTAATATTGAATACATTCAGCTACAATGTCAAGAGAGAGAGAGAGGTCTAAAGCTGCCAGAGAACTAAGTATGTGGACGCTGACCCTAGTAACTTACAAATGTGGGGTTTGAGGTATTGAAACTGTACATCTTTGGTGTGATGTGCACCTACTGACTCCAAGCAAGAACGATTTTCATCTTGTGTATAATAACCTCCAGTAGTCTTCACATTCCACAGCGTGTAAAGATAATAAATAATTAGCGCTGCAGTTCTACTTTTCCCCCCTTTTTTTTTAATCACTTCTAACAATTAACCAGAAAGTTGGACATCAAACAGAACAAGAACAAAGAAGAGAGAGAGAGAACATGTGGTTGATTTGAAGGTTGATGTGTGGCCTGTTCTTCAGCCTGTGTGTGCACTTACCACGAGAAAACTTTAGATTATGAACCAGCTAGCGTCCATGGGGCTTTGACACTTCACACAACAAATCTTGTGCACCATTTGTTGTTGATTAAAGGCAGCCAGACAAATGTGAGTGAGATTTTTGCTGTTGCAATGGTGCTGTGTTGCGTATGCAGGAGTGGAACTCAAATGGGGGTGTTTAACTGCGCAGCAATGGAATGGATTGCGAGAGACTGATACTGGATTGGTGCTATAGCTGCAAGCGTGACTGCTGCCGAAGGTCCCATCAGTATTCATTGATAAGCACGCATGTTACAGCGATCCCTTTAATTTAGCGAAAGTTTACTTTGTTTCGTCCGTTTGTCATGCTGGGAGTTTTGTGTTTCAGTACAAATTGCAAAGCCATCAGCATATCAGAACAAGTGGTAGCATAAATATGCAGTCTATTGTGCTTTTGTATTTTTTATATATTTCTTCATTTTATTATTTTTTTTTGTTTTGTTTTGTTAATAATAAGCTAATGGAACTGTTACTGTTGTGAGAAGCGAGACTGTAGCATGTAAATGTAAAAGGTATTTGCAGCTGCTTCAGTGACAATGTACAATTTTTTGGCTTTAAAATTGAATTGACTGCAATGTTATTTATATTAAAATTAATCAATTAAATTAATTAATTTTTAAATAAATAAATAATGAAAATGACTATAATAATAAATGAAACACTTTGACATTGTATCATTCTCCCAAACTTTGGACTCAAATCGTTCTACAAGCTGGACCACACACGAATTAACTTTTTTTTTAAATTACAAAAAATGTAAGTAATAACGAAGGAAAACAAAGAAAGTTAAAATAAACAAGGAAAAATAATGAGAGTGAGATTTGCACAGTGAACAGAGATGAGGTGAAGACCATATTAACCAGATGGTCAAAAGCATCCAATGTTCAATACAGTGTTCAATACAATGTTCAATACAACAAATGCTAAATGAAAGGAAAATGAGAAAAAACTGTTCTGTTGAAAAGCATCCAATAATTGAAGAAAAGATCCTGGTACAAAATGTGTAAAATGTTGAAAGCTAAACTTAAAAACAAGAAGAAAAGAAGCTTAAAAATGTAGTATGAGTTTTAAAACTTCCTTAATCCAATTATCAGACTGCAAGTAGATACACATTTTTTTTTTAAATTTGTTTACGTCAAAAATTCCAATTTGAAGTATTAAGAATACAGAATTTTATCGACTGAATTAAACTGTATAAACCACATTTGACTTAAAATGTAACAGCGTAAGGGCTTTTTTAAAAGTTTTGATTTGTGCTTTAAAGCTCGTCAGCGTTTTGTTGCTGTGTATATCGTGTATCAACACAGCGTTTTTCCCACAGCCCAGATTGACATTTTCATTGAAGTCTTTTGCAAAATCTTCTTATTCCAAGAACGATGGACCGTACTCCAGTTTAATTCATTTAGTTGAAAGATAAGAATGTTTGTATGATCTCCTAATTCAAGAAATGCACACACACATACTCTCCACGCACGCACATACACACACCCTCTTTCTCCCCACCCTCTCTGCTACACACACACACATGCACACCATTGTCAGAACTGGACTGTTCCATACAGAGCATATATAACATTACATGGTGGAAATAATAATTTTGTTTACTAAAAACTGTTAAGTGCTGTGAATCGGTAACGGAATCTGTTGCACGTATTGGTAGCTGATAGTGGGTGGGTAAGTGCTGCCTGTGTCAATAGGGCCCAGTCTGTGTGGAGTGTGGAGACTACTGCCTGGTAATGCTTGTTCAGTTGGGATGAGGTTTGCCTGTTGTGTGTTGTTGTTGTTGTATCAAATTTTTATTCATCAGATTAACATAAGTTGTTGTTGTGTGTCTTAGAGTGAGGTGATGGTGTATTGCCAGAGTGCTGCTGCGTTTTGTCCAACAGTTAAATACTGTGCTAAGTAAATTGACTTATTATTATATTTATTTTGTTATAAATTATTATTTTATTTATGTATTGTTAAAGGTAGTAGTGGTATTTATTATTATTATTATTATTACTATTTAATATTAATATTGATTACCGCTTATTCGACTAACTTAAAAAATTTTACTTAAAAAATTTAATTAAAAAGAAACATTTTTAAATAATTTTTTTATTATAGTTGATAGAACACTTATCTACATTTAAACTAGGTAGTCAAAAGCCATTTTTAAAAAATGATTTCCTCATCACAAAACTGACATAGATTTAAAGAGCTTTTCATTCTGAACACAGTGGTATATTTTTTTCCCCCATAGGACAAATAGGTAAAAAGTTATTAATGTTTGAAAATGTCGAATGTTGGTGTTTTTTTGGCAACGTTTTGGAATTGAAGAAATTGACAACTTTGGAGTCTCAAAGTGAAGCCAATATTGATACCAGAAAGCTGATTTTTGACAGGTAACCCCTTCATATGTTATACTCCAAGCCCAATTTTTTTCAGGCCTATCCCATGTAATGTTCAGCCGTTTTGGTGCTTCAAAGTTGGGAAATCATCAAATTCGCAGTGCGTGCCGGCAAATGATAGGCCTACTAGTGTGCTACTACGCTCAGCACTCGTGTCGCTGAATAGGCCTACAAGTTGGCCATGGCCGCAAGAAAAACCGAACACCGTTTGGGTACACTTTTCTACGGCAAAGCGCTCCGCGATAGAGTAATGCACAAATTAATAAATACCCTAGTTTTATAAAGGAAAGTCTGCTCTTTATTTCTTGCTAATTTTTAAACTTCTAGTTAAAATCAAACTTACATCAAAACCGCTTTATCCACTTTGTTCGGCTCGTAACAAAACTTTTTTTACATGAGAGCCCACCATATTTATATGTAAATGAAGCTAAGTATCCGAACTTCTCATTGGTTCTTATTTTTAGGCCATCCAATGAACTATCTCAAAGCGCTTAGCGTTTGAAACGAGCCACCTCTCGGCAAACGACGATGACAAATTTTTCGCACCGCCATTCAGCGCTCGGATAGGGGCGTATTCAAAAGCTGTTTTCTCTGAATCTTTCGCATAAACATGCATTAAAAACAACACAGATGTAAAGATAAAGCTTTCAATTTTTATTTGAATACAGCCACTGTTCGTTTTAATGCAGTTTTACATTAATAATAAGTGTTGAAAGTGAAGTCAAAACTGGGTCAGAACTGCCGAGCGGACAAGAGCCAATGAAGGGCTTTGACTACCTATTTAAACAAATTTTTGTATAGAATTGTATAAGATATTTTATGAATACATGAATTTATACACAAGTTTTCTCATTGTTTAGTCAATGACTCTGAGAGTGTTCAGTATGATCATAATACTAATAGATAGATCCTCTGTGTGTATGTGAGTGTGTGTGTGGGTGTTTAATGAAGGCTGAATGATATTTCATTAGAGTTGATTGTCTCCACACTGAAAGCACAAAACAACTCTATATTATGAGTATATATATTATCCATGATTTGTCTCAACAACTATAGCACAAAGAACTGGTACAATGGACATCCTGTAATCATCCTTGCTAGTATATAGTGGCATCACCTGACCATGTCTCAACAAAGCATTGTCTATGTTTGTAGCTCAACAATGAAAGAAAACCCATTTATTTCAAACTGCTATTATGTTGTGACGTTGAACCTGTTGTGGCGCTAAAATTGATTTGTGTGATATGACACACGTTGTTTGCCTGAGCTTGTCATCCATAGATACTGCAGCATCAGCCAAAATGGCTTTAACATAAAACCCCAGTATAATTGAAAGGCTGTAGTGAAGTTGGCATGTATCATAATAAAGTTTTAATTAATATTTAAACTCTGCATCTGCTCCATCTTTCCCTGTCCTCAGCAACCCTGATGGGCTTCGCTCAGTGTCAAACCAGTCCATTCTCGAATGTTGTCCTCCCACCTCTTTTTCGGTCTCCCTCTTCTTCTGCCTCCTTGCACTGTGCCTTGCAGGATGGTTTTTGCAAGGCCTGATGATCTGGTGACGTGGCTATACCATCGGGGTTTCCGTTTCTTCACCACTGTGAGCATGTCATCGTGTTGTCCAAAGGCTTGTGTGATGGTCTCGCGGACTTCGTCGTTGGTGATGTGCTGGGTATAGGAAATGCCCAGAAGTCTTCTGTAGCACCTCATCTCCATGCTTTGTATTCTTCGTTGTAGATCTGCTGTGAGGGTCCTTGTTTCGCAAGCGTTAAGGAAGATGGAGATGACAAGGGTAAGCAGTTTTACTTTGGAATGTAGACTGTTGATAAACACAAAAATTGCTAAAATTTGGTGCTTCGTGTTTTAATTGACATTTTACCAAGAATGAGTTTCTTACAAAGCAAGAATAGTGCATTTGAATTCTTGAATTGGAAGTTGGTAGTATTAAAAGATGTATGATTTGGGAGAGGGGGGGATGGGTGAGGAAAGAGGTGGGGGGGGGGGGTAGAAGAAGGGGCCCACAAAGCGTTGTATGATTTGATAAACCTAAACAAACCCAACATTTTCATTTTGAGGCACATTGGTTGTTCACGCTGTTTGTTGCTATCATCGGGGCGTGCCGTAAGTGGAGAAGTGATGATAAACTAATTCAGCATTTGCTAACTCAAAACTGATATACATGTGTGTGTGTGTACATATTGGAATAAACTTTTGTGCTGTGAACATTTACGTTGGCGCCAGTGATTCGGACTTTTACTATAAGAAACGAAGAAGAGTGTCATGAACAGGCTTGTTTGTGCATTTTCTTCCGATCAAAACAATAATAATTAATTGACAATAACTTCCAAAAGCAAGCATTTTGGTGTTGTGTGCATATCGCTTACTGTACACTTTTGTATAGATTTTATGAATGTGAGTCTTTAGTTGGGCTTTTTTGTTTGTTTTTTGCTTATGAGGAGAGAAAAATACCTCCACCGCATCGGTGGTTTTGACCTGGTAGAATATGAAACATGAGTTTAACAAGGTAGAATCGGGATGTATCTGCTGTGTAAATTTGTTTTAAGTGTGAATCTTAACCCAGAGTAATTTCTCATCACATGAGATGCATTAACTGTAAAATGTTGAGTGCAATACAACTACCAGGCAAGAGTAACCTTGCATACTTAAAAAAAAACATTTTCAGTGTGTAACTTCAAGTATTATCAATTCCTTCTTTTTTTTTTCTTTTCTTTTTTTTATATTTTGAATTGATAGTCGCTGTGTAATCATTCCTGCTCAACGCATGTGCATGTCACCATCAAAATAATCCTACCACGAATGAGTAAAATCAATCTGAAACCTAATTTCTGTGTTGTGATTATTTAGTATTATTACCATCATTTTCATTTTTATCATCGTCATTGTCATCATCATCATCATCATCATCATCATCATCATCATCATCATCATCATCAACACAATCCTCAATAGTTCTATCTCAACTCTCTCTAGTTCTCTTTTCTCTGCCTCTCAAAAACCCTTCTCTCTCTTTCTCTCTCTCTCTCTCCTCTCTCTCTCTTTCTCTCTCTCTCTCTCCTCTCTCTCTCTCTCCTCTCTCTCCTCTCTCTCTCTCTCTCAATCGGTCAAACAAATGAACAAATAAAACGAACCAGATGACTTTGATCTTCAGTGACCTCGACCATGTGATGACCTTGACCTTCATGTATGATCAAATAACCTAATGTTGTATACTAAGGATTAAATTATACAGCAGTTCCACTGTACAATGACCAATTCTTTTATGTTTTTGTAAGTCCTAAAATGACCTTGACCTTCAAAATCAACGCAAAAATTGAACATATATGAAAGATCAATCTATCATCTCTAAATACGAGTTTGAGCTTTTATTTCGTAGTTTAGGTTCAAGGTCACTTAAAAGTACCTATACTAACCGACTTTGGACGGCTCCAGTGACCTTGAACAAATTTGCAAAAAAAAGTGTCTAATTGATATCTATTATGAATCAACGATCACAAGTTCCATATTATTAACTCAAATTTGAAAAATAAAAACATTTTGTTAAAAAAATTTCATTTTTTGACTAACATTTGTTGACCTTGTGCCTTTGACCTTGAAGTCAAACCATTCATTCACTGATCATTTATAAGGTCTCATGGGGTATAATAATAATAACAATAACAGATTTTTATATAGCGGGTACTCCAGCCTACGACCAGACTCACCGCGCTTTATATAGTCATTACATAAAAATACATGCACTCGATAATACACCATCTTACCAAGTTTGATTGTGATAGTTGAAATAGGTTCTGAGATATTAACCCTTTGAACCCGAAAGACCGATATATCGGTCTAGCCCTTAAACAGCAGTGCCCCGATATACCGTTAATCTTGCGGTCCGTACACAGCTTACTGTTCTTTCTAGTACTTGCTGTTTGGACTAGGGTTATTGAGGGTTATTGGGAATAAGGTAAAGCAAACAAGCATGCTAAAAATGCCCTTTTTCTCCGGGGAGCCCAGGGGGTGGGCTCAGAATTGGTGGGGGCATCCAGGGTTCAAAGGGTTAATATACTTGCAAGTTTTCACAGACAGACAGCGGAAGGTGAACAGACAGATGGACGGACTGTGGACATACAATGTCATTTTTAGGCTATTATTTTAAGACTCATCTCACACAGATTTGCAAAACGTTGGAATTTTTTATTTGGGGGGGGGGGGGGGTGGGATGAGTTCATGCGAGTCAAAAATTACAACACAAAGGAGGAGAAAGGGTAAAAAAGAAAGGAAAAAAATTGAAGCTTTAATTAGTGCTAAAACCCTTAACTTATTTCACTTAACTTATTTCATGTGCCTATAAATCTTCCCCTCCCTCTCCTACAAGTTATACAAATACAAACGCAGCAAAAAGAAAATATAATAAATGCAATTTCATGTGCCTATGAGTGTGTTTTTTTCACTAAAGTCATAATTAACATGCTTTTCATGTTCAGTTTGACTCTGCTTAGAAGAGTCCATTTATGATTAAGAAGAATTATTATGTTTGGAAGAGTCCATATATTGTTAATGGCCCTTGAAAAATAGGGATGGCAGGTAGGAAACTATCAAAATTTGCTGAAAAATGCACCCAAATAAAGGTACATTGGGTGTATTAAAAGTACATTAGGTCCTCTAAAATTGCATGCGATACACAAAGCGTGCAAATGATGAATTTATCGGTACAGTTGGTATTTTAATCTAACCGTTTTTCCTATAAAAACAAATTTCGTTTCTTTTTCTATATTCATGTTCTTAATAGATTAGCTTTTTTTCTTGATGTGTTATTTATAGGTGTGTGTGCGTAACTTTGTTGTTTATTTGAAGAAAAAAAAATTCAAAGATCCAGAACAGGCAGATAAGCAGAACGGAGAGGGCATACAACTTAGAAATAGAGAAATACTGAACAATTGTGAACAGAATGCTGAACAAAACTTAATTCATATTCTGTCATGTCTTTATTAACTGCGCAACATTCAGTAATTTCTGTAATTTAATTTAAAAAATTGTTAATGCATTTACAACAAATAATCCAACACAACAGACTTTTTATGCGAGAATTCAAACAAACAACGCACCGAAACAATCTTAACAAAAATATATTATAGCAATCTACGCATTTCGACTGCACAAAAACACTTCATGTTAGTTATTCATTGCTTACAGGGTCCAGTGGACTGCAAAGAGCCGAATCAGGACCACAAAATCAGGACTATAACTTGGTGGAAAGATTGATTGATTGATTGATTGATTGATTTATTGTTGCTTTAGGTCCAGCGGACTCTTCCGAGCCAAATCAGGACCGGACAACCCCCGATCCGCATAAAAGATCTGCTGAAACAACCCCAGTGGAAAAATTGAATGCCCTCCACCGGTCAGTCACTTTACAATAAAGACATCCCACGCGGGGGACGGCTGAGGGTTGACCTCAACTACGCGAACCCCCGGTTACAAAAACAAAATAGAATACAATCATCATTATAAATCATCAACAAAACACATACATGTAAAATGCCTATATTGCGAACTAATACAATCATAGGAAGCCCTAGTGACCACCCGGCAGAAAGCGTCCAACACTCCCAAGCTGATCCAACAGACCTCATACACAAACAAGGAGTCTTGTCCAGGAAGAGTTTTCAAGAAAAAAGGTAGGTCATTGATCTAGCGAAGAAGAAGATAGTATAGCAGAGTGATAGGACAGAGCAGGAATGAGAAAGAGTAAATGAGGAAGACAGCGACAGTGGGAATTTAAAGCACTAAATTTCCATAAAGTGGGGATACTATTTATACTGAAAACCCCCGGCACTCCAACGGGGACTCACCCTTGATTCGTATAAAAGATCTGCTGAAGCAACCCTAGTGGTAACACTGAAGGCACTGCAACAGCCAGTCACTTTACAATCCCACGCAGGGGACGCTGAGGTTATACTCTAACTAATCGAATCCCGTTTACAAAAACAAAATAATATCATTATTATAAAATATTAACCAAACACCTACGCATAAAATGCCTACATTGCTAAATAATAATATTATAGGAAGCCCTAGTGACCATTTGGCAGAAAGCATCCAATAATCTCAAACTAACCCAAAAGACTTCATACACAAATGAGGAGTTTTGGAAGAAGTTTTCAAGAAAACAAAGGTAGGTGACTGGTCTAGCGAAGAAGAAGATATTATAGTAGATTGATAGAATAGAGTAGGAAAGAGAAAGAACAAAGGAGAAAGACAGCGACAGCTGGAATTTAAAGCACTACATTTCCAGAAAGTGGGGATACTATTTATACTGAAACCCCCAGCACCCCAACGGGGTGCTAGTTTAGTAAGCAAAAAAAAAATATAACATATTTTTGAAATAAAACAAATTTTAAAAAAACAAACATTAATTCAAATTTCCTTTGCTGTGCAATTTTGCTGTGATGGACAAGTGCATCTAAAACAAAACATTATTAACTATGGTGACAACCCCCCCCCCTCCCAACCCCCCCCCCCATCCACCCCCACAAAAAAACCAACAATTGATTTATTGTTGCTTTAGGTCCAGCGGACTCCTCCGAGCCAAATCAGGACCGGACAACCCCCGATCCGCATAAAAGATCTGCTGAAACAACCCTAGTGGGAAAATTGAACGCCCTCCACCGGCCAGTCACTTTACAATAAAGACATCCCACGCGGGGGACGGCTGAGGGTTTACCTCAACAACGCGAGCCCCCGGTTACAAAACAAAATAGAATACAACCATCATTACAAATCATCAACAAAACATATACATATAAAATGCCTATATTGCTAAATACTAACATCATAGGAAGCCCTAGTGACCACCCAGCAGAAAGCGTCCAACACTCCCAAGCTGATCCAACAGACCTCATACACAAACAAGGAGTCTTGTCCAGGAAGAGTTTTCAAGAAAAAAGGTAGGTCATTGATCTAGCGAAGAAGAAGATAGTATAGAAGAGTGATAGGACAGAGCAGGAATGGGAAAGAGCAAATGAGGAAGACAGCGACAGTGGGAATTTAAAGCACTAAATTTCCAGAAAGTGGGGATACTATTTATACTGAAACCCCCGGCATCAAACAATCAAATAACAAAAACAATCCACAACAAACAAACAAAAACCAAACAAACAAATGTAAATTTTTAATGGAAACTGTTTTTAAAACAAACAGTACTTCAGCTGATGGCTGCTCATACAATTTATAAAATCTGTTTTTTGGGGTGGCAGTGTTTTGATGACCAAATACAAAAAGGGACTATTTTAAACAAGAAAAATTGCATACCCAAAATTATAAATAAAATAAATATTACATAAATATTATACGTGAATGTGGTGAAATGCCGCCTAAAATAATCATAAAACCACACTGAAAACTTCATGAAATGCAATGATGCTACCGATGATTATTTTTGCGACACGGACAAACGAGGCGATGGAAGCATCATATTTCATTGTCATTGCCAAACAGCCGCGACTCCAAGGAATGATTAGCGAATAGGTTGAGCATTTTGTGTTAGTAACAAATAACTGCAGACTTTCAAACATCGTGTATTAACGTGGTTATTTCTGCCATATGTACAAAAAGAAGAACTTAAAACACGGTTATTTTCTGTCAAACATACTAACACACTACCATACTAACATGTTCTCCCTACTTCACCATATCATCACTCCTTTTCTATACACATGTCTTAAAGCTAAGCAAAAAATATTTCTCCTCTCTATACCCCCCCTCCCCCTCCCACCTCTCTCTCCTCCTGCCCTCCCCCCCAATAATTGCAATAAGATTAAAAGATGTAGGATGTGAGACAAAACAAAAAAGGAAAATACCAAACATACTTGTACAACCAAAAGGTATGTTCAGGGGTAAAAACTACATTAAAAAAAATTAAAGCAAAGCCAGTTTATACAATCAATGTATAAGAGTGAATCATTAAAGCCAGAATACATTTCAACAGTACAAAAACAAAATGATCAATATCATCACCTAATAAATTAAACAATAATAATAATAATGATAAACAACAGAAAGAAAAAAAAGAAAGAATAAATAATGCAAAACCGGAAAACCCAGCAACAGATTTCTGAAGCGCAATATAAGAGGTAATGTGGTTACAGAATTACAAATCAAAGCTACTAACATACATATTTCTCTGCCAAAATAGATCAAAGCTTACATCCGAGATTTTGGGAAACCAAAAAGGTAGACGATTGTTAATATGTGGCTATAAAGACTATGTACAACACTGCAAGCAAAATATACATGTAGCAGAGTATATAAGTAAGCACATGGAATTGAAATCCACTATGTCGCACTTTTTGTTCACCTTTGAGAGCAGAATACCTTTCTTGATGGTTAAAGCAACCTGCCTCCCTTGGCTTGTTTTATTCTTTGCTCCTCAATGGCTGCTGTACGGTGCTAGCCATGTTGAGAGAATTTATTATACATTATAAACTTAGTGGGGTCTATAAATATGAAGCCAAATATGGAACACAATGTAGTAATATCACATTACTATAGGCTATCATGAGAGATACGCTAAAGTACAAGTTTTACGCATACTCACAAATTAATGTTAAAAAATGCACAACCAAATCTGAATGAAACACAAACACAAAATTGTCAGTCCCGATCTAGCTAGCAATATATTATTTAATAAAATGATACGGAGAAAGAAACAAAAAATCTCAAATAAATAAAAATAAAACTTTTACAAATATTAGAAATCTGTTTCTACAACGGCAATAGTGCATAGAAACAAAAATTAAATTTAAAGAAATAATAATAATAATAATAATAATAATAATAATAATAATAATAATAATAATAGTAGTAGTAAATACATAAAACAAAATAAATAAATAAATAAAATCATTAAAAGATTATTAAAAATGTGTGCAATAAAAAAAAAAAAAGCAAAAGGCCTTCTTCAGCTCCACTCACAACCTAGGAAACACAGAACCTGGAAGCAGTAACCTCACAACAGAACAGGGGAGCAGTAACCTCACAACAGAACAGGGAAGCAGTAACCTCACAACAGAACAGGGGAGCAGTAACCTCACAACAGAACAGGGAAGCAGTAACCTCACAACAGAACAGGGGAGCAGTAACCTCACAACAGAACAGGGAAGCAGTAACCTCACAACAGAACAGGGAAGCAGTAACCTCACAACAGAACAGGGAAGCAGTAACCTCACAACAGACTAAGCGTCAACATTGGCAGGACACACACTTTTCCAGAAGCAGACATGAGAAGTGACAACGATCTCGTGATGATATCTGTCCATCTCCACTTGAAGAGAGTAAACACAGCAAAGTGTACCAGACTGAAGTTCGACCTGGACAAACTGCAAGACCCAGAGGTGGCAGAAATATTCCAAGCCACAATTGGAGGGAAATTTGCACCACTGCTCATTTTGGGAGCTGGTGAAGTAGATGTCAACACCATGACCACCACCTTCAACTCAGCTGTGACAGATGCCGCCACTGAGATCCTTGGCAAACACCGCCCAAAGAAACTGTGGATCACACCTGAACTTTTAGACCTGTGTGACAAATGAAGAGAGATGAAAATTAAAAAGAACACCTCACAGGGAGCTGATGCCTACTGAAAAATCAACAATGACATCTGAAAAGGCATGCACATAGCTAAGGAGAAATTGATAGAAGATCAATGCCAAGAAATAGAAAACAGTCTGAACAAGAAGAACAGCAAAAAGGCCTACCACACTGTGAAGCAGCTGACAAAGGTCTCCACGATCCAAAGCAAGTCTGGCAGAAGCTTCTTCCTTACAGAAGAACAAGAAGTCTTGGATAGATGGACAGAGTACTGCTCTGACCTTTACAACCACACACCAAACGGAGAATGAGATCCATCAGTCCTAGCATGTCCCCAGAACATAGAAGAAGAAAAAATCCTCCCAATTCTCCTAGAAGTTGAGGCAGCAGTGCAATCACTGAAGAAGGGGAATTCATTGGGAGTGGACAACATACCTCCAGAATTGCTACAAGCAGGAGGAGAAACGATGATTGATGCCCTCACCATTATCTGTAACAAGATCTGGCAGATTGGGGAGTGGCCTACACCATGGAACCAGTCGCTTGTCATCGCTCTTCCCAAAAAGTGTGACCTTCAGGAGTGTGAAAACTACCGCTCCATCAGCCTCATCAGCCATCCCAGCAAAGTCCTCCTGAAAATAATACTCAACAGGTTGAAACCCCAAGATGAACAAATCATAGCTGAAGAACAAGCAGGATTCAGGGCAGAGTGAAGTACAGTACTACTGAGCAGATTTTCAACCTCAGAATAATCTGCGAGAAATACCTACAGCACCAACAACATCTATATCATGTGTTTGTCAACTTCAAGAAAGCATTTGACCGAGTCTGTCATGCAGCTCTGTGGGCAAAAATGAGAGTGTACAATATCAGCCCTAACATTATTATGTCATCAAAAGTCTGTATAACAAGGCTACCAGTGCAGTCCTCCACAACAGCGCCATGGGGAACTGGTTCAGAACAACAATTGGTGTGCTCCAAGGATGCCTACTCTCTCCAACACTCTTCAACATCTTCCTAGAGTGCATCATGTCAGATGCTCTTTCAGATCACGAAGGCACCGTCAACATAAGGAGTAGATTGATTGATTGATTGATTGATTTATTGTTGCTTTAGGTCCAGCGGACTCTTCCGAGCCAAATCAGGACCGGACAACCCCCGATCCGCATACAAGATCTGCTGAAACAACCCCAGTGGGAAAATTGAATGCCCTCCAACGGCCAGTCACTTTACAATAAAGACATCCCACGCGGGGGACGGCTGAGGGTTGACCTCAACTACGCGAACACCCCGGTTACAAAAACAAAATAGAATACAAACATCATTATAAATCATCAAAAAAACACATACATATAAAATGCCTATAGTGCTAAATAGTACAATCATAGGAAGCCCTAGTGACCACCCGGCAGAAAGCGTCCAACACTCCCAAGCTGATCCAACAGACCTCATACACAAACAAGGAGTCTTGTCCAGGAAGAGTTTTCAAGGAAAAAGGTAGGTCATTGATCTAGCGAAGAAGAAGATAGTATAGCAGAGTGAAGGACAGAGCAGGAATAGGAAAGAGTAAATGAGGAAGACAGCGACAGTGGGAATTTAAAGCACTAAATTTCCATAAAGTGGGGATACTATTTATACTGAAAACCCCCGGCACTCCAACGGGGGTACTGTTGCCGCAGTGAATCTGTCTTGCCTATAAAGGAAAGACAGGTTTTCAACTGTGGCTTTCACTGTTCCCTTTATAGGTTTGAACAATCTACAGTGGCAAGATTGCTCATGACCCCAAGGGGTAACATAAGGAGTAGAGCAACCTCCAATCTTCGTTTTGCAGATGACATTGATGGATTGGATTGAGAGGAACAAGAACTTGAACAGCTGGTACAGAGGCTTGACACCACCTCCAGAGCCTTTGGAATGGAAATAAGTGCAGAGAAGACCAAAATGATGACCAACAACACCAATGACTTCAAAACACACATCGAAGTTCAAAGGCAAGCCTTCAACACGGTGCATAGCTTAAAATATTTAGGAGCAATTGTATCAGACAATGGGTCCCGACAGGAAGTTCTCTCCAGGATCGCACAAACAACTGCTGCCTTGACAAGGTTGATGCCCATTTGGAAAGATAGGACCATCAGTCTACACTCCAAGGTAGGGCTGCTGTGCTCCCCTTGTCATCTTCATCTTCCTATACACTGCAAAACATGGACCCTCACAGCAGATCTACAATGAAGAATACAACACATGGAGATGAGGTGCTACAGAAGACTTCTGAGCATTTCCTATACCCAGTACCTCACCAACGACGAAGTCCGACAGACCATCACACAAGCTATTGGACAACACGATGACATGCTCACAGTGGTGAAGAAACTGAATCTCTGATGTATGGGCACATCACTAGAGCATCATCCTTCGGATGAGAGTATAAACCGAGGTCTAGTCTGTGTCGTATACATTCCATCATAACGGACTTTAAAGATCCTGACGCTCATGTCCTAGATGGGTGAGTGCCGGTGACAAGAACACACACAGAATGCACCTAGGTCCTTCTCCCCAATCCCTGGCTGCCCAGGATTGTGCTCAGTTGTCTGGAGCGTTATTACGATGCGCCCAAAGGCTGCAAGTTGGCGCCTCAGGCAGCTTGAGTTAGATCCTGTATCGGCCAGCGCCTTGAACAGCTCTTGAGCTGGAAAAGCGCTATATAAGAACGATTAAATAAATAAATAAAAATAAATAAGCAGGCCTTGCAAGGCATGGTGCAAGGAGGCAGAAGAAGAGAGAGAAAAAGGGGTAGGAGGACAACATTCGATGATGAGCTGGCTTGACACTGAGCTAAGCCATGAGGGTTGCTGAGGACAGAGAAAAGATGGAAAACGCTGGTTAAACAACCATCTGTGGTTGTCCAACGACCTTTGAGTTACGGGATAGGATAGGATACAACAGGATAGGATAGGATATGAACCTCACAACAGAATCACTAAATTATCACAATACTCATCTAGAAAAGCAAAACGTTGACCAACATTTTCATTGTGCAGACAAGCATTAATATAAACTAATAATTAATAATAATAATAATAATAAATGATAATAAATGAAAATTTACATAGCGGGGTTGCCATTTCTCATAACCAATGGAAGACATATGAAAACAGTTTAAAAGGAAAACAAATAAAAAACCATCTATCTTTCCTCTCCACCTCAAGAGTCACAGTGATTAGCTGAAACTGGCCAAGCAAATAATAATACCATAGAAAGTCCTAGTGACAATTTGGCAGAAAGCGTCCAATATCCCCAAACTGACCCAACAGATCCCATACACAAATGAGGAGTTTTGGGAGAGTTTTTAAGAAAAACAGCAAGGGCCTGGTCTAGCATATACGATAGAAGACTGATAGAACATATTAGGAATTACATTACATTACATTATTATTGCTTTAGGTCCAGCGGACTCTTCCGAGCCAAATCAGGACCGGACAACCCCCGATCCACATAAAAGATCTGCTGAAACAACCCTAGTGGTAAAACTGAAAGCTCTCCACCAGCCAGTCACTTTACAATAAAGACATCCCACGCAGGGGACGCTGAGGCTGTACTCTAATTTATCGAACCCCCGTTTACAAAAACAAAATAGAATACAAACATCATTATAAATTATCAACAAAACACATACATATAAAATGCCTACATTGCTAAATAATAACATCATAGGAAGCCCTAGCGACCACCTGGCAGAAAGCATCCAATATTCCCAAGCTGATCCAACAGACCTCATACACAAATAAGGAGTCTTGTCCCGGAAGAGTTTTCAAGAAAGAAGGTAGATGACTGGTCATTACATTACATTACATAATTGTTGCTTTAGGTCCAGCAGACTCTTCCGAGCCAAATCAGGACCGGACAACCCCCAATCCGCATAAAAGATCTGCCGAAACAACCCTAGTGGGAAAACTGAATGCCCTCCACCAGCCAGTCACTTTACAATAAAGACATCCCACGCAGGGGACGGCTGAGGCTTCACCCCAACTTATCGAACCCCCGTTTACAAAAACAAAATAGAATACAAACATCATAAATTATCAACAAAACACATACATATAAAATGCCTACATTGCTAAAAATTAACATCATAGGAAGCCCTAGTGACCACCTGGCAGAAAGCGTCCAATACTCCCAAGCTGATCCAACAGACCCCATACACAAACAAGGAGTCTTGTCCCGGAAGAGTTTTCAAGAAAAAAGGTAGGAGACTGGTCTAGCGAAGAAGACGATAGTATAGCAGATTGATAGAAAAGAGCAGGAATGAGAAAGAGCAAATGAGAAAAACAGCGACAGTGGGAATTTAAAGCACTAAATTTCCAGAAAGTGGGGATACTATTTATACTGAAACCCCCTGCACCCCAACGGGGGAGATGACTGGTCTAGCGAAGAAGAAGATAGTATAGCAGATTGATAGAACAGAGCAGGAATGAGAAAGAGCAAATGAGAAAGACAGCGACAGTGGGAATTTAAAGCACTAGAAAGTGGGGATACTATTTATACTGAAACCCCCAGCACCCCAACGGGGGTTATTAGGAATGAGGAAGAACAAATGAGACTGACAGAAACAGTGGTAATTTAAAGCACTACATTTCCACAAAGAGGGGATACTGTTTATACAGAAAACCCTGGCACCCCAAAGGGGGTAGGCCAGCAAATAGTATACTTAGTAAAACTGCAACAGAAATAGTTGACCTTTAAGGAACTAGACCCATATCGACTGTGACATAACTTTTCATACGGAGCAGGGGAAAGGTAATGGAACATGCAATAAAACGATGCATAGTAAAGTTATCAATATCTGCATACTGAACATATGGCCAATGAAATGAACGTGTATAAGCATTAAGATTGAGATCATGAAATGTTTTTATTAAAATTCTTTGGCTTTCATATGTTTTTGCAGCAACAAAACAGCGCGCATTCTGACTGCGAACACAAGGAATAAAGAATTACATGCATACCCCCCTCCCTTTTACCCCCCTCCCAACCCCAGAGAAAGAAAAAAAAATTATTTAAAAAAAGTAAAATAATGTAAAAAAAAAAAAAAAAAAAAGTTTTATAAAAATTATTTTAAAATGTAAAATGTGCTTGGTGCTCTACTAACGTTTACTGTGTAATCTAATAATAATTATGATATAAAAGAATATAAATTCGAAGCTCCAGAATTTATCATGATTTACCCTTACAGAGTACAACAAAATGAGTCATTATTGTAATTATGGCACTATGATCCATTTGCCGTACAACTCAACAAATTACCTCCCCTCAGTGACCACGGCTGTGACACAAGTAACATTTCACAACGTAGCCTTGATATAATTTATTTAATAATGAACACTTATTGGCACTGAAATCTGGGATTTACCAAACTCAAACGTTCTTACACAGCGCTCTTCCAGCTCAAGGCATTGGTCGATCCGACTCAAGCTGGCTGCGGCGCCAACTTGCTGCATGAGGCGCATCATGGATGCTCAGACCACTGAGCACTACCCTGGGAGACTGGGGTTGGAAGCTAGTGCCTGCAGGCTGAGCATAGTATTTTTGTGTAGCTAGCACTCCAGTCAGGATTTTTCAAGTCTGTGAGATGGAATGCATGCACAGAAAAAGACCTTGATGTAGGCAAGACGATGTGTCGTCTCCATTGGTACACATCCGAAGGATGATTTTGTGTCTAAACCTCTGATTCTAAAATAACAAAATGAATCGCGTACAATGCTGCAAAAGTAAATTAATTATCGATTTGAAAAAAAAAAAAAAAAAGGTTCTTACTTTTTCCTACTATTAATTATTTGTAGTAAGTCTGTTACTTTGCTAGTTTAAAACAATCTCTACTCGAACAAATGCCTTTTAAAAGTCAGCATGCTACTTTCTTTGGTTGACAAAATGTATATTTTCTTCACCTGTCCATTTTCAGAACTGAAGAAGGGGAGTACCTTTAAAATAAATATTTTCAAATGTTGTGTGTTGTGTGTTCTTTTCCTTTTATATGTTCGGATCTGTAGTGAGAAACAAACGTGGTTTGCACACAAAGAAATATAAGTATGAAATAAGTGCAACAGAATAATTTTTTTTTTTAAAAGAAAAAAAAAGAAGTATCATTTGCTGCCATGACTTGAACGCAACGTACGTATAATTAGTATCTGTATGACAAAGCTGTCAACATGGGTTTCACACAGTGCTGCAGATCCGAAGCAAATCATTTATATCTCGACTAAAATAAGTGACAATGGCTATACAACATGGATACTCGTCTCGATGTTCTTTTTCTTTTATAATAATAATATTTTATATACATTACAAAAACAACATTGTTCACACAAAAATATTTTTTGTTAATATTATGAAATCTGGTGTAAGCATTATGAGATTTTTTTCTAAACACACCAACAATACATGTACACAACATTATGAACAACACTATCAATCACAGTATATAAAGAATCATTGAAACTCATTGCCCTACACTTCAGCCTAGAACTAGAAGTATGTCAAGCTTAGTTTAGACCTTCAAACAATTATTTTTTTTCACCATCAACACTTGACACAGGCAGCCAAAGACAGGGAACAAAACACACAACAAAAAACAAGAAGAAAAGAATCAATCCTTCACAGGTCTCACATAAGTATAAAAATAAAAATAAAATATTTTTTTTAAAATTGACAATATCATTACATTACATTACATTATTATTGCTTTAGGTCCAGCGGACTCTTTCGAGCCAAATCAGGACCCCGATCCGCATAAAAGATCTGCTGAAACAACCCTAGTGGTAAAACCGAAAGCTCTCCACCAGCTAGTCACTTTACAATAAAGACATCCCACGCAGGGGACGGCTGAGGCTTCACTCCAACTTATCGAACCCCCGTAGACAAAAACAAAATAGAATACAAACATCATTATAAATTATCAACAAAACACATACATATAAAATGCCTACATTGATAAATAATAACATCATAGGAAGCCCTAGTGACCACCTGACAGAAAGTGTCCAATATTCCCAAGCTGATCCAACAGACCTCATACACAAACAAAGGAGTCTTGTCCCGGAAGAGTTTTCAAGAAAAAAGGTAGGAGACTGGTCTAGCGAAGAAGACGATAGTATAGCAGATTGATAGAAAAGAGCAGGAATGAGAAAGAGCAAATGAGAAAGACAGCGACAGTGGGAATTTAAAGCACTAAATTTCCAGAAAGTGGGGATACTATTTATACTGAAACCCCCGGCACCCCCACGGGGGTAAAAAAAAACAACTGATGCACAACAGCAGATAGATTTGAAGAACCTGTGAACCATAAGAACGGTGTACTGGAAAAGAGTTACTTCAACAAACCTCCAACCAATTTCTGTACACATGATCACCAGTTTCTAACCAAGAAGGACAACATTGATCAATTTGACCAACACGCTGCAAAAATGACCAAAAAACACGTCTTTTAAAAAAAAAAAATTCTGCTGGAACAGCAAAAATGGTAAACTGACATTTGTTGTGATTCCAAGTAAGTCTAATAGACTTTGAGACAACGCAACAATTAGCTTCTTTCATTCCGAGTTCTGGCAAGAAATAAGAGTTTGTTTTTATGATAGAGATCGAATTAGTTAGTTAGTTAGTTATTCATTGCTTACAGAGTCCAGCGGACTGCAAAGAGCCGAATCAGGACCACAAATCAAAACCTCAACTTCACTGAAAGAGGACTCACCCCTGATCCACATAAAAGATCTGCCGAAACAACCATAGTGGTAACACTGAAGGCACTCTACCAGCCGGTCACTTTACAATAAAGACATCCCATTCAGGGGACGCTGAGGCTATACTCTAATTTATCGAATCCCCGTTTACAAAAACAAAATAGAATACAAACATCATTATAAAATATGAAGAAAATAAATACATATAAAATGCCTACATTGCCAAAAAATAACATCATAGGAAGCCCCAGTGACCATTTGGCAGAAAGCGTCCAATATTTCCAAGCTGATCCAACAGACCTCACACACAAATGAGGAGTTTTGTCCCAGAAGAGTTTTCAAGAAAAAAAGTAGGTGACTGGTCTAGCGAAGAAGAAGATAGTATATTAGATTGATAGAACAGAGTAGGAATGAGAAAGAACAAAGGAGAAAGACAGCTATAGTGGAAATTTAAAGCACTATATTTCCAGAAAGTGGTGATACTATTTATACTGAAACCCCCGGCACCCCTATGGGGTGTGACAGAGATCGAATGACAAACAAAACATAAAACACAAAACTTAACACTATTTTCTCTTACAATGACACGACTAGATTAACATAAAAAGGTCAACCATGAAAGCTTAAATGCACTGTCTGATCTTATGATGAACAAACAAACACAAACGTTCCTTTCTAAATTCCAAGTCTTCTTATTGTGAGGCAGGGATCAGAGATAGACACTGCTTTGAAACACACATCACCATTATTAACACGGCCAGGAAAAATAATGTAAAATAACTGTCAGAATATCCTTTGCAATCCTTTTTTATGCCACTGTGCTTGGCAAATAAACTTCATTGATGTTGATACCATTATGACATTTTAGTCTATGAAAAAAACAACAACAAAAACCAAACAACAATGTGCTGATGTGGTTCATTTAAAAACTGCAACCAGGTGTGCCTTGGTTTCACACTGCGACAGACTTAGGAAACTCGCCCACAAAATATAAATAAACCCAATCTCATGGCTGACAAAATATTATGTCTTTACAAATGCCCCATATAAACAAAATGGTTCAAAGTTTCAGTCACATGATATCAAACAACAAGAAAATCATGATGAAACTTTGCACACTGAGCAAACAAAACTCTGAAAAACAAATAATGTATTTTTACCTTTATCTATATATATATATATATGTATATTTCTATATCTATAGCTATATACAGGGTGGCCCAAAACAAGGTTTACAGTTATTAAACTACCTTTTTCATGAAGTTACTTGCTTAATAATACTAATATAAAACATTCCTCAGAACTTACATAAAAAGCTTTTTCCTTGCTGATTGTTAACAGAGCTTATTCTAGGATTTTGAAGAAGTGGGGGCAGGCCCCCCTTCCTTGAAAGAAAGGGGGGGATTAGGCCCCCCTCTGACCAAAACAGTGGGGGCGTCTTCTCGGCATATGTAGGGTGTACACACAAACAAATATCCATATCTGTTTTCTCCCGTGATGTTCCCGGATAAACTGTGAAACAGTCAAGTGTCGCATTCTCTCCAAACAGTAAGTACACACAAATCGCAGACAAAATATATCACAAACTTGTATCTGTAACCTTGCTTTCACAACTGTTGCATAAAAGCTCTGCTATTTTAGAAGATCAGTCATGGGAAAACAGTGTGACTGTTTTCTTCACAGTTCCTCCACTGAATTCGAAGTCAAAAAGCGTGCGCTTTTTCGAAGCCATTCTGATTCTGATTGTAAACCAGTTCCAACCGGTCACGTTCATCGATGCCACGCTCAGAAGAAAGGTGATTGGTAAAAAAGAATAGCATCGGCCAATGAAAATTTGAGACACATCGCATATACAAGAGAGCAACTTCCGTTTAACTCCAGTTTCCGCTACGCCCTAGCAGACGACAGAAACGTCACAGTAAAGCCTGCTTCGATCAAGACATGTAGCAAGATATTTTTAATCTCCGCGGGATCGCGAACGCGCTCATCGAATTTCTTTGCGGGAAAAAAACTTTTTGTGCGTGATCCCGCGCATCCCGCGCCCTAGAATAAGCTCTGTGTTAACAGGTATCATGAATTTCCCGCTGTTCTAGTGTTGAATTTTCAAATAAATAGTCTACATGATAACTGTAAACCTACTTTGGGCCACTCTGCATATATATATATATATATATATATATATATGGTAAAACTTACCCTCTAACCATAACACTGTACAATATTTCATTTCGTTAGTGAGTGAATACAAAATGCTGCTCAAAAGTACACATAATGATTATTTCATGAAAACAGTAAAGACATATTGCTAGCTGAATTAGTTATTGCTAGACAAAGCATCAGTCCAATCTGTGCAAATGGCAGCACAAGTTCCCAGCACTGGCAGCCCCAATGTACAAGAACATGTTGTCACAGCTTCTAGGGTCTGATTTTGACAACAGAAATGCTTTCTATACATGGCATAATTACAAATAACAATAAGACACTATTGCTTACCAAAAATGTTTAAAAAGTCCAAGTCAGTGAAAAGACTTGAACCCCAAACATCAGAACCTATTGAAGCCAAATAATGTTTTTAATGTGAAAGAGGAACAACTGTCCCCCGATAGATCCCAACTTAAAATAAGGTTTTGGGCAGAGGGACTATATAAGTGTGAAGTTGAAGATTTTCTACAGCAGATTGCCAGCTTTCAAGAACCATAGCTTTCACAGTTCCAATTTCCTATTAGTGTGCAATATGCCGGAAGGTTTTCACAAAGTCTTCAACCATGGGAGTTGTTCACCAAACCAACACAATTCTGAAGAACATTAAAAAAACTAGTTAGCTAAATATGGGCTTAAAACAAAAGCTAACGTTTCCTTAAGCAGCACAAGCAAGAACGTCATAATAAATGATGATTTCACACAATCAGTCCTGAGCTAAATAAAGTGAACGGGCGTCCGTTTTTAATGATCTAGTTATCAACATCCTGAGCTAAATACAAACACCACCTTTCAGTTTACTTAATTACCCTTATGGCAGCTTGTCAACATAATTACCTATAAGGACTACACAACAATCACAAGTTATAGTATCACCATCACGACACAAAACAAGGAAGCTGTTCAACAAACTAGTCATTCACACTCAACAGCCATCATTTTAACAAAAACATTCTTTAGTATGTGTGGTTTATATATTGTGCTTGATTATAGTATTGTGTCAGATATGAGATTCTCAGTAAAGATGTGGTTTTTTACGCATCAACACCTAATTTATACCATTCAGCCCCTGCAATCAAACTGGTGTTGTACTATCATCAAACTATTTTATCCAGACTTATCCGTTTCTTCATAATGTTTCCATAGCTGTCTTCAGCCAGCACCACCACCACCGAGCACTTGTCAGGCACGTGTTTCAAGCGCGATCGTTGAGCATGAAGTTGGTAGGGGGCGTCTCGCTGAGAAACTCCCAGTGGTGGAACACCATGCCGTCTGCATCATTGCGCAGCTCCACCAGGCGAAGACCGCTGTCCGACTTGATGTTTAGTCTGAAAAATTACAGTTGCAGTGACTATAAACATGCCCAATGTGACTGAAGTTTGTTAAACGATGAGAAAAAACGAACAGTGACATGACAAGCCAACAATTAATCTTCCCTGTTGGTAAATAAAATATGCTAGTTCCATGCAAGCTAAACAGACAAAGACAATTTCTTTCCTGAACTCTAGGCAAAAGGGTAAGGTGTTCTCCAAACCTTTCAGTCATCAGGAAGAGAGGCATTTGGGGCCTCCCTTTTTGGGGGGACAGCTTCAAGAGAGGGGTGCACACCTGCTTTCCCTTATTGCCTTATTTGTACTGCACTTCTGAACAGAGCCAGCTGCTACCCATTCCCAGTTGGCTGGATGGACTGGGGTGTATAGTGTGCAGTTACATTCTAGAGTCGTTCAGTGGTTGCATCCATATGCTGTGTCACCATCCAAGCAGTAACCAGGACAGAGGTTGCTGAACAAAACACTTCTAGCTTATGACCAAACTATGGCACTACTGCGCTGTTCCCTCTACAAGGCTTAAAACATACACCTGTAGTACTAATAAGGCTAACGATAGATCTCTTACACACACAGATCTATGTACCAACCAGGCAGGCTTGCACAGTTAACAATACAAATGAATTTGATGAACTTACCCCTCCAAAGTAGGATTCTTTCGTGGGTCATGAGGATCAGGTTTATTGAACCACCTAGAGACACATAAATCATCTAGTGACACATAAACCACCTAGTGACACATAAATCAACAAACAAAATGACAGCAAAACAGTAAGATCTAACTGATATGAACACTCATGATCTGTCCTTCCATATCTGTGCTTTAAAAGCTAAACAGTACTATTAAATAGAATGATTTTGCAAATTGACAATAAACACGATTCTCTTTCCCGTGCAGAAGATTGCATCAACTGTAATGACCAATACTGTCATCACAAATGCACACACAAACGTGCAATAGGCTAGCGTTCCAAGTGTCTGACAAAGTTTCCTTTAAAATTAACATTTTCAGGTTCTATTGCATAAATCTTGCAAAGATTTTCCTAATCTGAAACTTTAGTTCAACAGTTGCCCACAGAAAATGTTACTGCGGCACTAGACAGTGGCAAGGGGAAAAGAAATGCACAGAAAATGCAGCATGGTAAAAGTTAGCCCTAAGCTAGTTACTGATCACCGCTCAAGACGCTAGAGTGTCAACCTACCCAAACAACATGGACAGCTACTAATAATGACCAACATTTGGGAGGGAGATAATCCTGTCAAAGTTGGACCCTATAGTAGTTGTGGGATGTAATAAACAAGAGTGAAGGGAACTGCAACTACATTGACCGATACGGAGCGCACCTGGACAGGAGACAGTCTTTTCACTTTGCCCCTACTGTAGTGAGCCGCTAAGTCAAACACTGACGTTAGCTGGTGTGCGCACAACCACAAATTCTCTCTCTTTGAAAGGGAGACAAAATACTTTTTAATGAGTGTGATTGTCTCACCTATGAGAGTAGAACCGCAGTTAAATGATAGCATCCTGGACATAATCCTTATTGGAAGCCATCATCCTGGGATAAAGGTGAAAGCAGGACAAATCTAATTGTGCCATAGATACAGACGACCATTCCCCCATGTACTCAGCTCGTCAGTGTATAAGCTGGGCTCGGTGAAAATCAAGCGTATCATTTTCAATAGCATACGCAAAAGCTTGAGTGTAAGTCCGCAGGGAAATCATCTTCATGCGAAACAAATATCCATACATTGGCTGGCGGGCAACAGAAATGGGAAGGAACCTTTTTGAAAGAGAATTCATCGCCAAAACTTATTGATAAAACCTAGGGTTGCAGGGTGGGTTGGTTTCTAACAAGGTTATAGTGAAAGAACTGAGCCAGAATGAACAAGGGAATACTGTAGGATGTTATTGTCTTGCCTATGTGCCCTCTCTCTTGTGTTGTGTGTTGATAGACAGGGTTTTCACTCCCTCCCTTCTCCCTCCAAAGACTTTGTGTTAGGAAAGGTGCTATACAAATGACTTGCACATTGTTAATGTCACTGGTATTGCGTTCAGCGTAGCTGAGACTCGCCCAGGCTTACACTTACCTCTCACTAGTATTTGGCATTAGCAGAGTTGCCAACCCCCCAAAAAAATTTTCAGTAGTAAAAATTCTGAATTTCAGTAGTTTTATGACATTTTCAGTAGCCATACGTCCTCGCATTTTTTTTTAACGAAGACATGCATACACAGTCTGCAACGAAGGTCGTGAAGAGTGTTTCCGCACGAATTATTGAGAGATCCATATCGGGCTTGAAGAAGGTGGCTACCGACTAAACAGGGACTAACTTTTCTGGATCAGGGCAACGACTTTTGTGACGGTTGCCATTGACGTGTCGCGTCACATTGTGGAAGCCGCCATGTTGAATGCTAAAATCTGCCAAGCACGCTGTACAATACACGCTGTGTTTTGATCTCGATGACGCAGTGATGCACGGAAATTTTTCAGAATACTCTTTCCTGTACTCTTGATTTGCTGTCCTCTTCTTTTTTTCTGGGCTTTCATCGCTAGTTTTCTTTCTTTTTGGCATCATGGATTCAAAATACGCAGCACACAAACTTTTCTTCTCGCGCTGTAGAACGTGACCCGGAAACGAAAGTGTCACAGAAAGGTCGAGGTTTTGTGCTGTTTGCAAAACCACTTCACGGTGATTGGTCGAATTTCCTAACATGCACTGGGAGCGTGATCTATTACACCGTGCACGTAAACCGAATGACCGTGACCTTGAGGTGATACGGGAGGCACAGGCGCTCAATAAAACTCGTTAAAACTGTAATACTATCGTCGAAAATTGACTTTCCGTAGTAAATTTTCGATTTGCGTAGCTCCGTAGCCGCGTATTCATTTCCGGAGTAAACTACGGAAATTCCGTAGTGGTTGGCAACCCTGCATTAGTAACCAGCGAGTGTAAGCCTCGGTTGATCCTCAGCTAAGTTGTGTGCTGCTGTTACTATCTGCTGTACCCACCTGTGGAAGCGCAGGAGAACAGCGGAGGACCGGGACCAGTGGGCTCCGGCGTCACAGAACTGCACGCTGGGTAGAACCTGAGCTGGTGTGAGGTCCTCAGCTGGGGAGTTCGGCAGTGTGGAGGGGGTGGTGTCAGTGGGGGACAGGCTGGACGTCGAGCTGTGGCTGTGGGTGGAGATGGAGCTAGGCCGACGCTCTGTTCAAAGGGAGGTACACAGTAAGCAAGTTGCAATACAAATTAATTAGTAGTAAAGCCCTGTGGACAGGAAAGCACACAGCACAGTTGGTAAGGTAACTCCTGAGCCAAGCTTTCAGCAAAATACAATCTGTTATTCTGCTGCCTTTTATCCCCTTCAAGTGAAACCTTTTAGAGGAGGGAGAGAGAGAGAGACAGAGAGAGAGAGACAGAGACAGAGACAGAGAGAGAGACACCCTACCCTACACCTCTGCCTCTTTTTGCCATCAAACACTTTGAACCCTTCTTCTAGTATGTCACTTAAAACAGCATAATGATAATAACAACAACAACAACAACAACAACAACAACAATAATAATAATAATAATAATAATAATAATAATAATAATAATAATAATAATAATAATAATAATAATAATAATAATTTTAATACAGGATGCTATCACCAGCCTTTTAATCAACTTACCTCAAAGCCACAATAGAAATCATTTTAATTTTTTTAAAAAAATTTAAGATGCATGACCAAGAAGTTGCTGAATCAGAACTAGTATCCGTGACATCACAATATCACAATAATGATAAGCAATTTAAACAGCACTGAAGACAGATGGAAGCAATTATTATATATATAGAAAGGGCAAATACACAGAGTGGTGAAAACAAATTCCATACACTGCACACCACTTACATTAAATTCAACATTCAGATTAACCAAAACAAATTATACTTTAAAAACTTAAAACTACAGAAACAAAGAAACAAATGGGAGTTGGCTGTCTATACCAAAGAAGAAGAAAAACATATGGGGACAAAAATATACAAAAAGTATTAACCCAAACTCCAAAACCATAGAAGGGACTGCTAATTTACTGATAACAAAAATTCCCCATAATGGTATCACAAGTATTCACAAATGACAGTCTGCAGTGCAAAGGATTGGCTATGGCTATTGGTTAACAACATTTGACTACCACACAGCAGCATGGCTAGAGAGCAGTTAGCAAAGTGGGTAGTACTATAGTGCCAAGCCAATAGGCAATAAGCAAGTCGTACCTTTGGCGATACTGCCCACCAGGGAGCCATCAGAGCTAACAGTCAGCTCCGTCACAACCTCTCCCTGAGAATCCTGGGAAATGATGCGGTGGACCTCGCTGCCATCATAATTTTTGACGGAGAAGGTGAGCGAGGGAGATTTGACAGGCTTGAACGCGTTTTCCACCTTGACCACAAGAGGGGGAGGGGCGATGTACATCACCTGGACCTGCTCTGCACTGCTGGACCTGGGCGATGGGCCGTCAAACACCTGAAAGTTTCATAGCGCAAGCACAGTTTACACATATAACCTTTTGGTACAGTGATGTCCAATACTCTTTAAAGATGTTTGAGGCTACAAGTTTCAAGGAGAATGAGGGGGAGGAAATCTATATCAGCTAAATCAAACCCTAAGCACTATTATTTACTGAAGACAAGAATGTCATAGCTTTAATGGGGTCCTATCCTGTCCTATCCTATCCCGTAACCCGAAGGTCAATGGGGCACCACAGATGATCGTTTAACCAGCGTACGCCATCTTTCTCTGTCCTCAGCAACCCTCATGGCTTCGCTCAGTGTCAAGCCAGTCCATTCATTTCTCGAATGCTGTCCTCCAACCTCTTTTTCTGTCTCCCTCTTCTTCTGCCTGCTTGCACCGTGCCTTACAGGATGGTCTTTGCAAGGCCTGAAGCTCTGGTGATGTGGCCATACCATCGGAGTTTCAGTTTCTTCAACAATGTGAACATGTCATCGTGTTTTCCAATGGCTTGTGTGATGGTCTGTTGGACTTCGTTGTTGGGTGATATGCTGGGTATAGGAAATGCCCAGAAGTCTTCTGTAGCACCTCATCTCCATGCTTTTTATTCTTCATTTTAAATCTGCTGTGAGGGTCCATGTTTCGCAAGCGTATAGGAAGATGGAGATGACAAGGGAGCGCAGCAGCTTTACCTTGGAATGTAGACTGATGGGCCCGTCTTTCCAAATGGGCTTCAACCTTGTTAGGGGTGATAACCACTATTTTGTTTTCTTCCGTATCACTGTTTGTAATTAGATACAGACGGCATTTTTTGATTGAAGCAACGTTAAGTTACTAAACTATCCCTCCTTCACAACTTATTTCCACAAAGACTCAAACTGTTTGTATGTTATAAACAAGAAAACTAAATTCATTTTAAACAAGGGTTAGTGTAGTTTAGCCATTGCTGGCAGGCCATTTTCAAATTCATGTGTCTATTGATCCTCTTTACCCTCTCCCTTCACCTCTATCTCTCTCTTCCCCCCCCCCCCACCCTCCATACACCATACTCACTCTCTCTCTCTTTCAGACAAATGATGGATGTGTTCCATTAGGTAAAGGGTGAAAAAGTCTAGGGGAAGCCTGCAAGTGCACACGCAACAGCGGCAGCACCATTATTCACACATCACGAGGTCTTAGGGAGAAAAAAATCCCAACTCTCCTATAAGCCCTACAACCCAAGATTTGGCTACTCACACCCTTCCTGTTCTCCCTCCCTTCTTCCAACACCATATCACACACCCATCTCCCATTCCTCTGACCCACCTCCTTCATCCACCCATTAATTCCAACCCCCTCCCCTACCCATCCCCACACCTATTTCTAAAATCAATATGACCCAAAAATATACCACATTCAAAAAGAACCTAAATATATACTAGATGAACCGCCATGATTGCCATGTTCATGAAATTAACAATAATGTGTAGGATAACGAAGATTCTTTCCCTGATAATAAATGAACAATTTGCGGGACCCTATAATACTGATGAATCTCCATGATCGCAAACTGGAAAATATGACTGAAATAAGGAATAAATGAAGCTTCATTCACGGAGGATATAGCTGTTCCCTAACTGCCATCCAGCAGACAATAGTCGTATTGACAAGTTACAGAAAATAATGACCTGTTAGCGGGGTTCATCTCAATCTCAATCAATGATAAATTTAGTATTGTTCAGTGGAATTGCAGATCTATATCCACAAATGTACACTCTTTACAACAATATGTAGCAACAAACCAACATCATGTTCTTGCACTGCAGTCATTGAATGTAAAAAGGAAGAAACTTCCTAAGATTGAAGGCTACTTTTTTCCACCAGTAACACCATTTATTACACAGAATACAAAAGTAAGCGTTGCGATATACATTAGGAAAGATATGGATTACGTCACATGCAAGTCTCCCATTCCAAAAGATTTAAATGATGTGTATTCAGTAGCCGTGAAAGTAAAAATTCATGATCAAATGTATGTTACTATCACGTCTGTTTATTATCCATTAGGACCAGATGATTTTAATACTGAATGGTTACAATCAATTGATATAAATGAAAATTGTATTATAGTTGGTGATTTCAATGCTCATTCAACACTTTGGGATAAAGGATGTAATTATAATACAAATAATCGTTTTATTGAAAATATAATTACTTCTGGTCTTATATTGTTAAATGATGGTAGAATAACAAGGATTCCTGACATAGCAACACACCAACCTTCTGCCATTGATCTAACGTTTGTATCGCCTGATTTGGCAATAGACAGTATATGGGAAGTGGACTCTGATTCATTAGGTAGTGACCATCTACCAGTTTTAACTGTAATAAATGAAAAGCCAGAGGTACAAATAGAAGATGATATTATACCAAAATATATTTATACTCGTGCAGATTGGAATCTGTATCAAATGCATTTATTGAACTCTGAAGATGACTTTCTACAAAATGAAGATATCAATGCAATTTATACAGGTTTTACAAAAACAATATTGTCTGCAGCTAATAAGTCTATACCTATTAAGAGAAATTCTGTAAAGAAAAAACACAGTGGTAATATTTGGTGGAATCAAGCATGTGCAGATGCAGTTAAGGAAAAAAAGAATACATTTAAGAATTGGATAAAATGTAGATCTGTTTCCGCACATAGGCACATGAAATGTGCAAAAATTAATTGTAATAAAATTATAGCATCAGCAAAGAAACAATATTGGGAAGATTTTTGTAAAAAAGAAATATCAAATACATGTAATGTTAATAATGTTTGGAAAAAAAGTAAAAGAAATGAAAAATGGCTTTCAGCTTCCTAAGTGTCCCATAAAAATAACTAACAAACTATTTTCTTCTCCAAAGGAGAAATCTGAAGAATTTGGAAAACTTTTTGCAAATGCAAGCAATACTAGTAGTCTAATTAAAGATGAGTTTGAAAAAAGAAAACATGAAGAAAAATCAGAAAATTATAAAGAACCTAATTCAGATAATTCTTTATTTATGAATTCTAGGATATCAATAACAGAGGTTACAGATGCTTTAAATTATCTTGGCACTAAAAAATCTGCAGTTGGTCCAGATGGGTTATCATACATTTTGCTAAAGCACATGCCTTTAAAATGGATACAACATTTTCTCCATATTATCAATAAATGTTGGGAAGATAATGTGTTGCCTGATATTTGGAAAACATCAATAATTATTCCACTTTTAAAAACAGGGAAAAATCGACACGAATCCTCAAGTTATCGCCCCATTGCATTAACATCACATGCTGGTAAAATTATGGAAAAAAATTATAATGAATAGATTATCATACTATTGTGAAAAAAATAAAGTAATTCCAGAAAATCAGGCTGGTTTTAAAAAAGGCAGATCAACAGTAGACCATTTAGTGAAATTAACAACACACATTAAGAAACAATTCGCTAGAAGGAAAAATATATTAGCTACATTTTTTTACGTAAAAAAAGCTTAGAATTCGAGTTTGGCATGCTCGACTTTTATACAAATTAAAAAATATAGGGCTTTCTGGAAATATTTTTCATTATATTAAAGGGTTTTTGCATGGAAGAAAAATAATGGCCAAAGTAGGTCACTCTTATTCTTCTACATATAATATTAACATGGGTATACCACAAGGCTCTATAATTTCACCTCTTTTATTCACTATTTTGTTACATGACTTACCTCAATTTGTAAGTAATAAAATTAATCTAGTTCAATATGCTGACGATATTGCAATATGGGTAAATGTATCTTTAAAAAGAAAAACTTCTATATATGAAATAAAACATATTCAAAAGATATATCAAAATGAACTGAACAATATTGATATTTACATGAAGGATAATGGATTGGAATTATCAGAAGAAAAAACAAACATGATCTTGTTTAATAATGGGATTAACCCCAAATGTTTGCCAAAATTTTATATTGGTATCAAACAATTGAAATATGTACAGGAAATAAAATTTCTCGGGGTATATTTTACATCTAAATTAAGTTGGAAAAAACATATACATTATTTGTTGGAAAAGGCCGTTAAAAGTTTAAATTTAATAAAGATTATAAGCTTCCAAAAATGGGGACGTGATACTAAAACTCTCATTCATCTTGTGTGCATGCTTGTCAGATCTAAATTAACGTATGGACAAGAGGTATATTTTTCGGCACCAAAATATTTACTGAAACAACTCCAGAGTATGGACAGCAAAGCAATTAAAATTGTTATGGGTATTCCAGTACACACAAAAACTGACGATGCTTATAAAGCAGCTGGAGTATTACCATTAAATGAGTGGAGAAAATTATCATGCGCTAAATATATAGTTAGAGCCTCTGCTGTAGAAAATTTCACTGATACGGAACTAGAAGTAAGATCTGATTTAGATTATCCAAAAAGAGCACAGGGTATCAGTTATTTACAAACAATAGCAACTTATACAAATGAACTTTTACAGGGATCAAATTTATTTCCTAATTCAATCTATAAAAAAATACCACAAATGCCTATACCAATATGGGAATTTAAGCGAGCAAACTTTGATTATGAATATACTGCTATACGGAAAAAAGAAAATGGATTTTTGTTAGCAACAGAAGCTTATGAACATATAGATAAAAAATATTATTCTTATTTGCAAATTTATACTGATGGTTCTGTTTTAGATACAGGCCAAACTGGGGCTGGTTATGTTATACCTGCTTTAAAAATTAGTGAATCTTTGTATTTAGGTAAAGATCGTTCAATTTATACTGCAGAACTTACCGCAGTTCTTATGGCATTAAATAAAATCTTAAGTCAACAAAAGACATTTTTTAATATATTATTATGTGTAGACTCCAAATCTGTTCTTCAGAGTCTGGACTCTAATATTTATAAAAACAGAGGTGATATTATATATGAAATAAAATATCTTATACATTGCTTAATTATTAATGGCACAAATGTTCATTTTTGTTGGATACCATCTCATTGTGGTTTAAATAATAATGATTGGGCAGACAGGAAAGCAAAAGAAGGGGCGAACAATCAACACAACGTTAGCCATATTGACATCCCCTTATCAACAAAAGAAATTTATAGTATAATCGAAAAGAAAATTAAAAAAAAATTTCCGTTAAAAATAATACATAGTGATAATTCCCAGTATCCTCGAGCAATAACCTCTTTAGCACATCGTCTTGCTTTAAATTCTTGGAGAACAAAGTATTGCAAGGATATTGTTTGCATTTGCAATGAAAATTTAACTATAAATCATATCATTCATGATTGCAGGGTAATAACACAATATATTCCACAGAACATTCATAATGTTCAAAATAAAAATAGTAAATATTGGATTACCATCGCTAAATCTATAATTTATAGTCCTGTAGGTCATTTGTTATAAAAATTGCAAGTTTATTCTGATTCGTATATGACAATCTCACAAAATTGACTTTTCTGTACATGAACATTTCACAAGTTTGACATGTTCCATAGTAATTTTTTATTTGTTTTAAAGAGTTTTAAAATATTGTTTGAATACTTAAATTTTATTTAATTTTATTTCATGTTATGTTATTGTACCATTTTTTTTAAATGTTTTTTCCTTTCCCACATCCATGTAGTGCATATCCTTTTCCCCCCCCCCCCCCCCCCCCCCCCACCCACCCCCCCCCACCTTCCTTTTATTTTCTTGTCTAAAATCACTTCGGTGAATAGACGTTAAATGAAATAAACAAACAAACAAACATCATCTCAATCTTACTCTCCAACTTGGCTGTTGGCTGACCAATGGGAGCATGTCTATGTTTCCCCAGGTTTATGTTCTCCCACATAAGCTTGTGACAGGCCTGGGGAAAACTAGACCTGGGTGAATATAGATTTGGACCACGATTTGAGGGAACATAGGTCTGTGGAAACCCATAATTTTCATTTCATTGTGCAGTCCAATTCACTAAATGAATCCTCCGCTAGCTATCTCACAGTGTCAGTGCACAATGACCACTGCTGCTTTCCCTTGGCTTACCAATCTCATCAGCTGCTGGGTGCCCCCTATCAATCTCATTTGTTTCTGGAGTTGATTTTGTTTCACTATCAAGCAAGAAATTCATTCACCCTGGCTGGAAATTCACAAAAGCTTATCAAACTGAGCGAGTTCTCAGAAGGAGATCTTTCAATAATTCATCCCCAATCTTTCTATTTACAACTCAAATGGATTGTGCTCATTGTGCTCTCAGTCAGCTCGCTGAGCGCTGTCAATATTGAACTAAAGCACACACAGACCTGGCTTTATCTGGAATTGGCTCTTTATTTTCAAGACATAAATACGTTCACCTAATTAGTATATAATGATGTCCTGCCCTTGGAACGATGTTGATTGATAAAGTCTTCATGTTTGTACATACTGTGCAAATGGGCAACTTGATAGTCCACAAAGTCAGCTTAAACTACATTTTGGGGTTATTCAATATGGCCATATATTACAGAGCTACAACAGAAATCCACAACTCTGAGAGAGAGAGAGAGAGAGAGAGAGAGAGAGAGAGAGAGAGAGAGAGAGAGAGAGAGAGACAGACAGAGACAGAGAGACAGAGACATAGAGAGAGAGAGAGAGAGAGAGAGAGAGAGAGAGAGAGAGAGAGAGAGAGAGAGAGAGAGAGAGAGAGAGAGAGAGTTATCTTTCCTATTACTCCATAGAATATTACAATAGTGCATATAAGGACAATGACCTGGACGAGTTTACCACTGCAACTGTCCCATCTTCATACAGAAAAGAGACTTTGCCCCAGACTATTGCCACGTGCATGTATGTGTTGACAAGTGTCATATGGTTGACTTGGCAATAAAAAGTCTGGTATCTGTTGTACACGCGACTTGATTGTGGCCCTAACGCTTACCCTCTTGTAGGGACTGCCATAGCAGACGTCCTTGTATCTCTTTTGCTGAATGTCCAGGCTACTCCCCGCCCCCGGCACCGCTATCCCCACGCTCCCTCCTCCTCCCCCAGCACCCAGGGCGTCCTCCAGGCTGCTGATGGATGAGGCACGCGACACGTTGCTGCTGCCGCTGCAGGAGGAAGAATAACGCTGCCGCTCCACGCTGCCTGCTCGGCTGCCTCGGCTGCGCTGAATGATGAACACCTTCACAAAATACAAAGACGCAGCTCATCAGACTAATAATTCCTGCGGCGCAGCTGAGACTAGGCAAGGCTTTCTCACTCTCTCAAGTTAAAGAGAGAATAATATAAATGAATTGAAGCCGCAGTGAACTGCTTTCAGTGTTCAGGAAACCCTATAACGGTAAAAACAAAGTGATAAAGACCAAACACGACAGACCCATTGCTGCTATTGACAAGGTTGATCCAAACGGGATACTTGAACTTCTTAAAGATTTAAAAAAATAATAATAATAATAATAATAACGCTCAGGAGTAGGCCTGAGATTTACGACACACACTATGCAGGCTGACCTTATGGAGGTCGTCGAAGCCTCTGGCCATGACCCCGGTGAGTGTGTGGGCCAGGTCAAACGTGTGTCCCAACTCATGGAGCGAGGCCCCCAGTCCCGTCACGTAGTTGGCCCAGAAGTATTCCCTGAAACACAAGACCAATCGGGCAGATTGAATGCATGAAGTGCCACTGACGTTCACATCAACGTTCTTTTTTTTTTTCTTTTTTTTTTTCAAGAAAGGAGAGAGTGGTGGGAATGGGAGGGACGGTAGACAGGAGTGTGTGTGGGGGTGGGTGGGTGAGAGGGAGAGTGGAGGGTGCAGTGGGAGGTCGTGTCGTGGGAAATTTAATCGGGAAGAGGACCAACCACCCCCTCCCTCCCTCCCATCTCCCTAAAGCTGATCTCGTCAGCCCCTCTTTCGCAGCTCATTCTTTACTTCTCCGTCATCTTTTGTTAATAGGCCACAGTGAAATCCTCTTCCAGAGTGCGGCGGTGAGAGAAGCGACCAGTGACAGGCTATTGACTGGGTCACTGGGCGTGTAATGCTGTCTTTTAGCATGACTCTGTCTGGCGGTAGTGGCGGAAATAATGCTTTGAGCATCACAGTCTAATGAGCTGGCCTCCCTCCCCCCTCCCCAGCGTATTGATCTCTTACCACTCGCATGTGAATTTGGCTGTAGCGAGTTTTTATTGGCACGATGTGTTGCAGAAAGTGTATGTATGCACGCTTAACACTCTAGAAACAAAACCTAGAGAAATTTGGAGGGGGGAGGGGAATGATAAAATGACATCATGTCAACGTCAGAAGTAACATGCAATGCATTTTATGAGGAAAAAACAGAAGGTCAAAGTCCATATCACTCACATGCTCTTTACGGAACTTGCCATATTTAACATGAAAATGAGTGCCCAGAAAACGAAATGAAACAGTGGCGCATTACAATGCAAAGTAATACCGACATTGACATTTCGATGCTCTTGACCTTGAGATGAGCTTGACTTCTGGTTCAAAATATATTCATATAGAATGGAATAAAATACTGCCAAAGTATTATGCTCCCCCCAATAAAAACCACACACAGTGACTTTGGGATGACCTTGACCTTCAGGGACCTTGGGATGACCTTGACCTTCACATGACCTCAAATGCTTATTATGCATGATCAAATAACACAATGTTGCAAACTTTGGGTTAACTATAGAGAAATTTTACTGTACGATGAAATATGTGTTAAATGTTTTTGTTAGTTAGGTACTCATTGTTTATAGGGTCCAGTGGATTGCAAAGAGCCGAATCAGGACCACAACTTGATTGAAAGAGGACTCACTCCTGATCCGTATAAAATATCTGCTGAAACAACCCTTGAAACCACCCTAATGGTAACAATAAAAGCACTCCACCAGCCGCTAACTTTACAATAAAGGCATCCCATGCAGTGGACGCTTAGGCTTTTCTCTAATTTATCGAACCTCTGTTTACGCAAAAACAAAATAGAATATAAACATCATTATAAAATATTAACAAAACACATACATGTAAAATGCCTCAATTGCTAAATAATAATACCATAGAAAGCCCTAGTGACCATTTGGCAGAAGGCGTCCAATATCCCCAAGCTGACACAACAGACTCCAAACACAAATGAGGGGTTTGGGGAGAGTTTTAAAGAAAAAAATATAGGTGACTGGTCTAGCGAAGAAGATACAAGATTGATAGAACAGATTAGAAACGAGAAAGAACAAATGAGAATGACAGAAACAGTGGCAATTTAAAACCCAAATTTTTCACAAAGTGGGGATACTATTTATACAGAAAATAACAGCGCCCCAACAAGTTTTGAATGTTTTTGTAAGGTCCAAAAGGACCTTGACGTTCAAGATCAATGCACAAGCGGAACATATATGAAAGATCAGTATAATATATCTAATTACAACAAGTATGGACTTTTCATAGTTTAGGATCAAGATCACTTCAAAGTACACATAACTGACTTTGGACAACTCCAGTGACCTTGACCTTGGAGTGAGGTGGCCAAATGTGAAAGTATGTGTACAGTATGTGTATCTCATTGATATATATAGTGCATAAAACAATCAAACGTTCAATATTAATAACTTATGGAAAAAGTCAAATTTTGATAAATGTCATTTTTTGACTAACATTTGTTGACCTTGTGACCATGAACTTGAAGTGAAGTCATTCATTCACTGATCATGTTCGAGGTTTTATGGATATACACACCATCTTGCCAAGTTTGGTTATGATAGTTTAAATAGGTTCTGAAATATACAGCCGCTTGCACGTTTTGTACAGACGAATGGGGGACAGACGTACGAAAAAACGGGTAATTTTTATTTTTTTTAATTATTAATTTTTAATGTCATTTTTTTTTAATATTTAGGACTTAACTTGCACAGATTTGCAAAACCTTGGGAGACAAAAAATGTTTTAGGGAGTTAGCACACAGACACAGGCAGAAGAAGAGGGAGACAGAAAAAGAGGTGGGAAAACAGCATTCGAGAATGGACTGGTTTGACACTGAACGAAGCCATGAGGACTGCTGAGAACAGAGAAAGATGGAGTACGCTGGTTAAACGATCGTCTGTGGTGCCCCAACGACCTTTGAGTTACGGGATGGGATAGGACACAGACTCACTTTGCTATGCATTTGATTACAAAAAAATTCCTTCAATTAGTTTCAAAAGTTACGGAATGTCTCATTCGTAGCTCCGAGACAAAACAAGCCAGATTTTAGTAGTTTAAATCGAGTTCTGCAAAAACACCTTCTAGCACCAAACCTGGCATAGATTGATACAATCTTCGAAAACCGTAACGTTCCAGTTCTAATGTCCAATATACACAGAGATGCCTCTCTCTCAGAGAGACTGTCCCATCAGATAAGAACTGGACTCCATGGCCTGTATATGCTCCTAAATACCGACCGCATTTCTTTTCCTTTTCTTTTCAGTTAACTACAATCGAACAGACAGAAGAAAGTAATGCGCTATGCTCCTCCCTTTTAAATCCACTGTAAGCAGGAAATCAAAGCTTAATTATTAGGTGGCCCTGCCAATATGCTCCCCCAAAAGGCGGTACAGACCTCCACCCCTTGAATGAATGCCCTCACAATGCACAAGGATGGCTGTGAAAGTTGGGTAGATGGGAGGACTGCAGGGCAGGGCCGTCACGTACTATAGTGGGGAGCATTGCACATGTAGTGGGGAAGGGAAGAGTGCAAGAGCTAAGCAGTGCAAACTGTGCGTGCTGCACGTGCAATTTCTGCCCTGTACTGTTGTGTGGGCCCAGCTCTAGTGAGTTCCGGCACGGCGAAATCTTCTTTTCTATCATCTCATCTTCCTTGCCGGTCCAGCGCTACCACGCACTTTCTGTCTGGATCTCCAACAGCACAAGAAGGTCGGATGAGAGCCGCTCGGAAAACGGAGAAGGCGTGATTCCAATGCATGCACAATCATCACTAGCTCTTTGATCTCTCGTTACTTTGAGGGTTGGTGTGGGTGGGGTGTAGATGGGATTGGGGTTTTTGGGTGAAGAGGGAAGGAGAAAATCGTGTGAATATGTGATGTGATCTGCATGTCACGACAGCGAGAGAGAGAGAGAGAGAGAGGCGGGGGCGGGGGGGGGGGGGGGGGGGTATAAAGCCTGTCTTAATTGGAAGGTTCGTGGAGTTGTTTTTTTTTCCCCCGAGATTCTCAGATTCCGAACCTAGGTTCCTGTACCTTGTCCAAAAGGTTCAGAATCTGAACCTCCGCGAACCTTCCAATTAATGGCCTGTCTTAATTGGAAGTTTCGCGGAGAATTCGTGGAGGTTCACGAACCTTTTTTCGAAGTTCACAGATCCCCGAACCTCTTTGACAACCCCCCCCCCCCCCCCAAAAAAAAAAGGGGGGGGGGGGGGAGGTCAATAAATCTGTTCGAGATATGAGCATTTCCTTTGAAGGTTCGTGGACTTCCACGAAGCTTCCACTGAATGAAGACAGGTCATGAGGGGAAGGAAGGGGGAGAGCGTGAAAACTCCATTCAGGGAACGGTGTAATGGTAAGCGACAGGTTGACATGTAGTGCCAGCCAGCCAGCCAAACCGCTCGCCCACCAGACTGCAGTCTGTATCTAAAAGACATTTCCTGCCGTCCCTGTCGCCTGACACTGATGAGGCGCTGACCAAGCCGATGGGGTGTTTATTAGGAGATGCTAACAGTACAATTTCCCACACGTCTCTCGCCCATCCATATCCCTATTATTATACACGTCGCTGTTCAGTAGCTGTTCGGCCTTTTTCTGTCGTATTTGCACCAAGTACAGGAGGTTTACCATGATTTTGTTCTACTTATATACTTCATTAAATACATCTAGTTCTATAATCTTTCACAACCATTCAACCATAAACAAACTCCACAGTGTCAATGTCTGTTAACCTATGGCGGTAGAAAAATAAAATAAAATAAAAAGAAAAAAAGCGCTTTTAACAAACAACAACAAACCACTGTCGATTTCCCTCCTCTTTGTTTGGCCATCACCTCCCATCCTCCCACCTCATCATACTGCTCAAAGTAATGTTAAGGTCATGTAGCTGTGCTCTAGTTGCTGGTGGATCTAAACTGGAGTTATTTTTACCACCCACCGATGACTGCACCGAGGCTGGATTTACTCACTCCCGGCAGAAACCCTGCTTGTACTCAACTCTGGTTTCCGGTACAAAAATGCTTAATCACTGCTTTAACAAGCTGAATCAGTTTATCATTAAGCGGATTATGGAAGAGAGTGAACAAGGTTACGCCTAGGATCTAGAACTTTAAACATTCACACTAAATTTAACAGTAAACAATAACTATTGTTCCTTTTATTATGTCGATCAATATCCAGCGTCGGCAATAGCCCTATTTTTTACAAGTAATGTTCATCTATTCTTCTTGTATTCAGCTACTTTTGACCTCCGCATACATACTAATGCGCTATCGGGATTAGTTGCATGTGTTCCCATCAATTGTAACTTACTTAGCAAAAAGCCGAATCAGGACCACAACTTGATTAAAAGAGGGCTCACCCGTGATCCATATAAAAGATCTGCTGAAACAACCCCAATGGTAACACTGAAAGCACTCCTCCAGCCGGTAACTTTACAATAAATGCATCTCATGCAGGAGACGCTGAGGCTTTTCTCTTATTTATCTACCCCCCCCCTCCCCCCCCATTAACATTTATAATAGAATATAAATATCATTATAAAGGATTATCAAAACACATACATATACAAAACACATACATATACAATATAAATAATATTAATACCATAGAAAGCCCTAGTGACCATTTGGCAGAAAGCGTCCAATATCCCCAAGCTGACCCAACAGACCCTATACAAAAATGAGAAGTTTTGGGAGAGTTTTCACCACCAAAAAAAAAAAAGAAAAAAAAAGTTGGTGATTAATCTATTGAAGAGGACAGTAGATTGATAAAACAGATTAGGAACGAAATGTACCTCCGTGTGGTGAATCAACATTGTGAGTCTGTAGAATAAATACGAACGCGGCAATAGGATTAATATGCAACTAATAAAGGAAAGGGAATAGGGGTGAGGGTGGCGAGAATTCTGCTTATTCTGTTTTTCAGTGACAGTGGAAACGGGAAGAGAGGGAAGGAGAAGGTGGGGGTAGGGCGCGTTTATACTGACGAGAGAGAGAGAGAGAGAGAGAGAGAGAGAGAGAGAGAGAGAGAGAGAGAGAGAGAGAGAGAGAGAGAGAGAGAAAGAGAGAAGCATTGAAGATGAACATTGAGGTTTAACGTCTACACCCACCATTGGCGATATGGCAGACGGGGATAATCATCCCAGGGAAAGAGGGGTTGGGACCTGAATCAACACTGACCCACCAAAGCAATCCTACTGCTAAAATGGACAGTGAAAATGGCCACATTTTATATCGCCCACCACGGGATTCGAACCTGGGTCATCAGCGTGCCAGGCGAACGCTCTACCACTTGAGCTAAGGCGGTGGGCTAGAGAGAGAGAGAGAGAGAGAGAGAGAGAGAGAGAGAGAGAGAGAGAGAGAGAGAGAGAGAGAGAGAGAGAGAGAGAGAGAGAGAGAGAGAGATTAGTCTTACATAGCGCAATTATAAGCTCAGAGAGCTTCTCAAAGCGCTGGCCACTACTATTCAGCTATCACAAAATAGTTTGCTGAAGTCAGGATTCGAACCCGAGACTCGCGTACACAAGTCGAGCGCTCTGACGACTGAGCTAACCCTGACAATGAGGTTTAACGTCTACACCCAACATTGGTGATATGGCAGACGGAAATAACCATCAAAGGGAACAAGGGGCCGGTAGGGACCTAAATCAACACTGAACCACAGTAGCAATCATACAGCTAAAATGGACAACGGGATTCGAACCTGGGTCATCGGTGTGCCAGGCGATCGCTCTACCACTTGAGCCACGGCGGTGAGTCTGACACAAGAATCACATCAGCTAAACATAAAGGCAATCCTATCTGCAGTATGTACTAAGTCCGATCACCAAATCTGCCACGCTCCACGGGAATAATAAGCCTAGCCTATGAGAAAGCTGCCAAAAGCAAGGCTGGTATTGACATACATATCGTGCGTCCACACTAGGCTAACGCAAGGTCCTCGGTGTGACATCGTCAAAGTTCCTAGTATCTTATTTTTGACTGTGAGCGACTGGGAGCATTCTGGTTGGTCGACGCATTACAAATTTCGACGCATGCGCACAGTGCTATCGTAGTTTTAGGGTTAGTGTTAGGGTTACATAACATCGTGAAAAGGCCGGCCCCACTTGAGCTGGCGCATGCGCAAAGGCGCCCGGCCCAATAACTACCCGAAACTTTGACGATGTTACACCGGTGTGACATCCTCACAGTTCCTAGTATCTTAGCTGGGCTGGGAGCGAATGGGAGCATTCTGATTGGTCGACGCGTTACAAAATTCGACGCATGCGCACAGTGCTATCATAGTCTTCGTAAGGTTTAGGGTTAAAGTTTGGGTTAGAGTTAAGAGTTTAGGGTTAGGGTTAGGGTTTGGGTTAGGGTTAGGGTTATGACGCCTAAGAACTTCGTGAAAAAGCTGGCCCGACATGACCTGGCGCATGCGCAAATGCGCTCGGATAAACTATGAGACCCGGAACTTGAAGGATGTGACACCGGTACGCCTCTAAGCTAATGAGCGTCAGCAGAAAACAGGGAAAGTACACGCTGCGGGAGAGAGGTGTAAACTTTAACGGTGCACAAATCTACAGAGACAGAGATGCGCCACGTCAAGCCAATGTTGTCGACAGCTCTGATTCAACGTACCGTGCGTTACGTAGGGAAAAGAAAAGAAAGAGGGTACATGCAGCGTAGCTGAGACTAGACGAGAACTACTCCAGAGAAAAAGAGAAAGACTGCGTCGTCAAATCTCAGCCGTGCTGTATGCAGTATGGGGTAAGAGAGTTCCGAAGCTTACAGAATACGGTGAGGGGAGGAGGGAGGGGAGGGGAAGCGAAGCTAAAATTAAACACGGGAACCGAAGGGCGGGTGTTTGTTAGTAGTATATATTATATGGTTGATGAGTAAAAAACAGGAAACAAAATACCTGGTCGCTTCATGAAACCAAAGGCTAATTTATACAGCATAACGTAATAATAATAATAATAATAATAATACAGGATGCTATATACGCGCCTTTCCCCTAGGCTCAAAGCGCGGCGATCTATACCAACATACACGCTCACTTTTCTCATTCACCCTCTCACACACCAAATACACATTCATCACTCAAACAAGTGGTGTAAAGGCAGGGAGATCGCTATTAGAAGACGGAAAGAAACTCGAATTTTTATTTTGAAAATTTTTATATTGACTGCGTCCTGTACCATTATTGAAGGGAGGGAGGAAACCGGAGTGCCCGGAGAAAACCCTCGGTGACCTCAATAGTCTCGTACCTAAGTCACATACGTTCGCCCCTTGCGGGAATCGAACCCGCGACCTTCGGCATAGGAAACCGGCGACTTATCCACTGCGCCACGAAGCCACGTAGAAGCCACGTAGACTGACTACCTCTATTTAGAATACACGCAGTAGCAAAGACTATATGTAGTCCCCTTTACGCTGATGTGTTGGGGACTATAATGTATACATCCAATCCAAAAGACTATATATTACTTGTATGCGGTCTCTGGCAGTAGGTCTCATGGTGTTTATTGTGTGCTTCGTAGCAAGAAAACTTGTTAAACTTTACATAAGCGTTCCACGTTGCGCCAGAGCACATGAGTGCATCAATGCATAAAATTAACATGCGCACACAGAGAGAGAGAGAGAGAGAGAGAGAGAGAGAGAGAGAGAGAGAGAGAGAGAGAGAGAGAGAGAGAGAGAGAGAGAACTATTTATAATATTAAAGATAAACATAAGAACATTAAATATAGATGGTTCTTGAAGGACAAACGTTTACTATGGAGATTGCTTCGTAACAGCGTTGACTGGGCTCGAGAGAGGACACAGACAAACGCAATGACAGTTCTCATAACTAAGCAAAATCTGCAATTGCAGCCTATGCAACGATAAGAACATAATAATCTCGTTACAGTCTCGACTATATACAGCTTAGCTGTGCCGTCCGAGGTATATTCCTGATAAAGATGTCATGTAGGTCTATATCAGGCTCAGAAACTCTTGTCCGTTTTGACCCAGCGCCCCTCAAAGGTCATAACTAGAGGGCTTGTCGTTGAAATTCTGGGAGTGGAAGAAATCGATATCACAACCTGGTCCTTCTTTTTTACACATTCATCTCTCTCTCTCTCTCTCTCTCTCTCTCTCTCTCTCTCTCTCTCTCTCTCTCTCTCTCTCTCTCTCTCTCTCTCTCTCTCTCTCAAGAGACAAATCACTTTGTAAACTGTAGCTTCCATCACCGCCGCCATCCATTTTACATATATATCATAGCGGAAACGACACAATTACATCGTTTTCTATACGCAAATAATAACTCATAATAAATAAATTATTATGATTGTGAGGCAGAGTCCAACGTACATATCTGTCTTATCCCTACAGGTTCTGCCTGATTGCTGTTGTAGCAGTGCGTGGTACAAGCACGATAACTGGCAACCACAAAGGCTGGGGCATACTGCGTGGCCGAGACCAGTCGAGACCTTCTCTTTCTCCTTCACTTTGTCGTCTAGCCTCAGCTGTGCTGTATGGGTTGAGGGGAATTGCATCTTTAAGTTGGTGAATTAAACAGTACTGATAACTTTAATTTGTGCTTTTGGCTGGCGTTTATGTGGCTTACTTATATCGTGCATCCACTCTGGCTTTGGTGACTCGCGGAACCAACCTCATCGAAAAGATAAAAACCTTAAAACCTCTATATTACCCTCTCCTTCAGCCGTCCCTTCTCTTATTCCTACGAGCAAATTCTGATGTGAAATGTTTGCGAATATATAATGCAACTTTTACATTGAATGGAGAAGTCTGTATCTGTTTGCTGCAGTCACGCCGCATATGTTTGCCTTCAAGACATCTATCGACTGCGACATACTCACGAAGGGTCTTCCGTGGACCAACCAACAGAGAGGTCATGGTAACCTTAACCTCCTCAGTCTTTCAAACGTATCGCTGTAGTATTTATCAGTTTCCAGATGTCGAACTCACCGTGACTATCTGACTGCAATGATCCTTACGCACATAGACCGTAGCCTAATCCTCCTCCAGTATCAGAATATCATAGATTTCTTGGGGGGGGGGGGGGTCTTTCCAGGAAAGGACAAACAGATCTTCTAAGAGTGTTTCCAGACCAGGGGCTATAATAACAACGTCAGCCGACATGTAGGAGCGATCAGTACACTCCGCTGGCACTGCCAGGACAGCTCTGCTCGCTGTGGGCAAGCCACTAGGGTAGTGGTTTGGAGTAGACCAGCACAAACACTAAATGAGACTTCCGGCTGTTGACCTATCTTATATTCTGTGAGGCTGCGGTACAAACATCATCTAAAGACAACACATTCGATGCGTATTTTACATACAACTTCATGAAAGTATGCATATACTGTTTTGCATTGTAGGTGACGTACATTTTCCCAGATATATTCTAATATGGTTTTATATCAAGAGCTGCATGCTCGAGGCGCTAGCCAATGCAGGATCTAGCACAAGCCGCACGATGCTCCCACTTGTTGCTTTAGGTGCATGGTTTGAGGCCCAGACATCTGTGCACAATCCTGGGAAGAAGAGACCCAGACACCTGTGCACAATCCTGGGAAGAAGAGACCCAGATACCTGTGCACAATCCTGGGAAGAAGAGACCCAGACACCTGTGCACAATCCTGGGAAGAAGAGACCCAGACACCTGTGCACAATCCTGGGAAGAAGAGACCCAGACACCTGTGCACAATCCTGGGAAGAAGAGACCCAGACACCTGTGCACAATCCTGGGAAGAAGAGACCCAGACACCTGTGCACAATCCTGGAAGAAGAGACCCAGACACCTGTGCACAATCCTGGGAAGAAGAGACCCAGACACCTGTGCACAATCCTGGGAAGAAGAGACCCAGACACCTGTGCACAATCCTGGGAAGAAGAGACCCAGACACCTGTGCACAATCCTGGGAAGAAGAGACCCAGACACCTGTGCACAATCCTGGGAAGAAGAGACCCAGACACCTGTGCACAATCCTGGGAAGAAGAGACCCAGACACCTGTGCACAATCCTGGGAAGAAGAGACCCAGACACCTGTGCACAATCCTGGGAAGAAGAGACCTAGTGTTTGCTGGGTGTATTGGTGTAGGATCAGCGCCAGGATTTTTTAAAAGTCTGTGCAATGGAATCCTTCGTGCACAGACTAGACCTCGGTTTATACTCTCATTCCAAACAAATACAAGATTAAAAACCCGATTAGAACACCTTTCAGATGCGCGCGCGCACACACATACACACACACACGAACCCCAACAATCTTGACAGTTACATGGACCTTCAGGGAGAATATGTCCTTGCCAATGAGGAATGCTTTTCCGGCATCCAACAGGGAGACCTGGGACTGGAACTCAAGCCTGTAATATGATCTTTCACGGTATTCATTTACGTTTCGTCCTCCTTCTCTCCCACCACCCCTTCCTCATCTATCTCTCTCTCTCTCTCTCTCCCTCTTTTTTTTCTTTTTTTTTTTAAATCTCTCCTAGAACTGTTTACCCTCCAACAAACCGGTGTGTAATCCCGTCAGAGAAATGTGTCATCTAATTCTAAAGATGAGGATGTGTTATTATAACCAAATCAAATCAAACGTTAAAACAATTGTCAGCCCATAATGACCACTCATGATGTTTAATAATGAATTAATAGCATGCACTAAACAACTGCAGAGATAGTTAAACACACTCATAAGTGTCATTTCTCTTTCCAATGATCTTTATGTACCCTCTTCTCCTTTCCCTTCAGCAGTGCATTGTAATATGCACTCTTCACCCTAGCAGGTGCTTTGCGGGTGTGCCGGAATGGGGATGGAAAGGGAGAGGGGGGTGAGGAAGATGAGAGATATCAATTCGAGGTTTTGGGGACAGTGACAAATCGTGGAGATGGACAGGACAAGAACATTGGTTTTGTAGAGTGGGACGGGCGGCTTGAGTTAGATCCTGTTTCGGCCAGCGCCATTAGTCGCCAAGTACGGCGAAATATGTGCGCTATACAAATCCTCAATAATAATAATAATAATAATAATAACAGGCAAATGACAATTAGTGAATTTTGGGGAGGATGGGAGGGGTGGGGGTGGGATTTTCGTGTTATTCGGACAAAGGACGAGTGAAAAACAATGTCGTGATTTTCGGACGAAGGGCAGGAAAAAGACAATTCATGGAGATTTCGGAAGAGAGACGAGAGGACAATTCGATGTTTTAGGAAAAGGGACAGGATAACGATAAGCTATTGGTGGTTTGGGGAGAGGGGCGGGATTGGCGGTTTTGAGGTAGGGAGACAGTAGCTAATTCTGGGCGATGAGGGTTGATATTGGCAAACGATTGTCTGGGTCTGTCAAGCGCTGTCATCTTGTGACGCCTTCACCTCCCACAGACGCCGGTAGAATCCAATAAAACAACATCGTCAGCACTCGCCTGCCTGGCGCTAGACCACTTCACCGACTCCTTTACAACTCCAAATACAATCGGAGTATAGGAGACCGCTTAGGCCTGCAGTTGCTTGCATAGATACCTTAGCTAATAATTGTAATCAATCGAAGGTTCTCGACAGTCTCTGATAGTAGGATTTCAACAAACAATCCCAAGCTGGCTAACCATGTTAACTGATAAGTTGCTTCCAATGCACTATGTCGGTTACTCTACATGCAACCAAGTTTACTAGGCAACCATAGAAAAGTGCTGCAGACCGAACAGGCAGAAGATAAGGATGCTGAAGCCGTTCTTTATTATATTTTGATATTATATCTTGATCATATTTGACTCCATATTAATTTTTATTATTGTTTTTTAAACATCGGATAGCAAAATATGTTCGACAAAAAAAATTACAACACAAATGTAAAACCCAAACTTGATACCACCTAAAACCATAACAACAGAATGACATTTTTTTGTTTTGTGCCGTAGACATTTCTTGCCCATACGCACACAATTAATTGGGGGATCCGGGAAGGGAAGCGTACAAAAAAGAACATGAGTTCACGATGTATAATAACGAAGTTTACAACAGTGATACTCTAGCTTTAACCAAATAGATGTCGAACATTCTGTTCCCTCAGATCGAAAAACATTACATTCTTGGGGATGGAATACGAGAATTAATATCTCTCGCGGATGCATTGAAAAAAAAAAATTGCACTTTCAGGCATTTGAAGTCGCTCACTCGGTTTTCATTTTATTTTTGCTTCTTCTTCTTCTTCTCCTTCTTGCTTGGCCCATTGAACGTCCTTTCTCATTATCCTTTATTCGATAAGAACACTGGGAATTGGGAGACCATTATTTCCTGTAATTACTTCATTTCATTACTTAATAAAATAACCGGTCCAAGAAATGCAAGGACATCAAACATTCGTCATTATCGGTTAGGAAAAACAATTTTGTGCCAGCAAATTCTTGAACAAAAATGACCATAAAATTCTTCTTCTGCCTATCTGGAAATACTCTGGAAGCGTCTGGTGGTGGTGGTGATGGTGATGTTGAGGAAGGGGAGTAGGGACTCAGAATGAGCCGTCTGTCGGTCGGTCGATCGGTCCGTTGGATGCCATAATTCACAACTTTCCGGCACCTCTCATAAAAACTCGTGGGTATCGCCATTATAAATTAAAACGAGGTTAGCATGAAACCAAGTTCCGGTCTAGCTTGTTTTGCTTTTATCAAAGCTTGATGCGTGACTTTTAAATATGGCAAATTGCCGAAAACGACGATTGTTAGAGCCAGAAAACGAGTGAGATAAGTATCAAAACGGTGGAGGAAGTACATGCTCAGTGAAAGGATGCAAAAAACAATCGTAGAGGCCTGTATTTGTGGCGACTTCGGAGGTGCGTCGATCATCGACAGAAAGTGAAACAGGACCTGAAGACTTGTAGTTTTCCCATAGCTTCGCCGTCGCAACCTTCACAAAACACGAAATAACCGACTATGTTATGCGAGCGTTGTGGCCAAGTGGGCTAAGGCGGGACTAACTTGCCTTGTCCACAAGCCAAAAACCAATGGCGCCTGACAGGTGTGGGTTCGAGCCAGCATCTGAGCGTTATGTTTTTCCGAATATTTTTCAAAAATTCACAAATAATGTTAGGTAGGTAGGGTTTAGGCGCGCCACTGGCGATAGAAAGGGATAATAAACTGCAGCAAAAAAAAATAAAAATATGTGAGGGTACGATACAGGTGGCCAGTGACACATGTTATTATTCTTGAATATTTGGAAATAACTCACTAAAACACGCGGAGAAAAAAACCGGAAGTATGTTTCATTGAGGGGATTCCCGTTGGTGCATAGGATAGCAGAAAAGTGTGACTATCTCAAACACCATGCACTAAACCGATTGTGACCAAATTTCATAGGAACATTACCTAGGTCAGTGACTTGCCTCCCGTGCAGTCCTATTTGCTCTAACGCAAAGGTCAAGGTCACTGGAGTCATTTTGTTGCAAAACACGTTTTGCTCAATATATCAAAAATGGCTGAAGAGATTAGTTCGAATTTTGGTATACAAGTACTTCAAATCATGGGTCATCTTTCAGTAGCAATCCGGTTTTGATTAGTCAGTGAATCCGTCGTTGGAATTCAACTTTAAAAAACAACAACACACTTTTTGCCTTATCTCAAGAATAACCTAACTGATATCCTTTTTTTTTTCTTTGATACTTTATCATTCGTTTTTGTACTTTCTCAAAGATCAAGGTCGTTGCGCATTAAACTCGTTTTGCGCTGTACCTAACAATTGGCTAATTGGATAGTTCAGATATTGCCCCATTATTCCACTTTTCTTTTGCTTCGTTACAATAAAGCCGAGTCACAATACGGCCAAGAAAATTAACACTTTAAAAAAAATCGGCTTAAATTGTGTCTGTGTGTATGAGTGTGTGTGTGTGGGTATGGGTGTGTGCGTGCGTGTGTGTGTGTGTGGAAATACATTTGAATGGCTTGCCAACTTGTTTATTTTATTCTCATTCTTTTTTTTCCCTTTTTTCTTTTGTAATTTAATTTGCCCAGTTATACAACATTCTTGGAACAATATGCTGCAAGCTAGCTGTGGCTGATTGTGCAGCATTAAATTAAAAAAGAACCTTTCAAAATATGAAATCGAAAAACTGCACTCTCTCCTTATCATGGCGGCAGGGCGGGACAACATACATTTAATTGTTCGCTAGTAGCAAAGACTAGGATTGTCACGCATCACTTCGCGCGTTGTTTGAAGTTTTCCATTTCAATCTTTCATCCAATGCTCAGCTGAGACTCGCATCCAGTTTAAAAAAAAAAAGTACTGAGAGAAGTGGAGGGGGTAAGTGAGAGGGAGTGAGGGGGGGAGGGTGTTCTACAATAAGAACGACAACAGCACTTTTCAACCTACCTCAAACAATATCGCATGTCCAATTCGCTAGATGATGATCTAATCTGTAATTTAATTAAAACAAACATCAAACAAGAGGGAAAGGCGGATTGAAACAGCAGCGGTATAGCTTTCTCCAATACGAGGGGCTGGGTAATTGTGACTGCAGACCGGAATGAATGGTTGACTTAGCTTCAGTACCGTGGTTCTTGCTACATTAGTGTTAAGCATTCACGGGATTATCTCGCAAACAATTCACTATTATTTGGTCGACTCCCGCTGCAGTTATATCCCCTTTTCCCTATTTCTTCCCAACAGCGGCGATGGTTACATTAGTGCGCTTTCCCAGAATTATCCCCCCGTCCAAGCGGCGCTCGTTGTTTTCATATAGTGCACTTACCAGCTCAAAGAGCTGCTCAAAGCGCTGGGAAACACCAGGATGTAACAAGCCGCTCAAGGCGCCAGTTCGCTGTTACGTGCGAACCCGATCCGACTATCACTGATTGTGTGCTTAGGAAACCACGTCACCCGCTTTGCGACAGATAATAATGACTCTTTTTTTCTTCCCGCGTTCCTTTCGGCGACACGCCAGGTCAATGATCTACCATTTAACTTCTCTGCTACCTGGACATCTATATCCGTCTTTTTTACGCTGACGTTCTTTCTCGTACTCTCCAAAACAATGCAAAACGGAAGACTTTCGTTCCTCTTCATTCTTTGGCTTTTTAGCACTGTCATACTATCGCCCACATGGATTCTCACTGGTCCAATATATTTGTAATCTCTCCCCTTGGCAGACCTCTTCACCTACGTATTGATCGTCCCCAGCGCGCAGCAAGGACAGCTTTCCCTCAAAGTTCTTTGCCTTCGAATATGATTCCGCGGTGATGATGCAGGCGAAGTGAAAAAACACTATGGAAATCCTGTCATGCACAATACATTCAATATTCCTTATCACAGGCGGTTAGTTGCTAGCTGAAGAAGAAGAAGAAGAAGAAGAAGAAGAAGAAGAAGAAGAAGAAGAAGAAGAAGAAGAAGAAGAAGAAGAAGAAGAAGAAGAAGAAGGAGGAGGAGGAGGAGGAGGAAGAGGAAGAGGTGGGAAGAGAAGGAGAAAGCTGGACAAAAAGGTGGTACATGTGAACACGACGATATAATTAAGGACTGCTGCTGCTGCTTCTACTGCTATTGCTCCTACTATTCCTCCAACTACCGTTTTGTGTGAGAGAAGGAAAGTTTTTTTTTTTTTTTAAATGGTGTGTGCTCTGTTTCTAAATGTCCCCAAGCAGTTCCGATTTCCGTACACAAGAGGGACAAAGAGGGATATTATCAGTGTCCGCGCCCAGAGCAAACGTAATTTCCACCCTCTCATTTGAAGGTTCAGCGGACCCATTTATGTGGAAATTATGTAGTTACGTTGTTCTGCCCACACCCCGGGGACTATTCCAACCCCACACCCATTTTTTTCATCCATAGCATGTACATCATAATTATCTTCCCGCGCGCTCCATCTTTTATCCATCTTTTATGCATCTATGCACTCCCCTCCCCTCCTTCCCCTCCATCCTCCCTCCCCCCCTCACCATCATCCCTCTCACCCGCCCTCCTCATCACAGCATTCCAAATCGCCTGAGCGGAGGACCGTCTTTGTGAAGCTTTGTAGAACTTGCGCTTGCCTCTAGCAGTGACGACCACTACCACGCGTACTAAGCAACTACTGGAGGATGCTCCCGACGGGTTTTGTTGCTATTGGAGATGACGAAAAAAGGACATTATTTAGAACATGTACCTTAATACCAATCTCTCATTCCACAATGTTTTATTGCCGTAATAACATAATTTCGGTGTATGCGCGTGAGACACCAATGTGCAAAGGAATAAGGAGTGGAAGATGGGATGGATAGGGAAGAGGTGGGGGTGGGGGCCATATGGAGAGGGAGTTTTGGGGTATCTGTTGCTCAGAAGCACAATACAAGCATCATAATAAGACGAGAGATGTACACACACAAAAAAGGACTTTCAGGCTGTCTACGCTGCGGTTCCATTGAGCATTCATTCCTCGGTAAATTATTGGGCTTATTAGGGCATAAAGAAAATGCTAGCGATGTTATTGAGCGAGCCAGACGGTGAATAAACGCCAAGCGCAAATAGTCATGATACCATTAATGGCACTATCCGCGAACCCATACAATACAACAATGGCACGGTATGGGAGGTGTGAAAAAAAAAAGTATTTTCCTGAAAATGTTGATCCTGTGGATTTCCGCTATACGGAAGTAGTATTTTCTTCCGATGAAAAATTCTAGTTAAAAGCTTGAGCTCGCGGTTTACTTTCAGTTTCACACGAAACTGTGAAAAATCACGCACGCAGACTATAGAAGTGGGGGAAAAAATGTATCTTCAAACAAATGTTCATAACAATTCACATAAAAAAGCTTTTATAAGTACAAATTGCAATTACTATCGCTAAAATAAAAAGTCCAAGACGTAAGTCCAGGCCCAGCAACCCAAGACATAGGTCTACACTTGCTGCAAGACTGCGTACTGTGTGACAAAATGGAATTATACACACAGAACAATTGCTGGACCCTAAAAGGGTGTAAAGTTTCCTCGCGTACACTTATGGGTCCGGAGAAATTTAAGGCTTCATCTTTTACGTTCGAGATTCCAATCCCGCAAGCATAGTGTTCATTTATTACGCTATTGCACCCAATTTTTTTTCTTCAAAACTACAATGTCAAAAAAAAAGAAGAGCCCCAACGACTTTACAGTTAAGGGATGGGATAAATAGGATAGAAAGTCTAAGTTTGAAACAAATCCCTCCTGTAGTTGGTGGGAAAATGCGATTAGAAAAAAACCAACAAACACAAATAAGGACGTCACCCAATATGCATAGCTTTATGTCAGCTGTTAGGCATCATTCAGTTCAAACTACATACCAAATTGTAAAGAAATCCGTTTATTAGTATCAGAGAAAAGCGCGCACGGACATACGGATGGGCGGACGGCCGGAGCCCAAAACTTTGCTTCGCTCGGAAACTAATAAACATCATCGTACTACAATTCTTTATAAGCATTGACACCCACTTTCTTCACAGTCCATTCAATAAGCATGCAGTTTTGTGATATATAGATTAGATACAAGTCGTTTAACAAGTTAATAAGTTCAACCTAAGGTGACGAAGACCCTCCGCGACACCCCCGGTGAGGGTGTCGGGAGTTTCAGTATAAATAGTATCCCCACTTCCTGGAAATTTAGTGCTTTAAATTCTTACTGTCGCTGTCTTTCTCCTTTGTTCTTTCTCATTCCTACTCTGTTCTATCAATCTACTATACTATCTTCTTCTTCGCTAGACCAGTCAACTACTTTTTTTCTTGAAAACTCTTCCGGGACAAAACTCATCATTTGTGTGTGATGTCTGTGGGATCAGCTTGGGAATATTGGACGCTCTCTGCCAAATGGTCAATGTGGCTTCCTATGATGTTATTATTTGGCAATGTAGGCATTTTAAATGTATGTGTTTTGTTGATATTTTATAATGATGTTTGTATTCAATTCTGTTTTTGTAAACAGGGGTTTGATAAATTAAGAGTATAGCCTCAGCGTTCCTTGCGTGGGATGTCTTTATTGTAAAGTGACCGGCTGGTGGATTGCCTTCAGTGTTACCACTAGAGTTGTTTCGGCAGATTTTTAATGCGGGTCGGAGGCGAGTCCTCTTTCAGCGAAGTTGTGGTCTTGATTTTGTGGTCCTGATTCGGCGCTTTGCAGTCCGCTTGACCCTGTAAGCAATGAATAACTAACTATTCTCTGCGACAGCATCCCTCATGTCTCACCAACGGCCTGACAGGCTGCAGGATTTGATAGATAAAAGTTCATCCGTCTGTAACGAAGGTTCTCCACAATGTGTAGAGAGAGAAAGAGAGAGATAGGGGAGAGGGGGGAGAGGAGAGAGAGAAAGAGAGAGAGAGAGAGAAAGAAAGAGAGAAAGAAAGAGAGAGAGAGAGAGAGGAGAGAGAGAGAGAGAGAGAGAGAGAGAGAAAACTTTTGAAACTTTTTGAAACTTTTTTTATTAGGGATAAAGATTTTAGACTAATAAGAAGTCTAATCTTCCAATATGTCCCTTAACAAATTAACATAATAAATAACCTTTAACATTAACTTGGAAATCATAGAAATCACACACACATGCACTCACACACATGCACACACAATCACAACAACATCTTCTTCATCATTATCTTTTAAAAACAATGTTAGGCAACCACCACCCTTCCTATCCTCACCCTCATAATAATAATACAAATAACAATAATCATAACAACAATGATAATAACAATAATAATAACAGCAATAATAATAATAGTTATAATTAATATTATTATTATCATCATCATTACTATTACTATCATACTACAATGTCATGAAAAACTGTGTTAAAAGAGAGAAGAGAGAGAGAGAGAGAGAGAGAGAGAGAGTGAGAGAGAGAGAGAGAGAGAGAGAGAGAGAGAGAGATTTTGAGAGAGAGAGAGAGAGAGAGAGAGAGAGAGAGAGAGAGAGGGGGGAGGAGGCAAAGAAATAGGAAACTCTCAGTTCGGTTTTCCAATCAAGTGAGAGTTTGAAACAACATTCTGCTTTTGTCCCAATAACATTTTGTCAAATTGTAAAACACTCCTACTAAACACATTAAATTAATGGGTGAAATGTATGGATCGCCTGACATCCCCTCACCACACACTATCCCCCGTTCCTGGAGTAAAGTCGTGTGTGTACTGATGAAAAAAAAGGGGGTGGGTTGAAGGCGGGAGATTTTGCGAGAGATAAAAGAGAAGCCAGAAGAGAAAGAGATGGCTCACACAGCTAAATCGAGGTTTATCCCGTGGTGACAGCGCTCTCTCCGTTTGATCTGCAGTCATGCAATACAATGCAGCTTGGTTCTTCAAAACTTGTGTCCACACTTTGCAACGCAACAGACATGGAATGTCGAAATAGCCGGGACTAAAATGTGCATAGGTGCCTCAGCAGGCCCCGCTAGGTAGTATGCATTAGAGACTTATGTTTTCTATACAGCGCAGCTGAGACTAGACGAGGCCTTCCCCCTCTCTTAAGAAGAGGGTATAACTGTGTCTTTTTTGACGTTCGGGTTTGGGTGTACAGAATTGTCATTTTTAGACTTCAATCAACCGTATGGTAAATGAGCTTCGTAAAACTCGCATTGACTTGCAAATTAGTATCCTACAAGATCCAACACGCAGGCATTGTATAATTAGCGTTGGTGACTGATAATATATACACATTCATCCATTTTACGGCCTGACAAGAGACTGACGAAACAGGTTTTACTTCTAAGGAACGCTAAAAATATGACAAGCGTCTGCTGATGCTAGTATTTGACCTTTAAAACTTCAATCACAGATCAGATGCACAGAATGATCCTAAACAAACTGTCCTAGATAATTATAGTGGTTGCCCACGTTGTTGTAATCGATGGGTTTGGTCATGATTTAGTCTCAGGCGTCTTGTTGCCTCAGTTTATGCACCGCAGTTCAAAAGGTTTACCGTCATCTACAACGTATCATCATGCGTCCATGAATAAACATTGGTCGTCTGTCATGAAAGAAAGCGAACGTGACGAAAGACAAAGCCACTGTCTGCTTGGTTGCGTCTCATTCTTTGGGGTTTACTTCCGAACCACAAAAGCGTCCACGCAAAGTCCTTTGTACACTCAAGTTTTGCTGCTGTTACTGTTTCGGTAAATAACTGTCATTCTTGTATAGTTTCTAAACTACTATAGTCCATAGCAACTGTACTACAAGACCATGAAAAACTCGGAACAACAAAGGCAGCAACACTTCTCAGGCCAAAACATGTATGACCCTTGCCGTCAAGAAAGCGTTTCCCATTTGCCACGAAACGTATTCTCACAGCAACCGGTCATTATAACAATATCTTGGATAGCAAAAACAGTGTTTTAATCAGAAGTCATATTTGTGTGTGAGTGTTGACCAACATCGGGGTCAATTTCCATATTCAATGTGTGTTGTCATTTGGCTGAACAAATTAGGTATTCTTTAGTCAGCCTATTTCTTGATAAAGAACATAAAATCTCTACGGATAAACTACAAATAAAAACAAAATACTCCTTTCTCCCCCCCCCCCCCTTTCCTCCTTCCTCTCCCTACTCTCTCTTTCTCTCCTTCAAACACACAAACCACCTAACCCATCAAATGCCATCGATCCCCAACACTTCTCAGCCCCCTTTTCACATTTGGACCCGCTACTATTGATCAGATGTGGCAGTTTATATACGTAAGGACCAAAGTAGCCCACTCACAACTCGGGGAACCAAAACAGTATCTCCACTAAAAACGGTTGATGGAGGGTTACAGAGCTAAAGCCACACTGCACGATGCGGTGAAACTTCAGACAAAAAAATGACAGTACGGTGTAGTAGAAGCACAAACGTAGACCTAAAACAGCTGCAAATAGATGAGATACATTTTAACACACGAACTAGTCTAGACCTACGAAGAGAGGATGACGTCTGACATAACGAGACTGTCCTGGTGGAAGCCTAGTAACAGTAAACAACACTATATAGGTGTTAAAACACCTCCAGGCATTCTCAGCAATAGACTCTTCCATAATACCTTTCTGTCCAGACTCCCAACGCGCCATTAATTAGCCCTTACTAACCTTTCCCACTATACTCCAACCACCCTTCGGTTAACAGCAAAACTCAATCCTCCTCCCCCCCCCCTCTCTCTCTCACACACATCATCGCACATACATATTCGTACTGCGACAAGTGAACGTTTGTCTGTCCCAAATCGATGGACAGCTATTCCAGAAGCCTCACCTGACGTTCAGTTTATTGGCTGCAACCAAGGCCCGGGCCAGTCCATCAACCAATCACGGTGAGGCCCGGCTCCACTGTTTTCCACTTCATTGCACATTTCTGGTAGGTCACGGGCTCAGGCCTCACAACCAATTGTTACGGGTGAATGCAGTTCAACGTTCACGATTAGTTGTGATTTTTTTCACATGACCAATTCAATCCACAAAACATTGATAACGACTACCTTCTTGTTTAAATGTAAACGTAAAAATAAAAATTTCATATAAACTTTACATCTGTTAATGCAACTGCTTAAAAAAAAAATTGCGAATGAAACCTTAAATCCGTTTTCTCTTTGCACCGTGCAACGTTTATAGACTTTGTGGGAAAGATCGGAGCCAACAATTCTTCAGGACTGCTCGCATTAAACGTTCGGCAGACAATTCCATGGCACAGAACACAAGCTACAATAAATGAACTAAACTAAAATGTTCAAAGGCACGGCTGAAAAACGCATGCACGTCCGCACGAGCGCGCGCGCACACACACATATACACAAACACTCATCCACACAAATACACGCACGCGATCGCCCACACCCACGCGGACATACAGACGCTCGCGCGTACAAACACATACACACACACGCGCGCGCGCACACACACCCACGCACGCATCCACAAAATACACACACGCGATCGCCAACACCCACACACACGCTTTGCGCCTACAAGACATAAAACAGTGTGTTTCCAGCTCGCCGTTCCGACCTATCCTATCACGTAACTCGAAGGTCGTTGGGGCACCACAGATTTAACCAGTGTACTTCATCTTTCTCAGTCCTCAGCAACCCTCATGGCTTTGCTCAGTGTCAAGACAGTCCATTCTCGAATATTGTCCTCTCACCTCTTTGTCCGTCAACCCCTTCTTCTGCCTCCTTGCACCGTGCCTTGCAGGATGGTCTTTGCAAGGCCTGATGCTCTGCTGACGTGGCCATACATCGAAGTTTCCGTTTCTTCACCACAATGAGCATGTCATCGTGTTGTCCAATGGCTTGTGTATAGTCTGTCGGCTGGAGAGGATGGTCTGTCGGACGTTGTTGTTGGTGATGTGCTGGGTATAGGAAATTCCCAAAAGTCTTCTGTAGCAACTCATCTCCAAGCTTTGTATTCTTCGTTGTACATGTGCTGTGAGGGTTCATGTTTCGCAAGCGTATAGGAAGATGGAGATGACAAGGAAGAGAAGCAGACTTACCTTGGAATGTAGACTGATGTCCTGACTTTTCAAATGGGCTTCAGCCTTGTCAGATTTTTTGTGCGATCCTGGGGAAGACTTGTCTGATACAATGGCTCCTAAATATATGTGTTCAGGGATTGGCCTTGGACTTTGATGTCCATGTTGATGCCTTTGGTGTCTTTGATCATCATATTGGTCTTCTCTGCACTTATTTCTATTCCATAGGTTCTGGAGGTGGTGTCAAGCCTCTGTACCAGCTGTTCAAGTTCTTGTTCCTCTCCAGCCAATCCACCAATGTCATCCGCAAAACGAAGGTTGGAGATTGCTCTACCCCCTATTCTGACTGTGCCTTCGTGATCTGCAAGGGCATCTGACATGATGCGCTCTAGGAAGATGTTGAAGAGTGTTGGAGAAAGTAGGCATCCTTGACACACGCCGATTGTTGTTCTGAACCAGTTCCCGATGGCGCTGTTGTGGAGGACTGCACTGGTAGCCTTGTCATACAGGCTCTTGATGACTTCAATAATTTTAGGGCTGATGTTGTACACCCTCATTGTTGCCCACAGAGCTGCATGCCAGACTCGGTCAAGCCAGACTTGGTCAAACGCTTTCTTAAAGTCTACAAACACATGATATAGATGCTGTTGGTGCTGTAGGTATTTATCGCAGATTATTCTGAGGTTGAAAATCTGTTCAGGGGTACTTCGTCGTGCACTGAATCCTGCTTGTTCTTCAGCTATGATTTGTTCAGCTTGGGGTTTCAACCTGTTGAGTATTATTTTCAGGAGAACCTTGCTGGGAGGGTTGATGAGGCTGATGGTGCGGTAATTTTCAAATTTCTGAAGGTTACCCTTTTCGGGAAGGATGATGACAAATGACTGGGTCCATGGTGTAGGCCACACCCCACTGGGCCAGATCTTGTTACAGATAATGGTGCAGGCGTCAATCATCGCTTCTCTTCCTGCTTGAAGCAATTCCGCGGATATGTTGTCCACTCCCGCTGATTTCCCCTTCTTCAGTGATTGCACTGCTGCCTCAACTTCTCGGTGAATAAATAGGATTTCTTCCTCTTCTCTGTTCTGGGGACATGCTAGAACTGATGGATCTCCGTTTGCTGTGTGGTTGTAAAGGTCAGAGCAGTACTCTGTCCATCTATCAAAGGCTTCTTGTTCTTCTGTAAGGAACATGCCAGACTTATGGAGACCTTGGGTTGTTTAACACTTGTCAGCCGCTTCACAGTCTGGTAGGGCTTCTTGCTGTTGTTCTTGTTCAGACTGTTCTTTTTTTCCTGGCATTGCTCTTCTATCCAGTTCTCCTTTGCTGTGCGTATGCCTTTTCGGATGTCATTGTTGATTTTTTGGTAGGCATAAGCTCCCTGTGAGGTGTTCTTTTTCTTGTTGTTTGTTGTTTGTAGATTATAGTCACACGACACTTTCGCATATAGGTGACTACTGGACCGATTTATACTGACACCAGCGGGCCAGTTGTTGGTAAAGGGGAAAATAATATGATCACACATTGACCAATCCGGGATTCGAACCAGCGACCTTTCGGTTACTAGCAAGACGCTCTTACCAACTGAGCTACCCGGCCCCTTCTTTTTCTTTTTCATCTCTCTTCTTTTATCACACAGGTCCAAAATTTCAGGTGTGATCCACGGTTTCTTCTTTGGCAGGTGCTTGCCAAAGATCTCAGTGGCAGCATCTGTCATAGCTGAGTTTAAGGTGGTTGTCATGGTGTTGACATCTACTTCACCAGCTTCCAAAATGAGCAGTAGTGCAAATTTCCCTCCAATTGTGCATTGGAATATTTCTGCCACCTCCGGGTCTTGCAGTTTGTCCAGGTCGAACTTCAGTCTATTGCACTTTGCTGTGTTTACTCTCTTCAAGCGGAGCCGGAAGGACGTCATCACGAGATCGTGGTCACTTCCGAAGTCTGCTCCTGGAAAAGTGCGTGTCCTGCCAATGTTCATGCTTGATCTGAAGCGTGTCTTGACCATGCTGCAGTTAATCTGGTTGTGATGCTCCCCGCTGAAACTGTGCCATGTTCATCGTCTGGATTTTTTGTGGAAACCAAGCGTGTTTGCCCGTATCAGATTGTTGTATCTGGCAAACTTCAAGAGTCTCAGACCCCTGTCATTAGTTCCTACATAATTATTTAACGTTATGAATAAGACTAGCAAGCATTACTGAATATTTATTCGAAAGTCAACAACATCTCAGTGAATTACAATCGATGTCTGATGACAAACGCCTGAGTCCTGACCTCTTCGTCCTCGTGTGATGGTGGGTGGCTATCGACTGACCTAAATATGCATAGTTTCCACCGCCAAATCCGACTGAGAAACTGCTCACAATGAATCGAACGCCGGTCGTGTAACACAATGCTTTGTCACTTACTGTATGAATGTGCTAAGCCGGGTGGGTACTGCTTGCCAAAGCAGCAAAGGTCGGATACACAAACTTCGCACTCGAAATCGTCACGTGTTTTGTACAAACTGTTTGTCTCTCTACATGGAAAATTATCCTGAACAATAGTCCTAGACAATGTCTCAGTTCAAACGCGTTGCAAACAATGGGTTTGTCAGAGGTTTAGGCTCAGTCTTCTTCTTGTTCCAATCTATGCATCAACTTGATGAAGTGAAGACTAGGGCTAGACGACAACAACAAGGAAGACGCAGAAGAAGAGAGACGACGATGATGATAGCAATATTGGGTAAGAGAAAAGGACAGACGGGCGAAAGGTTGTCGGTAAAACTGAAAAGTTTGCATATTTGCATTGTTTTACTTTTACTCAAAGATTTAATAATAATAATAATAATAATAATAATAATAATAATAAAAAAAAAAAAAAAAAAAAAAAATAATAATAATAATAATAATAATAATAATAATAATAATAATAATAATAATCGAGACTCCACTAGGGAGATTGTGAAAGAGGACTGGTAAACTGCTTGTTTAAATAAATAAATAAATAAATAAATAAATAAATAACAGATTCTAAGTCGAAATGATAGAGGGACTGATTTGAACGAAAACGATAACAACATCTGCAATATGGAGAACATTAGAACTAGAAGTGCAAATACAGAAAACTCAAAATAGAAGTGAAGGAAAATCGATTAATTATATAAGACACTTCTTGTTTTCAATACCCAAGAGACAACACGTCCCCACATTTTTCACATTCAGTCTCTCACTCGTCCTTCCCCTCCCCCTTTCTCTAACTCACTCACTCTCTCTCTCTCTCTCTCACACACACACAGGTGCGCGCACTCGCGCACCCACACAACAAAACATAACACAACGAACAAACACAACACAAAGAAAACGGGAACCACAAACAGCAATCTTTGGTCTCAGCAGACGAAAGAAAAGTAAAGAAAACTTTCTTCTTATTCTTTCAAGTTTCTTCAAAAAGAGGGTCCACTCTGGCAGCTGCCGACATCAAGGACAGTGGTGACAGCACACAGCGCAAAAAGGGGTAGACCTCAATAGGCTCAGTTGTGCTGTATCACTCCTGTGCTCTCTTGGTTTTATTTATTTATTTACATCCTCGTTTGTTGTTCTATTCCCTTAATCCATACCCTCTCCTCCACCCAAACCAAACAGAGATAGTAAATATGGGCTTGGAACCCCATTGTTTTTCTGACACCCTTTTATTGCAATTTATGGCTGTTTTATGAGCTTTTAAAAGGCGTGCCAAAGCACTCTGGGAATCCGCAATTTGCTAAATATAATATATATTCGTAGTCTTGCGTCTTTGGTTAAAACAAAAAAAAATTACAACCCTTCTACATTATGGTTGTATAACATTACACATTAATATCTGCTGGAATGATCTTTTGTTTAACAAGATAGTCCCGAGTAAATAACGATAATGAAAAGATACCAACCAGTTTACCAGCATCTGAAAGATCCATTTTTCCTAATTCAATAGGTTTCATTTTTAAAAGAGATTTTGCAATCATGGCATAAGCTGTATTTAAGCCCACTAAGACAACACTATGGTATCCAAGATTAACAATTGTTTGTTCATATGGTACACTCATTTTTTATATATAATAAAAAAATAATAATAAATTATTACTGCATTGAAAACACATCTAATGATGGCTTCAATGATGGAGATAATTCAATTTCTTTTTCTACAAGTGGTTTTGGGGGTTTCTGTTTATTTTTTCCTTGGCGGTATTTATATATTATGTACCCACTTGCACCCACTACACCGGCTATACATAAATAATATATGTTATTTGAAGATTGTACTGGTTGTATTGGTTGTATTGGTTCTTCTTTATTTGTTGTTAATGTTTGTTGCATTATTGTTTCTTCTTTTGGTGATTCCTTTTTTCCTAATATGTTTGCTTTTGTTTGTCTGTTCCATCTATGTAACTTGTTAAATTCTGCTAACTTCTTTCCAGCTGCAATTCTTCCTGGGCTCTTTTGTTTAGTGACTGTCACTGGGTTCTGTTGATTCTCTGAATTCTTCACCTCCGTCTCCTTCTCCATCTCTGGATTGGAAGAGTCCATTTTTAATAGCAGAGAAATTTATGTGTTGAAAAGTAATTAGCCCGGCTGAAAATGGGGTCAACAAGCATCCAAACTTATAATACAAATTTCTTGATGCCTCACTAATCCCATTGACAATAACTGGATCTTGAACCAAATCATCAAATAAATCATTCTCACAATCTAAAGTAACAAAGGTCGACACAGCTTTCGTATATAACTTTACAATCGAACGCCCCAGACTTTTAACCATTAAAGCACCGAGAACTTTATCATATTTATTATGTAATATAATGATCTCTTCAGGCCTCAGTCTTTGTACTTGTTCAGGTGTTAAGTCAACACCGAGATAATACTTTGACTTTCCAGAAGCTACTAATGCAACCAGCCTGTCTCTTTTCTCATTGTCAACACCTGTAACTGTAACATTAATAGCTTCTTGCATTAACAAGTCATCACAATTCATTTTAAATACAAATAAAATAAAAAACTAAATTAAAAAATGGCTGGTGCTGCAATGGTGCTTGGTTCTGCTGCTGTAAATGCCTTAGCCTTTTCAGGATCAAATTATTTGTTTTCAAAACTGGACAGTAAAGAAGAATCAAAACGGCATAACTTAGCAATGGAAAAATTACAACAAGATCAGGCCGAATACGAGAAAAACAGACTAATGCAGCTTGATTTTGTTAATAAAAGATTGAAAGAAGAAGGTCATGCTGATAAAACATTCGAAGACGTTGATGAAGCTTTGCACCAATATTATTTATTCACCGGCACAACACTACCTTCATTAAAGCAACCAGTGTTATCCGATTACTACACACCTAACATTGCACCTACAATGTCAGAGACCGGTGAATTAATTTTAATTGTGTTTGGAATAACAGTAGTTTATTACCTCGTTAAACAAAAATATAAATCTAAATAAAATATGACTTCGCGTTTGTCTAGATTATATTATTCTCAATCCGGATATTGGAAAGGGATGACGGCAGTTAATAAACTAGTAGAAAAGACTGGCTTGTCAGCAAACGTAGTTAAACAATGGTTATCGAAGCAAGCTGTATGGCAAATCTATCTTCCACCCCCGAAGAAAATAATAAGACCAAAATTTGAAAACTCCAGACCAAATGACACACACCAAATAGATTTGTTATATCTTCCCCATGACAAAATATATAGAAAGAAATACAGGTATGCCCTTACTGTTATTGATATAGCTACCAGGTTTAAAGACGCGCATGCTCTTAGGACAAAAAATTCAGCTGAGGTCGCTCAAGCCTTAAATGCGATTTATTCAAGAGGGCCTCTAAGGTTCCCTAGACTTATTCAATGCGATGAAGGGTCTGAATTCAAAGGAGCTGTTAACCAGCTTTTGTTAAAACATAATGTAACTGTTAGAAGAGGAGTTGTTGGATTGCACAGATCACAGGGTATTGTAGAAAACTTTAATCGGCAACTGGCAGAAAGATTATTCACTTATCAGTATTCAAAGGAACTCTTTACTGAAACCCCTAATACAGAATGGGTTATTAGGCTGCCTCGAGTTTTAAGGGAAATGAATTCAGAACCAACCAAAGTTACAGGATTAAAACCAGTTGAGGCTATTAAAAAGAAACAGATTGTTGTTACCGTTTCAAAGCCTGGTCAGCCGGATCTAACTTTGATGAACAAAACTGTTAGATACCTTTATCAGCCTGGAGAAGTTGCTAATGACACTAGAAGACGAGCTACCGACCCAATTTGGTCATTAAGCGTTTATGAAGTTGACAGAGCATTATCTACTGATCCGCCCGTATATTATTTAAGACCGAGAAGCGATCGTAGAACACCACAAAGAAACTTTGTAAAAGAAGAACTTCAGATTGTTCCACCAGACACAGAACCATTAAGATAAATGAACTATAATCATCACCACTATTACTTACCTTCAACCTTTTTTTTGACTTAGTGACTTACATCTAACTTAATTAAGTCGACTTTTAAAAAACCTTATAACTTACAATAATTAAATTATAAAAGAACTTACTTACTTACATCTAACTTAATTAAGTCGACTTAAAAAAAAAACAACTTATAACTTACAATAATTAAATTATAAAAGAACTTACTTACATAAGTATTGTATAGCCAGTTGGTTGGTCAGTTTTTAATAATAATTTTAAGTGCTTGCCTTTTTTTAGCTGTTCTTTTAATTTAATTCTTTCCTCTTTTGATTCAATTACGTCATTTTCTTTTAAACAGTTATCAAAGCTGTCTCGATCTTTGCAATAAAACAGGCAAACAAATTTAACTTGTTCTCTAAAATCCTTTAATATGGAATTAAATTTCTGCGTGATTAACCAGACACTAATTTTCACATGGCGTCCACTGAAAGCCAGCTTGCTCAATATGTTCCGTTTTAATACAATATCTTTTTCTGCACTGCAATCATCGATTAAGAATAACGTATTACCCTCATTCTCAAACAGGTTATAAAAATACGTTAAATACTCATTGAGCTTGCCATTGGTATTTACAACAAAGATATTTTCATCTGTCCAGACATACTTACGATCTAAGTAGGTTTTATTATATTGAATAGTTGGGCAAAAAATTACTATATAATCAAAGTGTCCTGCGTAATATTTTTCTAACAAATCCAGAACAAAGACGGTCTTTCCACATGACGTCATGCCAACGATCATTCCGCAATGAGGATCACGAGGTAACAAAGAGGTCATTTTTTAATATACTAAATCTTTTAATCTTCCATTTTCAATGTTTAGCTGAGCATCCATAATTATATACATGTATACTGTAACTGATTCTGACCTAGCACTTGCTTCCCTATGCAATTCAATTGTTATACCATCTGTTCCGTTTTCAATTCTTCTTCCAGATCCATGAAGTTCGTTGGTGGGTATGGTTCGAAAGTCTAACCACAACGCAAATTTATTCACCAGATAATCTTGCAGTCGTGTGTCATGCAAATGAAGATCTTTAGAAATCAAATCCACAGTGTCAGTCCGTAATCTACCTCCACCTAAGATTTTCCTAATCTCATCAAACTGTTGAAACCCCATCATTCCATTAGCGAATAATTGATTAGGCTTACCTTCAATCACGACAGACGCTTTTGAAATATTAGGATTGATAAAATTTTCGCTGTCACGATTGTAATTAGATTCTTTCACAAACAACAACAGTACACCTTTAAAACTTCGAGCAGGTGAATTTATGTTGATGGTCCAGAGTGCATCTAATAAATCTTTATTAAATTGTCTGTAGCGAACGATCCTATCATAATAAATTGCTAGTTTGTCATATTGGCCCCTGATCATCCTACTGAGTTCAGCGTGAGTGACCACTTCGTATTCAAGCGTGATGTCTGTAATTGTATACCTAGCATCATTGTCAGAGCTAATTACTACTTGAGAATAATCATTGAAAATAATTTCGTAAGAAAGCCTGTCGTTAAATGAACCTTGATGAAATGGCAGATGACTGTGTAGCAGTTCAAAATCGAGTGGAAAATAAAACCTGTTTTTGTATACAGCAGCTAATGCATTTTCACCTTTGTTAGAAACGACAGCATCGCCAGCTTTGATTCGAAGTTTTGCCACATTGGCGGCTTGAATCCCCTGACCAACTAAATCTTCCCTTTCATATTTACTCAGCCACAGATCTGTGTAACAAAACAAAACACCGGCGTCATCGATACTTTGGATTTCTCGCCCATCAAGTTTAATAACCATTCTTTTAATTATAGCTCTGCCTAGATTGTTGACTACGGTTCTGTTAGGATCGTCGTCAGAATTCAGACTAATTTTAAATCCCAATTTAGGACTGCCCGGAACTATTACATCATCAGGACCTAAATTTGGAAATCTTATGGTTAGTAGCTGATTAGGCTCTATGCTGCTTGGATTGTTTGTAATAATTATTGTGCTTTTCTCACCTTTGATGCCTAAAGGTGTCCTCAATCGACGTGTAGGGTCTAACAAGTTTCCGTAGCTTTGCATTTTTAGTGTGATTAAAAAAAAATTATATTTAAAAATGGCAACAGGTGGTGAAGCTCTTGATGAAGTGTTTAAACCTGATGAACCTAATGAAGACCACGACGCCACACTGCTTTCAATGGTAGGAGATGACATGAGCCAAACAAGGCTAAGTATAGGAGAAGAATTACGTCAAGTAACTGAAACCCAAAAAGCCAGAAAAATCAATAAATTTTACAATTACATCGGGCGCGAGTTACCGGATTATGTTAGTCCCAGCGACTTCGAACTAGACAAAAATAATCACTTGTTTATAAACACTAATGTATCCGGTAAAAAAGTGAGAGTACAGTTAACTATGTTAAAGAATCCTGATAAATTTTATGCGTGGTCTACTTTGAAAACTAAACTCCCAGTGACTGTAATACGATCATTGGGGCTTTCCGATAATAGAGTGCCAGCGTTGCATCGCCAAGCAGTAGCTTCACTTCAACGAATAGATGCATCGTTAAGTTCAGAAATAGAACTACAAGACTTAACTAACTTAACTAGTTCTGCATTAGAAGTAAATAAAGAGTTAACAACCTTACAAACAAATGAGGACACCAATATTGATCAGGTTATGGAAACTATCAATGACACGCCATTATTGCCACTGCGTGAACTTCAGGGCTTAGATAAAGCTTTACAATCTGTGAGAGGGGAGACAATGATGAATTTGGCCAAGCTCGGCGAGCTCGACAAACATATAGAAAAACAAAAAAATAAACTAGCAGAAGCTGATGACGCGAACTTAAGCATTGAGGTAAAACAGTTGATTCAAAAAAGGCTCGCAGACCTTTACACAGAACGCGCTGCAAGGCTAGAAGCCTTATCCATAAACAGAGAAAAATTAATAACTAATTTCGCCAGAATAAAAGAAACGGTGCATAAAATTTTACACGAAGACACTACACTTGCAGAAAGAATTCAAACACTGTTCAGAGAGCAAGGTGTTACAATATTTAGCATTCTTACAGCTGTTGGGATGACAATAAGCACACTAGTCTTAGCACTGACTAGAACCGTAGGCATCAGTGCCGGTGGACCTGGCGTACCTGGTGGACCTGGCGGTAGTCCGGTTAAAGACTGGATTAAAAAGACGTTACAAAGCATAGCTAACTTATTGAAACGCTTAGGTGACAAACTTGTAGACGCACTTCCAGGAATATTAGGTTCTGTATTTTCATGGATATTTAATACTGCTTCTAAAGTTGTGGTTTGGGCGTCTGAGCATCTGTGGTCTTTGTTTATAATAATATTACTCTGGTTACTTAAAATAGTAAATCCCAATTAACCCAGCAAACAATAAACCCCCTGTAAGCGCTAGACGTGAAACCCCATGATCAGTTACCGGCATTTGCAGGTCCGGCAAGCTTGGTAAGCTGGGAAGTGGCGGCGAACTTAAAGGTTCATTATTAGGCCTAGCAGTAAATACCGTATTTGCTGTATTCACTGTATTCAATGTATTTATTGTAGGATTGTAGCCTATATGAAACTGAGGGTCGGCAATCACTATATTGTTGTTGTAGTTTGATATAGTTCCTATCCTAAGCTGAAGGTCTGAAGGCAACATATACAGTCCTAAACCTATTACGTAATCTACTTTCGATCTAGCATACTTTAAAGTGTCCTGATATCTTTTAATACTCGCGGGCAAATCTACTGCCGAATTAATAGAATCTTCAATGTTGGCTAGAAACTGCTTTTGTGCATCGAAGCTAGTTCCTTCCCCAATGATATTACTTCGTGTTTCTGCTTGAGACCCCAGAATGCACCACGCATACGTACGAATAGATTCATTCAGCCTTTCCACCCCACTTTGAGTAAATCCGTTTGATGTGTCTAATATAAAAGTGCTGTATGCTGCACTTTGTTTTTGTCTGATATACAGTAAAGGAACCTGGCTGTTGTGGTTAAATGATGTAAATCCAGGTACGTAAGGCCCCGTGTATAAATTACCTACAGCGTATCTAAATAAAGTTCCCATTCCGTGATTGAGGTCTAGTTTTTGTCTGAAGTCTGTTTTAGTATCAATTCCGAATTCATTGCACAACCTTTGATACGCTTTCTTGTCAAAGCCGTTGTTAAAGGGATTAAAGTTTTTGTCAGTAGGTAACGGAGCCTGAAGTTCAGACAACACCCGCCTCACTTGATAATACAAATGGAACAGATAAATAGACTTCAACATGGGATCTGGGTGATTAAGGTGATGAACGTAAGAAACTCCGCAACCAGTTGTAGCGCATGACACGGCAAAATTAATTTGATTCTGAAAGAACTGCATACCCCCGTTGTTTAGCCATTGGTTAGCTAAAAAGTCGCTCGTAATGTCTGGGTTGAGGTAATGATCAAAAATATTATGGGGGATAGTTTCAAAATGGACGTTGGCTGCCACAGCTATTGTCAGCTTGGTTAGGTCGACTGCTTTTTCGTAATAATAAGGCCCTGTAGTATACTTTGCAGCTTTGTTATATTTATAAGGCGCGTACATTTTTATTATATTTAAAAAAATATGTTTGTAACTTTCGAATCTGTAAAATCAGGTGTGCCCATTGAACTTCAGCATCCTATTGACAACAAAAACAGGGACCTTAACGTAATCCTACACGAAATATTCTTCACGGTTAAATGGTTAAATATTAGTCATGATCTAAACAACAACTGGATAATGATTAATAAAAAAAGGCACTTTATTCATGCCGGCTATTATGACTTCTGCAGACTTACTGAAGAATTGTTTAAACCTCATTCGATTGAAGCAAAAATGAACCCTGCAAACTTGATAGTAACTTTAACTTTCCATAAAACCCTGCATAAAGACATTACCAGCGTTACACTTGCGCCAAAGCTGGCAGAAATATTAGGTTTCCGTGGCAATGAATTATCTTTATCTGACAGCTCCAGCACTGTCGGCAGTTCTATAAGATTTATTGGATCAAACCCTATGAATTTGTTAATTAATAATAGATTGTTTGTGTACCTTCATCAACTGAAGACATCGGAAAACTTAGTAAACGGAACTCCTAGTACATTGCTAAGGATAATCTCAACTCAGAGAGAATCTTACTGCGATCCAGTTTCATTGAAATTTCTGCCTCAAAAACGCCACTTAAGTCAGGACTATCATACTAGTTTTTGCTTCAAAATAACTAACCAAAACAACGAAATTGTAGACTTTGAAGATCTTACAATTATTCTTGAGATAAAATAAAGTTTAATTTTAAAATACAATGTCAATCGGCCCTCAAATTCCAGTAACCTGTCCTACCATTGAACTGAAAGACTTAGCAGACACAATTGACTTTGATGCGAATGCTATTGTTGGGTCTATTTACGGTTTCGAATTTACACAAAATGGATATTATAAACGAGCGCTAGTGCCGGCAGTGCCTGAAGTGCCGCAAGTGCCGCCGTCAGTATTGCCAGAAAAACCATCTATCGATCAGCTAAAGGATTTTAATGCCGGTAAAGTAGATCCCGATTTTAAGTATGCTATTACTAAACGAGAAAATATCTGGTCTTTAACACCTGTAGACACGGAATTAGATTGGCTTATTAAATTCAAGTGCGAAAGCCCTTACACTTTTATGGGACCAGACAATAAATTTAAGAAAATTATTAACGCCGGGCCTATGTTAGTTAGTCTAGTGCCGGATGAAAATAATCGGGAAACCATAGAAGTCAAAGCCTACAAAAAAAGCAACTATGTTTTACATAAGCGTGAAACCGCAGGGAAAAATGTTAGAGTTATTCTGCAGCCTCCTTTACAGCTAGGTAGCACAGCTATGATAGTACTGGACATAATTGCTCACAGGCCTACTCAGAGAAATTTTAATGTAATTCCGCAAGTGTCCCTAAGTTGGGTTGATTTAGATGAGGATCCAGATGAGTTACAGTATTTATGAAAAAAAGAGAAAATGAAAATCAGTTTTCCGTATTTACTTCATCACCCAAGATAACTTTTGTCCCTGTTCCAAATCCTATTGACAGAATAGCGCAAATTAGCCTAGACAACGTAGATCTGTTAGCATTTTATTTCAGCGATCAGATATTTTCTGATAGTCAAATAGAATATTTTGCTAATAAACTAAAATCAAGTTAATTATTGTTAACCCTTTTTTTTCACACTAAAAATATGACAACAAAATTGTATCCTGCTATAGTAGAAGCAGTAGTGGATGAACAACCAATGCAACCCAGTGCTCCAACGTTAGACTTAAGTAATGTTCAAACGTTCAGGTTGGAAGAAATAAGAAAAGTTAGGACTCAAATTGAATCAGATATCCAAAAGTACTCTAGATGCAGACGACGGTATTCCGGCGCTTATAGCGGAATAAATTACGTGTCTACTGGTCTAAATGTTATTAATGCAGCGGAAGCTGCTGCCAGCGTGGGATTATTGGTGACTGGAATTGGTATACCAATTAGTATTGGATTAGGAGTGGCTGCCGGATTATCTTCAGTGATGTCAGTTCTACTAGGTGTAATTAATACTAAAGTATCTAAGAAACTAGAAAAACACGACCTCATTTCTAGCCTGGCGATAGCAAAACTTACTAGCATGAACTTAATAATTTCAAAAGCTCTAGAAGACACTCAGATTCAGGACCAAGAGTTTGTAATTATCCAGCGAGATTTTGAAGAATATAAAAAGTTAAAGCACGACATACAATCTAAATCTAGGTCTGCACCTGTTAATGTTGAAGAAATTAAAAAAAAATTAATAGAAGAAGGGAGACTACTGGGACGGAGAGAGCAGCTAGATGCTTTGAAGAAAAAGCTCAGTGCTTCAGAATAAATACAGTTAACATTTATTCAAACCTTACAGGCCCTCCTCCTTACTCGTAGTCGTAGTCGTAGTCGCAGTCGCAGTCGCAGTTTCTACCTGTAATTTATAGTGGCCTAGAGCGTATGCGAACTCCTTAGTTACTCTTATTCTCTTTGTGTCATTAGCGCATAATGTTTTTTTGGTCGTCACAGCAGTGGACACTATATGGTTTTTAGACTTTATAGTTGTGTTAGGGTATCTTTTAACTTCTTTTCCATCTAAGGCTTCCAAGTAGTTTTCATGCCTGATATCTCTGTTTTTTATTGCAGCTTTTTGGGTGCCTTTCGCTTTTGAAGATTCCCCCGATTCGTGTTTAATACTGTACTGCTTAGATCGCAGTCCTGCGTATTCTTCAATAAGTTTCCCGTTCATTTCATCTTTCATCAAACCTATTTTCTTTTGGTTTGCTTTGCTGTACAAAGGGTGAGTTTCAGGGTAGTCACTAGTATCGTAATGTTGCAGTTCCGATTCTAAGTCTTTATAAATGTCTTCAGTAGGGATGTCTAGTATAAGGGAGTCTGTGTCTGTGTATAAAACTCTGGCCTCCGGGTATTTAGGTTTAAAGTAATCGTAGTAAAATTCGAACATTAATAATTTAGAAAGGTCGAGAATAGTCATCCCCATAAACACTGGTTTGTCTAGATTAACTTGCGTGGTTTTCATGGTAACTGCATACAGGGAGTCATGAAACTCTTTGTAACCAAGGTATTGAGGTTTAGATGTTAATTTAATCGCTTGATTGGGTGAGGTAATTAGCCTGACGTCTTTTCGCTTGTATGGGTTCTCCATAGTTTTACCAAAACAGCTGTTATTCAGCAGCTTAAAGAAATCTTTTTCAAACGTAGATTGCGCTTGTTTTCTAAGCTCTGTGTTTTTATTGATGTACCCGGCCAAGACATTCGTTTGTTTAAAGAATAAAAGCTTGTGAATCGCTGTGAACTTCATGCCGTGTCTGATGTAGAACTGCAGGTTTCTGTAGTGGCAGACGTAATTAGATTTATTATAGAGGTTGGGAATAAGTTTAAGTTGCTTGTCTGTACCATGCAATCTTTCTGGTGCTAATGGGTAATCATTATGTAGGTCGTGTAAGGCGTTGGGTACTCTAGGTCAACTTCGACAATAAACCCTATAGTATGATCTTTAGGGTGATTTAAAATACTGTTTAACCAAGTCAAGTTTGCGGGGTTTGGATTAACAAGTAATTTGAAATCTGAAACCGGTAAAAGCTCACTCATTGCCCAGCCGTATAAATTGTTGGCGTCAAAGTACATTATATAATTAGATTTCTGCGAGGGGTCATAGTGCTTCAGGTATTTATTGTTGGCTTTGCAATAATTATGAGCTGCCACGCTTATTCCTCCACGAATGCCTGACTCAATCATTGTCATCATTACCTGGTCAGTTATGAGATCGATTTTAGAACCGCTAAGTTTTAAGAAAGCATCCCAACTCATTCCTGGTGAAGAAATATAATGAGAAGGGTCGAGGGAGTAATGATGTAAACTCGTTTCTCTGTATTTTTCAAACACATCAGCCAACAAACAGACGTCAGCTTTCAAATATATGTCGTGGTAGTCACCAAGGTTTTTACATCCGAGTGCATTCCAGACATTCTGGGCATGTTGGTAATCGGTAACAGTTATGAAACTTTTATTGAGTGAAGAATAGAAGTTCTCTTTAGGGGGTAATTCTAGTTCTTCAAACACTTCCCAAGAATCCATGTATTCATAAGGATACACGCCTTTCCGAATTAGTGTAACGTCTGGAAAATATTTGCTAGTGATAGGATAGCTGGGTAAGTTCTTAGCTAGTGTTTCTAAACTGGAAGACAAATGTTGAAAGCTGTCGTAAAACTTTAATTTATTCAAAGTGAAAGTTTTATATTTTTCTTCTGTCTCGGCAATACAGGACACTTTGTATGCTTTCGTCACTGCCTGCATGATTAAATGGGAGTCGTAATTTCGAAGATTGTGAATGAAAATAGGGAGAGAGAAATGTTTGATTCCATATTCCAAGTTGCATTTCTGATGAGCTGCACCTCTAAATGCCCCTGTTATGTGACAATGATCTCTCACTCTTTGGGACTTTGTGTCCTTTGTGTCCTTCGGGTCAAACTCTTTATTACAAATGTGGCAATGTGTAGCTGCTTTAAAATTATGGGAGTCAGATTCAGTAAATATCATTGGCACCGGATTATCTAGCTGCAGTAAACACAATTTGTATATTTTGTTCATCTCATCTAAGAACTTCCTAGCTGCGTCTGGCCCTCTGTAAATTACCGGCTCTGTATGTTGTCCGTCGGCTCTAACAACTACATACCCAAAACTGCAGACTTCGTGAAGGTGTGTAAGGAATGAATTAGGCGTACAAAATCCTTGCGGGCCTTGATATTTTAAAATCAATGATTCGAAGTCGGCATAAACTATATAAGGCTGCTTGAATTGTTTGTTGATGTTTTTAAAATATACTTGAGAACCTGGCTTCGGTAACACAAGGCGGGTTTGAATATCTGTCATACTTTTACATACCTTACTGTGCTTGTCAGCCACTTGGAGATTAGAGACTCTAGTTAAACAGCGTCTGCACAAATATTGTTTGCCATGATGTTTTGAAGTGTGTCCTAATAATCTAGATATGTTTCGTATCAGTGTATAATGTTGCATGCTAGGATCTTGCGGGTCTGTTATTAGTAAAAGATCAACGTGGTGATTGAGGTCTGAAAACGATGGGGCATTAGGAGAGATTCGTGAAGGCATAAGTTTTGATTCAGGGTCCCAAACATATACATTGACTGTTATAGGAGAGTTTTGTGATTCAAATTTGTCAATGGCGTCAAGGCTAACAGGGAAATTAATGTCTTTGAGATTTAAGTTCGTTATTTTATCTTTGTATAGCGACACCCTTTCGGGATGTTGTTTCGACTGAATAGGATATAACTTAGCCAAAACACACCACACAAAACATTTGTCGTCGGTGTTCTTAATATTCAATACAGCCTTCTTGTCAAGAATTTCTTTGGGAAGAGGGATATAAGATTTTCCTTTGATTGGATTATACTTTGTAATGTTCAGTTCTAATGATTCTAGAGTTCCTTCGGCCCACCCGGACCCTCTCATAGTTGCGCGCTCAATACTGTCTTGTAACTGATTGATTAAGATGTTGTTATAAGCATTGTCTAGGTCTGAAGATTTTAACACTTCAATTTGACTTGAAGAAATCCACACAGTCATCGTTTCATCAATACTGCCGGGTTTAATAAAAGTTATTTGAGCGTGAATGCGAATTTTAACAGGGGATTTGAAAGTAAAATTGTTAAGTACAAATTCATAATTATTATAAACAGATTTAATAACATTTTGACTGTCAAAAATAGGGAGTTGTAAAGTTTGAAAGATGTCTTTAAACAAAGGAGATTGCGAAAGACTTTTGTGTCCGTCATTTTTATACTGATAACAAAACTTTAAATTAAAAATAATTATTTAAAAAAATGGATTTTTAGGCTTCAAACCACCAAATACAGTCAAAGGGAAGCAACCGCAACTTTACTTATAAATGCGTAGTAATGTTTTTTATAAGGGTGTAACATTAATGTTTGCGGGAATTCCCGATTGAATAAACTGGGCTTAGGCCAAGAATATTGATTATTTCACACTGCCCCCTAGCAAAGGGAATTCCAGGTTCTGTTTTAATTGGATCACATGCTTAATATAAAACTCTTAAAAGGCCTTTTTAGTACAATATTTGGCTGTTTTGATAGCAATTAAATTAAATTTAAATTAAAAACACTCTGTATAAGGTTGTAACATTAATGTTTGCGGGAATTCCCGATTGAATAAACTGGGCTTAGGCCAAGAATATTGATTATTTCACACTGTTCTAGCAAAGGGAATTCCAGGTTCTGTTTTTAACTGGATCACATGCTTAATATAAATTTCTATTTGCTGTTTTCAACTGGATCACATGCTTAATATAAATTTCTTTTTATATATCTAAGCAAAGGCAAAAAACTTACTAAGGATTTTACATTCACACAGAGAAAGCACACAAATATTCCTGTACACAAATTATTTCCTCTGGTCTAGTAAAGGGGAATTTCCAATTCTGTTTTTCAACTGGATCACATGCTTAATGCATGTTTAAAATACACACAAATTATTTCCCTTGGTTTAACTTACAGCTAGTAAATGGGAAACACATGCTTTAATATAAATTTTTATTTATATATCTATTTGTTACACTTTTTAAAATTAATATGAACAATATGTAATAAAGATTGCTGCACTTAATGGTGTATTATTTAGAATTGTACATTTAGAATAACGAATATTAATGCTGGTTTGTTGTATGTAATTTCCCAAGCCCAATCTTCTTTTATGAGCGATCTGGTTGGGGATATAAAGAAAAAGGAAGTATAGATTTTCGGTGTGGTTAGTCACTTCTGTGGCATGTGTTGAATTTGCTAAGGCATTAAGGCCAAATGTCTGTCCTATTGCAATAATAGACACAGTGTACAAAGTGGCAAGTGGCTTGGATACATGTTAAAAATTGCCATGACAATGGATAAGACTGTGGAAGGTGCACGCTAACTCTCGATCCCTTCCTACTTAATCCAATTGTCAGTCCTCAAGCAACAAGTAAACAGATATTGAACCCAAGAACGAATGGTTGCATGACATTGGGTAAGACTGGAGGATGCGCGCAGTGTCCTTGGAGCCTCCTACTTAATCCAACTGTCGAGCTCGCAGCCAAAGTTCAGTCAGTACACCTCCGTGGGTTTCTCTAATTTCGTCTCGTAGAGATTCCCCATTTGGGGTTTGATGACAGACAACACATGCCACAACGCTTGGGCTCACTTGGTGGAGTGGGAGATGCGTGCAAAAGGTCGAGGGGTCCGTCCCACTCCACCAAGTTAGGGAGAGAGTCCAAGCGGGAAGTGCTACCACCGGTTTTTGTAAAAATTTCCAATTCCAGTAGTAAAGTATTTTTTAAGTTTTCTAAGTAAGTTTTCTGTAAGTTTTCTACTTTCTAAATGAGGTATTTTTTTCTAAGTTTTATTTCTAAGTTTTGAAATAAGTTTTGACAAATAACTAATTAAAGCTCATAAAACAGCCATAAATTGCAGTAAAAGGGTGTCAGAAGAACAAGGGCGGTCTAAGCCCATTATTACATTATTACAATCTCTCAAACCTGTATAAAAATGTCGTCTGTACATGTTATCGATCTTATATAGCGCTTTTTCAGCTCAAGAGCTGCTCAAGGCGCTGGCCCATAACTCAAGCCGCCCTAGTAAACCTAGCGATTCCAGATCTATAATTTTCCTCCGCTTCCTTTTTTCTTCTTCTTCTAGGTCTTCAACAACAATTCCTGTCTCCTCTTGGAAAAAGAGGGGGGAGGGGGGGGAGAAATCGTTTGTTGTTTCTTACCCATACCCTCCTCTTCTCCTCAAACCCATATGAAAACTTTTTTTCCTCCTGAGATGCTCGTCCGTAAGTTTATCTCGCCCAAAGATTCTAGATCTATAATTTTTCTCCTCTTCTTTTTCCAGGGTTTTCAACCAAAAACTTCTCATCTCCTCTTTAAAAAAAAAAAAAAAAAAAAAAAAAAAAAAGGGTACACTAAACTTTTACAACATTTTCTCTCCTTCAGAACCCGCTGGAAACGATTGCAAGCACTCGAGAACGCCGCTTCTGCATGAGTGTGAATTGAAACTGTTGCTCCTGGAAGAGAAGATTGTAAAGAAATGGCCTGAAGCTCGTTGCAAGTGAAACGTTGCAATCTCCTCGAAGTCACTGAAAGGGAGAAGAAAGGTGTGGGGCGAGAGAGAGAGAGAGAGAGAGAGAGAGAGAGAGAGAGAGGGAAGGGGGGATCTCATACATAATAAGACCCGTCTTAAGTTTTAACACACTGTTTCAAGTTTCGGTTGCATGCAATATTTACAGCGCATAACTCAACTGAAGAAGAAGAAGAAATGTTATAATCATAGCATAGTTTTCTGCAAGTGGTGGGTCTGTATTGTTTGTAGGTTGTACCTAAAGTCCAACGCATAGTTGTAGGTTTACGCGTCATACGGCCCCCATCAATAAAGCATTATATATGTTAATGCCGAGTGTTCTGACAAAACAGACACGATGACAGGCTCATGAATCGCCAATAACAACACCCATAAATGCCGAATATTCAGCTTCACCTAAGAGGCACAACGAGCGTGTCATGCAACGTGCAGCGGGGACGACATAAGCTAGGTCTACTGATCTCCATTTGCAACAGTATCTTTTTATGTTTATGAATAAAACGTGTATCTGTTACAAATCAAAGATATTCTATCTTACAGTTTTCTTTCTTTCTTTCAAATTTCTTTTGGTATTTTCTTCTTGTTTTCTTGTGTGTGTGTGGGGGGGGGGGAGTGAGGGTGTGCGTGTGTGTATGCCTTTTGAGCTAAAGCTATTGTAAGGAACTTAAGAGGAAGAAAAGGAGAAGTGAAAGATGGTGTTGGGTGACTAGGATGGGGTGGGGAGGGAGGGTGCGTGGTTTAAAGGGAAGACCAACTAAAGCAAAGGATAAAAAGGCAGATTCTCTAAATTTAAACTTCACGCTGTCCTTTAATGTCATTGTTATACGCTCGCACACCCTCACACCTTCCCCCACACAAACAATTCCCATTTGCTATCTAAACAAGCGCTGTAGAGAAAAAAAAGAAAGAAAAAAGACGGGTAGGCGAGTCACGCTCACGCCTCGCCTGATGAATGGAGATGAAGGCCAGATGAGAGAATGAGAGCGTTAATCTTGTTAGCCTGCCCTAAACCAAATGCTGTTGCCCAAGCCGCCTAACCCAATATGTCTCCTCTTTCTAATCAACATCTTTCTTCTCTTCAGTTAACTTTAGTTTTCTTCCTATGATGTCGCACACAAGTATACACATTTTAAGCATACGAATGGATTATAGTTACGTAGAAAACATTTCATCAACACACAGGTAGATTTGCAGGCGCATACTCTCGCTAAGAACTATACATCGTACTTCCCAACCAACTATAAGAATAAAAAATAAAAATACTAATAGCTTTATCATATTACCAGAGATTAGATCTTACAAAATATATCGGTTATCCTGTAAACCTGCAAGTTTGAGAAAGGCTGGAGAACAAGATGCAGAGTACGAGTGACAGATACGTCCCCGAACACCTAGGCGTAAAGGAGACGAGAACATAATAGTGTGTACAGCATGAGCCCTTTTGTTAAGGGTGACCGACCAAGCCGCCGGCAGCTTTATTGATAACTGATACGTTTTTTTTTTGCCGTCTCTGAACGTCATTGACCTCTGGTCAATTCTGGTGCGGACACAGACGCCCTACACCAAGGTTACCTACCCCCTCGCAGAAATCTTCGCCAAAGATAACCATGCCAGACATCAGTCGATTACAGTTGTGAATAAGTAGGCTTACATACTTCAATGCTGACTGATGCTGCACATCAAAACCCACCCACAAGCTGTTTCCGAAGTTACACACAGTGCAGTTCGTTTAATGTTTGGGTGTATTACTATTACACAATAATAAATGATTACAACTAGTGTCATGCAGTGTATAAACCTGTCGTGTTGCCTTGCCTCGGTGATTCAAAATCTTTCATATGAAAACAAAAGCAATGTTGTTGTTTGGCGTGTGTGTTTTTGTTCCACAGTCGTAGCTCAATGGTAGATTGGTCGTCTGGCGCAACAATGGCCCAGTTCGAATCCTGTGGTTGGCAAGCTAAATAGTGGCCTTTTTCACCGTCTACCTTAGTATTAGGACTGCTCTGGTGGCTCAGTGCTGTTGTCGCAGTCTGTCATATGATGGGTGTATACGTTAAACATCCAAGTTCAATTATTCATTCTTCATAAAAGCAAACACTGTGTGACTTCGGGATTCTAATCGGCTGACTGGGACAACATTGTGAAGAAAAAAACAACATTTAATTAAGTAAATAACAGAAGAAGTAAATCAATGACACTGACAGAATAATACGTGTTTTGTTTAAAGTTCAACGATGAATAGCGTGCACGCAAAGAAATAGTAATTAACAAAAAAAAAAAAAAAACTGGGTGTGGTCGTTTTCCCCTGTCACTACAACAATTCAACACCAACTCCCACTACAAGTAGTACAACGACTTATAAAAGTCAATTAATCACCACATACTTTATCTC